>BTHU01000001.1:22332678-22755178 GCA_036184795.1 Tokudaia tokunoshimensis | reverse complement strand
CTTCCCACCTTCCCTTCCCTAAATGCCTCCAAGCCTCATAAGAAGGAACATGGAAGATTCCAGAAGCGATCATCACAGCTTCTCCATAGCAAGTCACAGTAATACTGACACAGCCAGCAGAAGCAGCAGGAAGGAAGCCCAAGTGAAACCAGAGGCAGGTAGAGACCAAAAGCTCAAAACAAAGTATGGCCAGGTGAAGTCAGACAAATAACGCTTAACAGAACTGATGGATAACACTTACAGTACTGTGTGCTATGTGCTCTTCTAAGCTTCTTGGTTGGTCCAGTTTCCTCACCAGATAAGGAAACTGAGGCACAGAGAAACTCAACAAAGCTTTGGACCTCTTCCAAGGCTGACAGCAAAACCCCTCACATTCACAGCTTGAAATCAATCATAATAGCAGCACTTACACCATGGAAATTGGCAAAAGTTACAAAGCAGAGCTTTGCCGCGCAGGATTCAAGACTCATCTTGAATCTACACAGACCCTGTATGGAAGGAAAGGGGCTGTAGTCATTGGAGAACACCAGAGCTCTCACAAAATAATAACAATTGGTATTCCCCCTCTTAAAAATCAGCGTATATCTGTACAAACCAATGGATGTGATTATGACATTTCCATATGCATGTGTAATACTTTATAATCATACTCGACCCTAACATGCTCTCAAACCCCTTCTCCCCCTGCCACTCCTCCTCTTCCCATTTAATCTCATTTCTATTTTCATGTCTTTTTTTTTTAATCTAGAGAATTTAAAATTAGGGAAAATGTGATATTTGTCTTTCTAAGTCTGGCTAACTTTGTTTAACATGATGTTCTCTGGTTCTACCCTTTTTCTGCCAAATAACATAAATTCATTCTTTACAGCCAAGTAAGACTCTGTAGTGTGCATATACCACATTTTTCTATCCCAGTTCAGCTGCTGATGGATGTCTAGGCTGACTCCATGCCCGGGTATTACAAACAGTGCCAGCATAACTTGGGTGTGCAGGTGTCTCCATCCTTTACTGACTTAAATTTCTTTGAGTAAGTACCCAAGAGTAAATTCCATGGGAGCTCCATTCTTGGCTATTCGAGGAGCCTCTTTACTGATATCTATAGCAGCTGCATTAACTTTACATTCCCAACAACAGTATACAAGAATGCCTTTCCCCAGCATTCTCTCTGGAGATTGCTGTTTGGTTTCCTGAAGATAGCCATTCTGAGTAGAGTGAGGTAGAACCTCTAGCTGTAATTTCCCTGTTAGCTAAGGATGTTGGACACCTTTTTTTCCTTATTTGTTGGCCATTTGTACAATTACCTTTGAAAACTGTTCAACTGTGGGTTTCTTTGGGAGCTTATGGGATCACATCTGAACATTTTACATATATCTCATGTAAAAACCTGGTATAGAACCCAAAATTCACTTAATCTTCCTAATAACTGAATCTTAAGTGTGTACCAAGTGGGGAAACAGAGACCTGGGAATCAGGTATTTTGACCAAGATCAGGGAGCCAGTTGGGAGCCCTAATTTGTAGAGCAATATCAGCAGTTCATATTTGCTTCTTTTGTGGAAATTTTAATAAGTCACTTGTGAACACTCAAACTCTAACCCACTTTCATTTATTTTTTTAGAACTACTTTTTGAACAATTGGATTGATAAAGATTAAGTGTGAGAAACAGGAAACCCATATCTTAAACTATAAACCACGTGGTTCAAATAGAGCCTGGATCTGGAGTTGAAGCAAACAGTGTGAAGTCCGCCTCTGCTTTGCCAAGTGTGATTTTGAACAAATAATTCTCCCTTTCTGCCACTGCCACATGCACATGTGTATAAGGGAGGTTCCTACCTGGGGTGAGTGTAAGAAAGGACAAAGGAGGTTTATGTTAGGAGTGGGATCCAGCACACAGTCAGCCCTAGGCAAAGGGAAGCCTCGTGATGATCACACCGTAGGCCTGGGTGCAAGTCTTCTCAATGTAGCAGGACCCTGGGCATTGATCACAGAACAGAGGGATGAGAACAGGAAAATGGATACAGAGCTCCCTGAGGGAGTCAACAGGAATTCTTAAGGAAGTAACATTTGAACAGGGTCTTTAGATTAATTTTTATTAGCACAGAGTAATGAATTTCATTATGGCATTTTCATAAATAGGCATAATTTTATTTTGTTCTTATACCCCACTATCCTAATCTATCTACCACCCCCACCTTGCTGGGCCCTTCCTTCCTCTTAAACATGTCCCACTTCTCTTAAAGTGAAAACTAATGTTTCCCAGGCAGACAGATAAAGAGACTTTTCCAGCAGAGGGAGAGGAAGGTGCATTTCCAAGGCATTAGAGATGGAGTGAGAGTCTAAGTAGAGGAAACATCAGCATCCCCACAGGAGGTGTGATCACACCTTCACGTTCATGATTGCCTGTTTTCTCCTCACAAATTAAAACTGTGTACCTGGGGAGTGGGGAACAGAATGGAATGTTTTCAGAGCCTTAGAAAACACAGGTAGACCAGATGTCCTTTGAACCCTTAAGACCTTCAGCTGGCCTTTAAGTCCTTGCCTGTCACACAGTTCATAATCACATAGGTCTATCTGCCTATGCAGATGATCTGCACTGCCCAATGATCACAGTTGGACTCAGATGCTGCCAACAGTTGGCTCAGCTCGGTTCACCCTCCACACTTGGTCAGCAGCCTTTACCCAGTCTCCCTGGACCGTGGCCTGACTTCCCTGGTGTTGTGACTGTTCTCTGCTGGGCCACTGCCTCTCTGCCATCTCTCTTTTAACCTTGATGCCACAACGTTGAAACCTGACCTATAGGCATAGGCCCATTTGTCAAACATTTTTTGAGGAGAGGGTTTTTTTTTAAGATTTGTTTATTTTTTATATATATGAGTACACTATAGTTGTCCTCAGACACACCATAAGATGGATTTGGACCCCATTAAAGATGGTTGTGAGCCACCATGTGATTGCTGGGAACTGAACTCAGGACCTCTGGAAGAGCAGTCAGTGCTCTTAAATGCTGAGCCATCTCTCCAACCTGGGTGTTGCTGTTTCACACCTTTCATTTTCATTACAGGCTCTTATGATTCAGAACACATCACACCTGTAACTATATCCCAGAATTAGTAAGTTCAAAGCCTGTGACCTGTCCATGGACTGATGGAACATGGTTACCATTGTCACACTAAAACTGCCTCCCAAGGCAGGCTCAGGCTTCCTAGGAAACTGGTGGTCACATCCTCTAGTCCTTCTGCTAGACTGTAGGAAACCCCACCCCCAGACTGGGATGGGAACCATAGCTCATTCATTGGTTTACACTATAAACCCAGAAGAACCACTGTACCCCCTCCCCCATGCCTTACTATCTTCCTCTGTAAAATAGGGACCATCGTATGTTTCTCCCTCTGTGGGGAAGGCTTTCATCAAGAGCAACCAGCACCAGCTAGAATGTGCCACCATCCTATCTCTGAATGTGGTTTATACCCAAGACTAGAAGGTGGGAAAGAAAGGTGCAGAATGTGGGTAATAGGGGCAGATCTGTAATCATGGGTGGCTTTGGGCGGTCACTTCATATGACAAAATCTCCACTTTCTTCTCTAAAAAAAATTGAAGTAACAGTAAATTCCTTCTAGGCCTGTTGGGAGAGCGAAACACCTTCCACATAACAGTGCTCAGGATAGTGCCTGAAAGTGTCATTGTCCACTCCCTCCTTGGGCATGGAAAAGTAGAACAAGACTAATTCTACCTGTTTCCCTCCCTCCTCTGGGCACCTCCTCCTCCTGATTTCCATCCACATAAACCTACCATGAGAAATAAAAGATAGAGATTTTGAAGATCAGGAGTGGCCCAGGGAAAGAGTGAACAGTGTTCGTAGAGGCTGAGCTGGGTCACAGTGAGTCTCATGGACTCGCACCCTAAAGATGGAGCCAGGATAAGATGCCCTTACACGTGTACATGAGCTCATGATGTCTCCCCATGTTGCTTACACAGTTGGCCTCTGTTGCTCAATCCCTGTGTGGTAGCCAAGGCCAGCAGAGAACCTCTGTATGTCTGCTGTTCCCATCTAACCCCCGTGGGAAGCAGGAAGAGCTACTGGACCAAACTACAGACACCTACAGGCTTGACAACACTTTCCCATTGTCTTCAAAGATGGCCACCATCCTTGGATATCTCATTCATGCTGGAGCTATACCAGACAGCTAGGCAGCATTCAGAGCTTTGTGCCCTTTCAGAAGCATGCACTGGCCATTTTTCATGAGTTAACATTGTCTACACAGTTGCCTTCACCACCACCATCATTTTTCTCCTGCATTGTATCTTTGTTGATCACTTGCAGGGTTCCTGGGCATCTGCTGTTGTATCAGATAGTATGATAGTCCCTGGAGAACTAAAGAGTAAGCTAGAACTTAGGGGCCAATGAGATGGCTTAGCAAATAATGGTGCTTGCTACCAAGCCTGGCAACCTGAGTTTGATACATGGAACCCACATGGTAGAAGGAGAAGATAGACCCTTCCTGCACACAGTGCATGTCCACCCATGCATTCACTGGGTGAGAGGTGGCTGTGTCATCTTTCTTGGCCTGAAGATGTCTCTCCACATTCTCACTACCCACTTCCTTGTCCAGGAGATTCCATCTTAAGGGTCTCCACCTTCCCTAAGACGCAAAATCATGAAGGACAGCTTTTCAGGGAGCATGGCTTTGGGATCTATGACCAAACCTTCCTCAAGGTAACTAGGACATGTCTGCCTTGCCTCTCTGGAATCAAGAAGAAGGAGAAGGAAAATGAAAAGAAAACAGCACCAGTTCCCATTTCAGCAAATCAACCTGTCCCACGCCACCTCCCTTCTGACACATGTCAGACTGACGTTCATTTCTTCTCTCCACTCCCTCTACCTGGTCAGCACTCCCACCCCACAGCCTCACACTCCCTCTCCTCCAGCAATCTTATGACTCCTCTACCTTGTTTGGGCCTTGACAGTACTCCAGGGAACCCTGAACATTTCCTGTCGGACATGACTCCTTCACTGGCCTGGCTTCTTTCCTACCTGCATTCTGCAAGAGACCTGTGGCTCATTGTGTTTGTCTGATTTGCTCACAGTAGCTGTTTGTAGTAAACACGTTGAAGAAATGGATGGGCCAGTCCATGTGTTAGACTCACTTGAAAGATACAAAGCCAGATTGCTAAGCCCCTTAGCTAGGCTTGTCCAGCCCCTCCCAGCCTCCCTTCCTTGGGTCTCACGTAGTCACATCCTCCATAATGCTACCCACAGAGCAGGAGGGAAAGAGAATCATTCATTTCAGTGTATCTCAGCCAGAGAACAGCCAGGCCCCTTCTTTGAGATTCAGAGCACTCTCAAGTCTATGGTCTGCTCAGACGAGGGCACAGATGGCTGGACAGTGGACAGATGGGCCAGGAGGGTAGGCAGCTTGGTGGGATGGAAATAGCATGAACTAGGTAGGCATTGGGAGTCCTGGGCGCAGAGCCTGTCTGTTCCCTGAGTTTGCTGCACGCATCATTCTGGTCTCTTTAGCTGCCAACAACAGAAACACTTCATAACCCAGACGGTAAAGATTCTTATTAGGAGCCTTGGGGCATGGCAAAGGCGTGATGGGCAACAGAGCTCTACTTCAGGGATCCTTCCTGTGACAGGAGGCAGACAGGGCACTAGGTGAAGGTGCAGGTAACTCCTAACAAGAGTTGAGGATGTGGTGAACTACCTGCAAACACTGTGTGTCCTGAGTTACTTCTCTGTGTCTCAGTTTCCCCCAACTTGGTGTTCTGAAGCTGGCCACTTTTTCTTTACATCTACAGCATGCTTTTTGCTGAGGAAAATTCCCGACCCTGGTCCCAGATGGCACCTTTCCCTACCTGGATACCTAGGGAATGAAGTTTGAGGGAGCTAGGTGAGTGAGCACTTGTGTATGGAACCTGGAGGGCACCAAACCTGCATATTCGGTGACTAGTGACTCATTTGCATAATGTGACCAGCCTGATCATTTCATTTCCATCATGCCAGCTCATCCTCTCTGCCTGCATGCTAACCTTGCTGATAACAGGCCTGGATGGAGGTCTACCTAGCTGTTCTTCTCTATGTTGAGGAGCTCCTAGCTAAATCCACTGTCCTATCAGAGACCTCAAAGTCACCTGAGAACCTGATGCTACCCTGTTTTTGACCTTTAAAGTTCATCAAAACCTCAAGAGCAAGACTGGATGCCTGGAATGTATCAGGGGTGGAGGGGAGAAGGATGCTCCCACACCACTGAGGTAGATGGGGAAGGTAGGTTGTATAAATCGGCAAGAAGCATCAAAACAAAGTAAGCAACAAGAAAAGCATGAGGCAGGTGTGGGGAAACCTGGAGGGTTTGACTCTTGGAAATTATGAAATGCTTTATGAAAGAAGCGATGGCTGAGAAAAGTACACAGGAGGAGTAGGATGTGGCAGAAGCTGGAAAGAACATTGCGGGTTGAGGAACAGTGCGAACCAGGGCACGAAAGTGAGAGCAGTTTCATTTGGTAAATAGAGATGGGGGATAGGATCTTGAGACAGTGAAGAGCTTTGTGGTGATGGGGAGGCATGCTGAGAGGCCTGAGAGGGCAAGCAGGAAGTCCATGGTAAAGCACAAACCTTTTATGATTCCCCCAGCTTGACACTTGGGCATCATGGTCCCTCCCAGCTAAGTTTCCTCCTCTCATATGGAGTCCCCTGTATCACCTAAGACGTGTGCTTGCTCAGGCTCCTCTGTCTGCCTCACCACATCTGTCATCTTTCTCTTCATAAACACTGCACAAAGCCAGCACCTGTTCCAGGATGCCCTCAGTAGCATCCACCCACCTACTCTTAGGCAGAGGAAAAAACAAACTCACTCCCCATTGTCTTTGAACAAGCCTTTGCTGGAACTTCCTCCAATTCCGTGCAGCTATTTACATCAGCACCATCAGCCATGGGCTCCTAGAAGTTGGGCAAGTGGTTCAGGCTGGGTGTGTAACTATGTAATTATGCCTACAGATGTGAAGGGACAGTTAAAGGTAATAGTGATGATATCCAGGCTGCAAGAAGTTTGGGATATGAACACCTTACTTACAGATGAGGAAGAGGTCTAGGACAGGAAAGCGATGGCCCAAAGTCCTAAGCTTCTGGGGATAATAGCAGCACCAGATCATAGTAGCACCATTCACAAAAGCCCAAAGGCAGAGCCAATCTACATGTCCATCAGCTGGACAATGCAATGTTGTCTGTCCATACAGTGGGAGATAATTCACCCGTAGAAAATAATGAAGTACTGGCTGGTAATGGTTACCAGCTTGTATGCACCCTGAAGACATTATGCTAAGTGAAAGGAACAAGACATGGAAGCCTCCGTGTATGATTCTACTTCCGTGAAATATCCAGAATTGGCCATGGAAATACGACTAAAATCAGAAGTTGCCAGGGACTCAGGGGATGGAAAATGGAGTATGGCTCCTTAATAAATAAATATATGGGGTTTCCTTTGGGGAGGTAAAAACATGTTGTAACTAGGTAATGCTGCTATTAGATGGCATGAGTTTATTCAGTGTACAATGATGAGTTTCATCCAGGTGTGGTAGTACACGCCTGCAGTCCCACCATTCAGGGGCAGAGGTAGGAAAATCAGGAACTCAAGACCAACCTGAGCTGTATAACAACACTATCTCAATAAATAAAAATAAACATTAGATTTTATGCTATGCAGACTTTATGACCAGATGCCACCTGCTGAATCCTGAGTCCCTTCCTTATACCTGTGCTGTTAGCTCCACCCCTCCTCCTGCAGACTTGCTGGACCCAGGCTGGCTCATGCTGCCTCGCAGTACAAGGAAGCCACACAGCCACGTGCAAGAAGGACTCCCCATCCTAGAGACAGGGCTCATAACTTCTGAAAGAAGTCTCACCTGCTTTCTCACTCTTCTGAGCAGACTACTTCCAGTCGGTGCCCCAAGTGAAATATTTGTACTGCCCAAGTTCTCAGTCTGGCAGCCTGTCATCTACATAGAAATATCCTTTAAGAAGTAGCTCCAGCCTTCCCTTTGGAGGATACTGCCTCCTCCCACAGACTTGAGGAGAACTCTCCCCTTGAGTGGAACTTATGTCCAGACATCAGTTAAAGAGATAGATGCCATGACACAATCATGTTAGCATCTCCAGCTCTTTGGTCAGATGGGAAAGACCCTGACTCACTCAGCACTGCATTGGACTGCCAGAGGTCTTACTCACAGGGGTTGCTCGGCAAACATGTGTTGAAGACACCCATCATCTCCGAGGCTCTCTGCTTCTATGTGCAGCAGTGGGAAGCCATTGAGTGAGTTGACACAGGCAAGTTTTAGCAAGTGTTGCCCAGCTGACAGAGGAGGAGGAGAAGGAGGAGGAAAGGGTTGCCCACAGCAATCCATTCCATGCTGCTATTTCTGTTCCTGGTGGGTAAAGAGAAAGGCAATACCCAGAGGCAGGGCTTCTCCATGCTGTGTGAATGGACCATCTTGGTTTTGGAAATCTGCTCAAACTCCCGCCATAGTCGAGACACACAGCTCTGAGGGCACAGGGGCTGGAGTTCAGCACAGGACAGAACCAAATCTTGCTCCGTTTTCCTCCACAGTGTTGAGTGCTATTCTTTCTGTTTTTCTGACTATGAAATTAGTCATTTTCTAGGAAGCTTATTTATAGAGTCCACTGCATACATGCAGCACTGAGCTATTCTGAACGTGGCTGGGGTGTGAAAGCAGGTGTGAGTCACTTGTGGGTCTCCATCCAGATACCTTGGTTATCTTTCTGCCTAACATAGTTGTCCACTGACTTGGGGTATCTTCTATCTAGGGGTACTCTTATAGTAAAGCAAGTTCGGGGATTGAGAGGCTGTTCTCAAACCCAATTCCCCTGGCCCCCACTTTTGTATTCAAATGTATGTATACATATATATAATCATCATCATCACTAACAAAGGAATAAGGAATTAAAATAGCGCAGCTGTAAGAGTTCCCAGCGTAACTTCAAACCCAGCTTCACTCTGATGAGACCTTGGGCAAGTCACATAATCTACTAAGCTTTGTTTGATGAACATTATTTCCTGGGGTCATGCTAAGGGCTCTGTTTCAGAGTCTCTGGAAGGTGAACCAGTCTTGTGGGGGGGGCAGGAGGAGGAGGAGGTGGTGGTGGTAGTGGTGGTGGTAGTGGTGGTGGTGGTGGTGGTGGTGATGATGATGATGATATTATACAGGAGGCACCTGCAAAATCCTGCCCCTCTTTTGAGCTTGACACCATAGGACCTGTCCTTTCCCATGGGTCCCCCTGATAGGGTGAAGCTAATCAAAGGGATACTGAAGGAGGCAGTTTTTCAACTTTGCTAAAGGCTGGGGCTCAGTCCTGGTCCACCAACTTCCCCTAACAATTTCCCTCCCACTGCAGGAGTGAGAGAGAGATCCAGGCTGCTGATGACTCCGAGGGAGGGACCCTGGACATGTGCTGTAGTGAGAGGCTGTTGGGTAAGTGTCATCCGCACTCCTATGATTCAAGAACTCAGACTTGGAAAAGAGAGTACCACTTGACACAGAATCAGAGGCCTGACTGACTGTGAACTTACTGTTCCAAGGTATCTGTCTACATGGGGATTTGTTTCTCAAACCCTGAGTGTCTTTCTGACCTAGTGTCATTTAGGGGCAGCTCTGTCTCCTCTGGGAGGAAGAGCAGACAGCTGAAGATGTGCTTAGAGGTAGAAAGGAAGAGAGCAGGCCCAGCACAGAGAGAGAGCCACTGACCAGTGATGTGTCAGTGAAGGCCTCAGAACCAGATGATATGGTCTGAGCCAAGGGGAGCCAAGCAGCCTGCAGAGCTGCCTGTCAGTCCTGCAGAGAAGCCTGGCTAGAAATCAGAACCTGCCTTTGGAGTGCAGGTGATCACAGATGAGGAAGTCTGCCCAGCCGTTCAAACCCCTGTTGTGGCTGTCACCATGGAGACGGCCAGGGCACCATGCCCACGGGGTGGCAGCATGGCCCACCAGTTGCAGACCACATCCCTGGTCAAGATAAACTGCATTCGAGGGAAAGGAGTAGAGAAGATAGAGAAGGTGGTTTCATTTTCTTTTTATATGTTTTAATTATTTTCCTCATAACAAGTGTCCGTTGCGGCAATGTTACAAAATAAAGGCAGGCGAAACCGATGAAAACTTGCCACACCTTTGTCACACAGCCTACGTTTTCATATCCTCCGCCCAAATGCTTGTTTCAAAAATAGCCTTTTGAATTCTAACTTTGAAGCCACAAACCTGTGGTGTCTGAGAAACCTCGTGATCAGGCAAGGTAGGAAGCTCTAAAATGCAGTCTCCATGTGACATTTAAGATTGGCATTGGAAAGAAACAGATGTGACTTCAAAATAAGCAATGACAGCATCCACTGCCCACCCATCCCTATGTCCCTGAAGCTCCTCTAGCAGCCTGAGCCTTTGCTGCAGTCTGCCCTTATCCTGTAGGAGCACCATTGCATGATCTCCTAGTCAGAGGGATGGATGCAGCTCCTAGAAGACATCCTGATGGTGACCAGAGGAGCTAGTCAGAAATAAAGAATTGTCTGGAGGATTATGAAATCTGGGTACCTGAAGGGTCACCATGTGCCAGAGGGGGAGGGTGCAGCAGATCCATCCTGCATATTTTAGCATGACGTCACAAGCCCGACACATAGACTTGAAAGATCTAGGCCCACGGGATGAAGAACTTAGCTTCCTGACTTTCAGAGTGGTCCAGTCATAGAGCTGATGATTCCAGAGGAGGGAAATGAGTGTCCCATCACTGGAGGCATCCAAGTGCTGGAAGATAAGCAATAGAGAGGAAATTTCCACAGTGGGTGGGGGAATCTCAGTGACACCAAAGTCTCTTTCAACTATTAAACACTTCTGTGATTCAGATATGAGTCATAGAATTCAGAGATGATTCTACAACCAGAGATGACCCCACTGGCTAGAAAATATCCACGGAAAGTAGGACATAATGTATAGGAACCCAGGGAGGAGCACAGTGTGGAGGGAAGAGCACGGGGCTTGGCATTTGGGTCTGGCTATGCTATTTACAGGCTGTGTATTTATGGGCGAGTCATTCAACCTTGCTGGACCTGCCTCCAGCCCATCATCTGAGAATAGAAAGAACAGCAACATGAATATTCATCTTCACAAAGGTCCTGGGGGAGTAAATAGATGTGACCCACACGTTGGTTCTGTAAGAACATTTACTGAGTACCTACTATGTCTCAGGTACTGGATTAGGAGCTGGGACATAGTGCTAAATGAAACATAATCCCTTCCTTCATGGATGGGTTCTGTGCTGGGCCAATTCTGGAAAATGGGGCAAAGCCACAGCAGAGAAGTTACAGTAAGAAGCACAATACATTTAATTCTAACTCTCCTCCCCCAGAGCCGGCAAACAATGTCGAATGGAAGAGGAGATTAGTCATCTCCATTGAAGCTGGCATGTTGCCTGCCTTATGCAATACTCAGGAAGTTGGTATCATTTACTGCCCCCATCTTACAGATGACAGGACCAAGGCCCAGGGAAATTGGACTTTCTTCCCAAATTCCCTTAGCTGGTTGATGTTTGGTAAGGGAAGACTCAGTCCAGCCATTCCTAAACCAAAGACCTCACCACGGCCTTGGGTACCTCCACTTTCTCCATAGAGTCAGTGCTGTCTGTAGATTGAGTGAGAAAGAGTGAAGGGATGTTTTTCCCCAGGGAGGATTTAGGCAGTGTCACTGTGCCTGTCTCCCTCTGTGTCCTACTTCTGGAAAGCCCCATCTGCCAAGGGCCAGGAAGGTGTGTGTCCTCTAGATACCCACGATGCCAGGCAAATACGGTATTGTAATGATTATTTATCTTTTTGTGGCCATGAGCTCTTTAAGGCAAGGCCTACTCTGCCTCACTTCTGTGTCCTCCATGCCCAGCAATTGTTCAGTCATGTCTTCATTTATTCACCATTACCTGAGCACCTACATGTGACTGGCACTGTAACAGTTTAAGGAGATGCAATAGAAAGCTAAACTGAGAAAGCACCTACCCCCACAAGACTATATATTATGTCTTAAAAATGGGGCATCGGGCCTGGAGAGATGATTAACCTGATAAGACCACTGGCTGTTCTTCTAGAGGGTCCAGGTTCAATTCCCAGTACCCACATGGAGGTTCACAAATTGTCTGTACCTCCAGTTACTCCATGAACTCTGAAAGCATGTAGTATACAGACATACATGCAAACAAAAACCCATATACATTAAATAAATTAATTTAAAGAAAAAAGGGTGGGATTCTGGTCTTAAGCCTGGCTCAGTCAGTAATGAGAGGGGTTAATAACTTCACCTTCCTGGATCTGCTATCTATAAAGTGTCAAGAATAATCTTTGCAGGGCTGGAGAGATGGCTCAGCAGCTAAGAGCACTGGCTGCTCTTCCAGAGGAGCTGGGGTCATTTTCCAGCAACCACATGGCAGCTCACAGCTGTCTGTAACCTCAGCTCCAAGGGACCCAACACCCTCACAGAGACATACATGTAGGCAAAATATCAATGCATGTAAAATAATTTTTTTAAATAAAACATTTTAAAAAGATGAATCTTTGGTGCCATACAGGATGGTTGGATGGCTCAGTGAATTAATAGAGGACTGAGATCATCCACAAAGCATCCACTGTAGAGGGAAGATAGGCGACACATAAGGAGAGGAGAATCATGGGCGAACAATGGAATAGCCGTAGAAAAAGATGAAAGCTAAACAGAGGGAGGTGAGGAAGAACTGGAAGGTGGTTTAGTGCTGTGATCGTGTGGGGCTGATCCTGGTGTGAAATATATTGCCTCAAAGGCTGGTCATCCAGATCTGCTGACCTAAATGTCAACCTGGACATAAAACAGACGAATGGACAGAGGCCAAGAGCACTGAGGTGCTGGGCCACCCGCGGGAAGAGCCCATAGACACTGTGAGCAATTGCATAATGATAATAATGGTATAAGAATACAGCCCTAAGTAGTCTCTCTCCCTCCCTACTGCCTTCCCTGCTGGGCAAGATACAGGCAGAGCGAGGGCCAGCCAGGCCCGGTGACTCATCCATTCCCACACAAACTTCAGAGTGGGGTGACATGGCCAATATTCAGAACCTCGGTCACCCGGACCTCAGCCAGCATGAGGCAGGTCATACAGACCTCTTAGATAATGATCCCTGGGATGAAGATATCTTTAGGCATCACAAGTAATCCAGGAAGCCCACAGCTGCCTTCAAAGCGGGGTAGGCTGCTCATACCCTCCAGGGCGACTCCCACGTGTGCTCACACACTTGTGTTTGTTCTCATTTGACACAGCCGCACGCGCACGCGCACACACGCACGTGCCCACACAGTCGCCCAAGCACGTGGCTTGCCTCAGACTCACAGGGCCCTGTGGGGGTGGACACGCACCTCCAGAGGACCCACACCTGCATGTCTCCTTCCTCTTGCATGCTCAGCTCTGCAGTGACGGCTGCCTTCATCCACCATGCAAGCTCCCTGACATCTAAAGGACACACCAGCCCTCTCACTCTCTCTGGGTCTCTCCTGGGATGGCACCCTGACCTCATTCATGTGCACAAAGATCAGAAAGCACGCTCCTTCCCTCTGCATCCCCTGTTTTATCCTTGCCATTTAGCACTCTTGGTTGCAGGGACCATGGTTGGCACTTAGTGTAGATCTGTCACTCCATGCTTGTGCAGACATCTTTTCTTCCCCTCACACACACACTCTCCTCTCTTCCACTCCCCTGGAGTGCTCACTTTACTTGCTCGAAGTCACCAAACACATGGGTACATGCAAACCCACAGCCCCTGCTCTTGGGCATGTAGGTGTTCACATTTGCATGGAAGCAAACACCACTGCTGATGCTGGGGCCTCTGTTCCTTCCCACCAGCCAGCATTGCCATGGCCCTAGCCTCAAACCCAACCACTTCCTTCCGGTGCACAGGAGGTAGAGAACACTGACACCAGTGATGAGCAGGCCATGAGATTGAGTGACATCATTAAGTCTCACTTTCAGTGTCTCCAACGGGCAGACTCATGGACACTTAGGAGGAGACTCATGCCTCCTAAGATTTACAAGAATTGAGGACAGATCACAAGTGAGGTCTCTAATGGTATACCACCTCCCAGCCAATCTCTTAAGGCAAGGGTCCTTGCATGTGTGCACATAGGCACATCACTCTGTATCACTCTGTATCATGGTCCACAGTTCCCCTCAATCAGCATGTACCCTCAAAACCATGCTCCTGAGGGGAAAACCTTGTAGGCATCAGGTCATGGTAAAAGGGAATTCTGAAGACCTCATTATCAGAGTACTGCCTGAAAAGAAGACATGGACACCAGGTAGGTGCATGGGCACCTGGATCTTGTGAATTATTGCCCTAGAAGAATGGTGTGGCCTAATGAGAGGAATTGCACGTCCCACGTCTAAGAATGGCATTGCTCTTGAGACCAAGGTACCCCCAAAGAGCCCCTATAGCTGACTATAGTCGTGATTGTCTCATCTACCCTTAGAGTTAAGTGTTTGATATTCGCCTGGGTTCACACAAGGTTTCAAGTGTACAGTGAAGGCCCAGAACTTGTCCTATGGGTAGGGACAGAGATGACTTCTTGGGTGGGTAGCTATGAGCCCTGCTTCCATCTTCAGTCTTAAAGGCAGATCCCAGCCCAGAACTGGGCACAGTTGATATATAGACTGACCAATGTTCAGTGGATTGTCATCTGCAGCCAGGGAATTGATCTTGGTCTCAACAAGAAGCAATTGCTTATCCTGGGTACCACTTTATTATGGAATAGAGGAGATTGAGGCCTGTACTGATGAAGGCTTGCTCATCCTAACTCTACAGTGACCCCTACCCCCTTTCTGCTGGATTTTATTTCTTTATTAGATTGATGCTTCTGTTTTCATTTAAGACTTCTAATATATTTAGAGATGTTTACACTGACTGATAATTTGAGCCTTTGGGCCATTATGAACAAAGCACTGTTAGGATGTGCTAAGACACTAATGGAGTGACATTTTATAATATCATTGCCTTGAAAAGAGACCCTGGCCAGGTATCTACTAATGAGCAGTAGTAGAGCTTAACTATTTCCCGACACCAAGACAGAAATGAGAGCAGGGACCCAGGAAGCTGAGCCTTGAAGTACTTTGGGGAGGTAGACAGACCTGGGTTCATGGTTCAGTTCTGCCACTAACTGGTACCATGATCTTAGTTAGATCATCTGATTTGACCTCAAATTTCATATTCTCTAATCTACAGATGGTGATAGATATAAGATTAAGATAACTAATAGATGATTAATAGATTGAAAGTGTTTATTGCACAGTACTCCATAAATGATAGCTAATAATGGTGGTGATCATTCCAGCATATGGAGCATGAACAGAAAATAAATCTTTCATTTTTATAAGCCTACTCCAGGGCTCAAACTTCACGTTCTGGCCAGTCCTTCAGCAACATAGCTTCCATGACTGTCCACCACAGGCCTGAGAGTTCACAGAGCCAACATAGCCTCCGACGAGAGTATTGTTGCAAAGTCAGGTAGGAAAGGGACCAGCAATGGCAAGAGAACAACCTCTGGCCTGTTTCCTTCACAGGGGTAGACATGACTATAAGATCATAGGGAGTTACCTGGATGTGCAGAGACACTAAAAAGAGAGTCTCAGCAGCTGCTGCCTGCACAGAGGTTGATGCCAAAGCCCATTGAGACGGGTGAGACTTCGTCACATTCCCAAGACGTGTTGGAACAGATGCTCTCCTCTTTTGTCCAGTGTCCAGTCACCGTAGCTCTAAATATGTTCTTTATAACCTCCCCGTACAACATGCCTTTTCAACCTCATCCTTTGACTCCCACTCATTTCTCCTTTGCAGATCTCAGCATCTGTTTTACTTAGATATCGCTGTCTTTGTCTCAAAACTCGGTGGCTTCAAACAGAAACCATCTTAACCTGCTCAAAAGCTAAAGATTAGGCAAGAATCTGCCAGGTGTTCTATTCCACATTAGCTGAGGTAATTCACTGGGCCACATTCACCTGCTGCTGACCAGGGAGACCATGTCCAAGAAAACTTTTCTTATGCACCTGGTGCCTCAGTCTCTGCCATGTGGCTTCGTCTCTCTTTAGTTAGCCTGGGTTACCCCATAGCATGGTAGTCGAGAGTACATGGACTTCTCATAGAGCAGCTGACTTCTAAGACAGAACATTCCAAGAGGGCAGAAACCGAAGCTTCATATTTCCTGAGCCTCAGAAACATAGTATTATTTTGATTGATGGATCAGAGCTAGCCACACTCTCATCCCAGATTCAAGGAAAGGAAGAAACATGATTCTCTTGATGGACAGAGTCCAGGAATCTGCACGCTTCCCCACCTCCTCTGCTCCTCTTACACTGGTTTCTTTCTTAAATATCAACTCCTTTCTCCCATTTCCCACTCCATTGTTTTTCCAACCCTTTCTTTATTTCAACTGCACACTTCTGCATATCTTAAGTCTTTGGCTTTTCTCCCTGCTTGTAAGAAGCATGGCGGCTGCGTGCAGACTCATCCCCAACACTTGTAAGGCCACTGTATGCTATATCAGAATAATTTAAAGTTGGAAATAGAGCCAATACATTTTGAAAAGGAATTATTTTACATCCTTCTACCTGGACAATATTCATCAGTAAGGAGTTGGAAAACTGGGTTCATAAGTTAAACCAGGAGATCATTACGACTCCTTGGCATTCTGCGTTAAGATTCAAGGTTTGGAGAAAGCCAAAACCAGTCTTGCTGGCTCCATCCACTGCAAGGATGCTCACACACATTCATGCACAGGGGCGCTCTGGCGCATGCATCTGAGCTCCAAGCATACCTTCTGCAAAGAAGGAATGCAGACAGCAGTTTGTTGTTCATCAGAAAACAAGAAGAGAGAACATCGTGTTCAACAACCAGACTCAGGCCAGTACATACAGAGAACCTTTGGAATTGGGTAGAAAGGGGGAAACAAATGTCTTCTTGGCTTCATGGACCCCTCACTTGTGAGAGGGGTACCTAGTAAAAGAGGAAAGCAGAGTCCTTTAAACATAAGGCCAAACCAAGAGCCATTTTCCTGGTGTGACGGCAGTGCTGAGCACGTCTGCCCAGGTGCTGGGCATCACTCTCATAGCTGGACTAGGACAAACCCCTGCACCCCTCTAGCCCTCAGGTCACTCTCCTGCACTGGAGAATGGGGAACTTGGTCTCCCTGTAGCAGTTGTGCAGCCACAGTGAGCTGGTATGTGCATGGAGCTTGTAAACCACGGTCTATTCACTTCATCTGTTTTCTATTGTTAGATTCAGACCCGGATATGAAGCTGAGCCCTTCCTTTTTAAAGCTTGGGATCCTGAATAAATCATTTCACATCTCTAAACATCTGCCCCCGCCCCATCAGACTGTGGCTGACTGTGACTATTAAGAAAGATTGTCTTTTTTTTTCCAAATTCCAGTTGACTATTACCTTGCTTAAAACAGGCCATTTCTGATACAGCAAGATAGATTGTCAGATTAAGGTGCTTGCTGCTAAATCTCATGACCTAAATTCAATCCCTGGGAACTACATGGTAGAAAGAGAGACCGACTCCTGCAAGGTGCCCTCTGACTTCCACACATGTGCCATGGCAAACATACATTCAAAAAAGGTACTTAATTAATTAAAAATATGAATTTTTAAGAGACCATTTCTCCATCACAAACAAGGCCATTTGGGATTGTGCTTCTTCTGTCCACCTAACACAGTGCCACCCTCTACCAGCCCACACCAGTGGTCCTAGGCCCACCGTAGCCACATCGAGACAAGAGGATGTGAGCCCAGCATGTTGTCATCTCAGGAAGTCTGTCATTTCAGAAAGGGGTAAGGCTACCTGTGTTAGGCAAATTTTATTGCACAAGTTACCAAAAAACTTTACAGCTTAAAACGTTCATTATCTTACTATGTTTTTAAGTCAGGAGCCCAGGGATGATTTAAAGGGCTTATGGTTCTGGCTTAGCCTTTCAGAACATTTCAATTTGTTGGCCACTGTACAGTAATCTCAAAACTTAACTGAGGCCAAACATCTGCTTTATCTAAATTCAACCACAGCTGTTAACATGCTTCCTATCCCTGCAGCCTATTGGTCTCAGTTCCTCTCCAAACAGACCCTTCCATAGTGACCCAATAAGGACACTAGTTCCCCCAGTGGGGGTGTCTCTAGAGTACATGCCATGCAGGATAGAGCACCCCAGATGGAAGTCACAGTCTCTTCTAACCTAATCATAGAAGCGATATGCCTTCACTTCTGCTGTGTGCTTTTGGCCACAGAGCCTAACATGGCTACCATGCAGGAGAGACTGCGCAGGGTTATGAATACCAGAAGGCAGGACCATTGAGGGTCACCTTGGGGGCTGTCTACTATATCGCTTAAAAGATGAATAATTAAATTCGAAAAGCTTTTAATGAAGCTTAATATAACTATCACCCTCCATCCAGCTTCAGTTTCAACCCACTAGAATATTTCAGTATACTTCCTTCTTTGCATCTTTCAATGTTCAATTTGCAAGTTAAATTCTATCTAATTGTATATTTGGGCTAGCGTGCCATCGATCTTAAAACATGAATATAAAATGTCTATCTCTTAACATGGTTAAATTCTTATAACCCAAAGAGACAGAGTCTTAGGATGTACAAATGAACCATTCCAAACTGCTAATTAAATAGTAGTTGTAGGTTGAGGGGGGCACCCCTTATCCCTGCTTGCTTTGTTGGTAGACCCCAAACCTGGGACTCACCTAAGCCCGTGAATCCTAATGGGGACTGGTTAATCCTATGAGACCTCTGTAGAGACAGCTGACCAAAAAAAAAAAAAATCATGGCATCCTGTTTCCTTGTAGAAAACCTACAAAATGACTGGGAGGTCATGTTGACGAGCCCACTCAGGTAAAGGGAGATTCAAAGGCTCCCTGACAATCTGTACTGCAACCAGATCCATGTGCCTTTCCTTCTGGGAGGTGTTGATTCCCAAGCAGGACCTCTCTCCAACTCCCTCAGCTTTAGGAGACAGAACAAAAGGCCCTGTCTGTCCTGTCTTTCTCTTTAGACACCAGACCAGTTTCTAGTTCAGCGGTTTGGTTTCTGGTTTCCTTAGAGGTCGGGAGGGTATTGAGAGTTTCCAGCACGGCAGGCCGTGCTTCTTCAGTGGTCCACATGAGGCCCCAGTCTGGCTTCCTGAACTTGCTTCCTTTTCTCTCTGCTGTGCCCTCTATACATAGTTCATGTATCTAACGTTCATTCTTATTCCCAACCTTGCGAATAATTTCAACATTTCATACGGTATTTTTAAATTGCGTATATTGAATAGACAGTCCATGTCTTACAATGGTTGGAACTAAAGTTTTTTCTGACTTGAAGGTGAAGCAGTAGAAACAGAACTTCGAATTTTGATCCTCTCCTGTGCTAGCAACATACAGTGTGCTCCTCTAACAGGGTGCTGGGCAGGAACGATGGACTGAGGCCTCTGGTCTGTCAGGTCAGCAGGGTAAATCATGGAGATTCTGCCTGACCGCTAAGCTTGCTTTTCAGCAGGTCAGGTGGGATAAAAGCATGTCTAGTTAGGATGTTTTCAACTTGTACTGAGTTTCTAGGGCAGTAACTGCATCCTAAGTCAAGTGTTCCTGCTTTGTGTTGGATCTCAATTTGTTACCTGGTATTATATGTGATTCTAAGCTTCCACCATGGTGTCATGTGTCTTGACATTTTGCTCCTAATGAATGCAAATGCTCTCTTTATGTGCCTGAACATTTGGCCTTCCTTCCCCTCCAGTAATGGGCATCCAGCCGCATCTCCTCCCTCAATCTTCCCATCAATAACACAGGAGAGAAAAAATGGCCTTAATCCTCCCTCACTGAGATGGTTCAGGTTTTGTTTTGTTTTTGTTTGTTTTGTTTTGTTTTGTTGTCAACTTGACACAAGCTAGAGTCAGTCATCTGAGAAGACAGTTGAGAGACTGTCTCCATCAGATTGTCTGTAGGCAAATCTGTGGAACGGTTTGATCAATGATGATTGTGGAAGGGCCCAGCCCACTGTGGGCAGTACCAACCCCCGAGGCAGGTGGTCCTAGACTGTATAAAAAAGAGAAGTAAGCAAGCCAATATCAGCAGCAGCAATAAGCCAATACCAGCCCTTCAGGATGCCTGTGAAACCTGCCTCAGCTTCTACCTCCAGGTTCCTGTCTTGACCTCTGTCCATAATGGATGCAAACTGTAAGATGAGATAAACCCTCTCCTCCTTGAGTTGCTTTTGGCCATAGTGTTTATCACAGCAATATAAAGCAAACTAGAACACTCAGAGACTATGTGAAATTTTCTTCGAGCTTTGCATCTGAGAGCGCACCCTCTGGTTTTCAGACCAGAACAACAGACAACGGGGAGGGAGCCATTGCAGGCAGAGCCTAAGGAGCCAGGGCAGGCTAGACCATTTCTACTGACCATGGTTAGGACGTTTAGTCTTTATCCTAAGATAAAAACAATAGACAGCCGTGGATTTGGATTTCTGAGGTCATTTAGCCGAAACTGCTGAAGATCTCCAAGCTAGGACTTAGCCTGCCACTGCTGTGAGTCTTGGGCCACCATCTCTCAGGATACCCCCTGTGGAACCTCTTTGCTATCTCACGAATGAGAGGAGCAACATGAGAGAATTTAGGGACAAACCTCAGAACCAGGGGGTGGTAGTACACACCTACAATCCCAACACTAAGGAGATAAAGGCTGAGGATCCAGAGTTCAAGGTTATCCTCAGCTACATAGTAAGTTCAAGGCCACTCTGAGGCTGTATGGGACCCTGTCTCAAAAACAAAACAGAAAGTCTTACACCCTGAACCTTCATTTCTTCATCAGGGAAATGAGAAGGTCAAATGAGAAACGCTCAACTTCCATGTGTCTTCGTGCTTAGGTCTCAGGCCCTTAGGGTTCCTGGGACCCCATCGCCCCAGGGTATCCGATGACTGTTCCTTTGGTTCTCAGCATGGTGGCTGGCACAGAGAATGCACCCACAGAGTCCCATTGAAGCTTCTCACCCTCATAGTTCGGAGCCTCCACTCCAGAGAAGCATGGAACACTCAGCCTCTGTAAGCAG
Source organism: Tokudaia tokunoshimensis (assembly GCA_036184795.1). Classification (NCBI taxonomy): domain Eukaryota; kingdom Metazoa; phylum Chordata; class Mammalia; order Rodentia; family Muridae; genus Tokudaia; species Tokudaia tokunoshimensis. The sequence goes on along the minus strand of BTHU01000001.1, from coordinate 22,734,041 downwards.
CTGTTTGTAGTTTCACACGGAACCCTTCCATTATATCCTGTCCAAAGCGTACTTGAGTTGCATTTTGTTTTGAAAGCATGTTAGCATTCTAGATTTAATTAACTGGCGGAGACAAAGCCTCGATCTTTCCCTAAACACCTCCCCCCTCTCCCCCAGTCCAGGCCCATTCTACCCACTGACCCCAGCTCTCAGCCAGCAGTCTCAAAGCCCCAGCCCACATCCAGGTGGGGGACTCATTGTCCTCCTGGAGGCTCAGCTGGTCGATAAACAGGAAGTCCTTACTTACCTCAGCCCGCCTCCCTGCCCCACCTCTCGCCCACCTCATCTCCTACCTCTGGCTACCATCTATGGAGCATTCTCCTAGTGCACACCCATAGATCCTAGCATGATCTGCTAGGTCCAGGCTGAGCATTTGTGTGTTTTTACCTCAGAGTATCCCAAAAGTCAAACGAGAGAGTGTTTGTACAACTGTCTTCTAGAGGAGAACTAGGTTCAGATTGTTACTCAGCCACTGTGTGTAGTGGCATGTAGTAAACGACAAAGCTGAGCCTCAGTCTGTAACACTCTGAATCTTTAGGCTTGTAGCCACTACAAAAAGCTGCCTGCCCAGAAGACAGACTGGCTTCGGCCTACCTTGAGTTTCCAGACACAGTTCCCCAGCAGGCCCCCTTCCAGAGAGCAGACTCTCTCCTGTCTGTGAGCAGTGATCAGCCCGTGTGTTCATAGACTAAGCAGTGTATACCTTTGACCTCCAACTCCCTTCCATCCTCTTGGCCCCAGTCCTACTTGAAGAGTCTCTCTAATCAGAAAACCCCTCCCACCAAGCGTGATTGACTGTGCCGAGGGAGCCCTGGCCTCTGTGTCCTGGAGAAGCAAATGCTGCAGCTGCCGTCTCGGGTAGGTTATAGAGCCAGAATGAAAAGACTGATGCTGTCCCCAGGCCTCCTGGGTCCGTGTCCTGACCCTTCCATCCATGCGATGGCTTTGAGCAAGTCCCATCCTTTTTCTTTTTTCTGAACTGTAAAAGAACAGTTCCGTTACCTTCGCCATGCAGCCATTCGAGGACTTAGTCAGTGCTTGGAAAGAGGACACCGAAGTCTCTCTCCACCAGGTGGCCAAATTTCATCCATTTCCAGCCTGCCAACCTTGCATGGGGCCTCCCTTCTGCCTGGGATGGGGGCCAGAGCCCCCCAACTATTGGTGAAGGGACTGTGGAAGATTTACTCTTGTTCGAACGACCACAGAGAGGTTCCACACCTCGCCCAAGTCATGAGGCTGAGAATGGTGAGCACCTGCATTCTGGTCCAGAATCTTCTCACGCTGAAAATAGTTTTCCTATTCCACCCCGTCCTGCCTGCTCAAGAAACAGAGAGATGAATAAGATGTGGGTGGTGGGGCTGGAGAGATGGCTCACTCTGGAAAATGCTTGTTGTGTAAGTACAGAAACCTGAGTTTGGATTCCTAGAATCACAAAAACAAACTTTATATACATACATATATATATATATATATATATATATATGGCATCGGGTGCTTATAATCTCCCACCACCCCAGTCCAGGGGGGGCTGGGAGAGGAGAGAGGAGAGTCCACGGAGCTCACTGGCCAGCCAATCTAGACTAATCAGTGATACTTTGCCTCTAAAATAAGATAGACAGGAGCTGGAGAGATGCCTCGGCAGTTAAGAGCACTGACACCACTTCCAGAGGTACTGAGTTCAAATCCCAGCAACCACATGGTGGCTCACAACCATCTGTAATGGGATCTAATGCCCTCTTCTGTTGTGTCTGAAGATAGCTACAGTGTACTTATATATAATAAATCTTTAAAAAAAAATAAGATAAGATAGACAGCACCCGAAGAACACCAGAGGTTGGTCTCTGGCATCTACACCGTGCACACAAATACAAGACATAGGCCCTACCATCAGCCAGCTTACTATCCAGCATAGACTCGCTCCCTCCCCAGGCACTTGTCCTGTTTTACCTTTGTGGATCTTGGTCTTAGTGTTCACTGGCTAGCAGGACTGATGGAGCAGAGATGTCAGGAGCCAGAGCAAACTCCCCAAAACCTACAACTACTGCCCATTGCCTTTGTAGAGAGGAACCAGAATTTTTTTTTCACAAGGATTTCTGGTGCTCTTAGAACCCTGCTGGCCTTCACTCGCATGCATGAGTGTGTGCGCGCGCGCGCGCACACACACACACACACGTATATGCATGCATGTGACTCTTTCCTAAGTTGTTAGGAGGAGTTGAGAGTCAATACTCCTAAAGCTCTGGGAACTGGACCAGCTTGTGGTAACCACTCAGTCTGTTCCCAGAAGCTCAGCATGGTGGCTCCCATCTGTAATCCCATATTTCAGGAAGTGGGGGCAGGAAGGTCAGGATTCAAAGCCACATGGCTACATGAGGAGTTCAAAGCCAGCTTGGAATATTGGAAATGCTGTCTTAAAGGGTGTTTGCTCATACTGCTTGGGGTAGCAGACACCCTCCCCCCATGCTTTGCCACTTGGCTACCTAGTGACCTTAGGCAAGCTAGGTCCCCAAGTTGTCCCTCAGTCTTTTTAGAGAAATTAACAGGCTGAGCCAGATAAGGCACCCTGGCTCCATAGTCAATGGCTTTGGAAACCTGACCAGGACTAAGTGCCATGCCCAGGTGGCAGGTGGTCTCCTGTAAACAGTAGACCGCCCTTGGCTGGGCGGTCACTCCTTGCCATTCTGAGAAAGAAGAAAAGCTGAATGGGACAGTCTCCCTCCACACATAAACAGGAGCAGGCTGAGCCAGGCTTTAGCTCCAGTTATGGTGGGCTGCTGCTGTTAACAGGCTGATGAGTCATGGGGAGCCTCTGTGGTTCTCCGACTCCACAGCACCAGCCCCCGGGCAGTGGAACTGCAGAACTGAATGGTATGATTTGAGAGCTGGGGTACAAGAGAGATTAGCGTGTCCTCGCATGCTCCAGATGACATCTGAGGCCCGTTTGCCTTCACTCTTTACCCTGGATCTCAGAAGTTTTGATCTGGGTTACTGATCCTGCCTCTCAGTCACTCTTTGACCCTCCCTCCATATCACTCAACGTCCCAGGATCCATCTGCCAAATATCATGCGCGAAAGCTGCACAGCACCCCAGGAGAGCTGATAGGGTTCGAGGTTCCCACATGACCCTTTCCTAAGAAGTCATACGGCAAAAAGAAACCCTCCCTTAATGTCAGGAAGCCCTGGGTTCAAATCTCAGGTCTGCATGTGTTCAGGAAAGGTGCTTAACTTCTCTAAGGCTTTGTTTCCTCAGCTGGAAAAAATCCCTTTCACCGCTCTCAAGGCAAGCCTGTCAAGAGCCCCATGTCAAATCGCCTGTAAGCAGCCTCTGAGTGGCTGGTTTGTGTGTAGCCAAGCCGCTGCCTTACTGTGGACTACTGAAGCTAACCCTCCACACAAGCATCTGCCTCTCACGGACAAATGGGGCCTAATGATAACACCTGTCATAGAGAAGCCAATGCGACTGATTTGTGAACAGCACAGCCAGCCCAGGGAGGTGATGTCACCTTTCCCAGAACATGATAGTGAGTGAGAGGGAGCACAGGACAATAAGAAGTGGTATTATCTCTAGAACACGAACAAAAGCCAAGAGAACTAATGGGCCAAGACCCGGCATCTTCATGGGAAGGACCGCTTGTTCACTGCTAAATTCCCAGAGCCTGACCCAGTTCTTGGCAAAGTAGGCACATAGCAAACCCTTACTGAATAGCAGGAGAGCAAACCCTTGTAGTCCAAGCTCTTTTTTTTTTTAACTTTATGAAAAAAAAAGTTGTTTAATTCAGAAGCTCACGTCTCTATGAAGAGCACAAGGAAAGGAATACATGATGCCAAGAAAATCTTCAACTGTATTATTAATGTATCGAAAGCATAACCAGTTTTTTCCAAATAAATGTGTTGTTTATTATGTCTTACACTTAAGGTAAAATGTCCCAAGTTTTCTCAATAAACGCGGAAAAATAATGCAGTTTGTTCTTTCTTGAAGAGGAAACATCAGAGGATGGACTTTGAGCTTCCTTCTTTCTTTCTTTCTTTTTATTAGATATATTCTTTATTTACATTTCAAATGATCTCCCCCCTCCCAGAAGTCCCATAAGCCCTCTCCCCTCCCCCTGTTCCCCAATCAACCCCCTCCCACTTCCCTGTCCTGGTATCCCCTACACTGCTGCATCGAGCCTTTCCAGGACCAGGGGCCTCTCCTCCTTCTTCTTGGGCATCATTTGATATGTGAATTGTGTCTTGGGTATTCCAAGCTTCTGGGCTAATATCCACTTATCACTAAGTGCATACCAAGTGTGTTCTTTTGTGATTGGGTTGCCTCACTTAGGATGATATTTTCCAGTTCTACCCATTTGCCTAAGAATTTCATAAATTCATTGTTTTTAATAGCTGAGTAGTATTCCATTGTGTAAATATATCAAATTTTCTGTATCCATTCCTCCGTTGAGGGACATCTGGGTTATTTCCACCTTCTGGCTATATAAATACGGTTGCTATGAACATAGAGGAGCATGTGTCCTTATTACGTAATGGGGACTCCTTTGGGTATATGCCTAGGAGTGGTATAACAGGGTCCTCCGGTAGTATTATGCCCAGTTTTTGAGTAACCGCCAGACCGATTTCCAGAGTAGTTGCACCAGCTTACAATCCCACCAGCAGTGGAGGAGTGTTCCTCTTTCTCCACATCCTCACCAGCATCTGCTGTCTTCTGAGTTTTTGATCTTAGCCATTCTGACTGGTGTGAGGTAAAATCTCAGGGTTGTTTTGATTTGCATTTCCCTGATGACTAAGGATGATGAACATTTCTTTAGGTGCTTCTCAGCCATTCGATATTCCTTTTTTTTCTTTGTTTAGCTCTGTACCCCCATTTTTTTAAACATTTATTTATTTATTATATGTAAGTACACTGTAGCTGTCTTCAGACACACCAGAAGAGAGCATCCAATCTCATTACGGATGGTTGTGAGCCACCATGTGGTTGCTGAGATTTGAACTCAGGACCTCTGGAAGTGCAGTCAGTGCTCTTAACCACTGAGCCATCTCTCCAGCCCTCTGTACCCCATTTTTAATAGGGTTATTTGGCTCTCTGGAGTCTAACTTCTTGAGTTCTTTGTATATATTGGATATTAACCCTCTGTTGGATGTAGGGTTGGTAAAGATCTTTTCCCAATTTGTTGGTTGCTGTTTTTGTCCTATTGACAGTGTCCTTTGCCTTACAGAAACTTTGTAATTTTATGAGGTCCCATTTGTCAATTCTTGATCTTAGAGCATAAGCTATTGGTGTTCTGTTCAGGAAATTTTCCCCTGTGCCCATGTGCTCAAGGCTCTTCCCCAATTTCTTTTCTATTAGTTTCAGTGTGTCTGGTTTTATGTTGTGGTTCTTGATCCACTTGGAGTTGAGCTTAGTACAAGGAGATAAGAATGGATTGATTTGCATTCTTCTGCATGCTGACCTCCAGTTGAACCAGCACCATCTATTGAAAAGGCTATCTTTTTTCCACTGGATGGTTTTAGCTCCTTTGTCAAAGATCAAGTGACCATATGTGTATGGGTTCATTTCTGGGTCTTCAATTCTATTCCATTGATCTACCTGCCTGTCACTGTACCAACACCATACAGTTTTTAACACTATTGCTCTGTAGTACTGCTTGAGGTCCAGGATACTGATTCCCCCAGAAGTTCTTTTACTGTTGAGAATAGTTTTAGCTATCCTGGGTTTTTTTGTTATTCCAGATGAATTTGGGAATTGCTCTTTCTAACTCTATGAAGAATTGAGTTGGGATTTTGATGGGGATTGCATTGAATCTGTATATTGCTTTTGGCAAGATGACCATTTTTACTATATTAATCCTGCCAATCCACAAGCATGGAATATTTTTCCACCTTCTGAGATCTTCTTTGATTTCTTTCTTCAGAGACCTGAAGTTCTTGTCATACAGATCTTTCACTTGTTTGGTTAGAGTCACACCAAGATACTTTATACTGTTTGTGGCTATTGTGAAGGGTGTCATTTCCCTAATTTCTTGCTCAGCCTGTTTAATCCTTTGAGTACAGGAAGGCTACTGATTTGAGTTAATTTTATATCCGGCCACTTTTTTTTTTTAATTTAATTTTATTTTATTTTTTTAATTTACATTCCAAATCACTTCCCCTTTCCCGTTTCCTCCCTCCCCGAAAGTCCCATAAGCCCCCTTCCCTCCCTCTTTTCTCCGTTCAACCCCCTCTCATTACTCTGTCATATCCGGCCACTTTGCTGAAGTTGTTTATCAGCTGTAGGAGTTCTCTGGTGGTGTTTTTTGGGTCGCTTAAGTATACTATCATATCATCTGCAAATAGTGATAATTTGACTTCTTCCTTGCGAATTTGTATCCCTTTGACTTCCTTTTGTTATCTAATTGCTTTAGCTAGAACTTCAAGTACTATATTGAATAAATATGGAGAGAGAGGGCAGCCTTGTCTAGTCCCTGATTTTAGTGGGATTGTTTCAAGTTTCTCTCCATCTAGTTTGATGTTGGCTACTGGTTTGCTGTATATTGTTTTTACTATGTTTAGGTATGGGCCTTGAATTCCTTTTCTTTCCAAGACTTTTAATATGAATGGATGCTGAATTTTGTCAAATGCTTTTTCAGCATCTAATGAAATGACCTTGTGTTTTTTTTTCTTTGAGTTTGTTTATGTATTAGATTACATTGATGGATTTCCGTATATTGAACCATCCCTGCATCCCTGGAATGAAGCCTACTTGATCATGGTGAATGATCATTTTGATGTGTTCTTGGATTCAGTTGGCAAGAATTTTATTGAGTATTTTTGCATCGATATTCATAAGGGAAATTAGTCTGAAGTTTTCTTTGTTGGATCTTTGTGTGGTTTTGGTATCAGCGAAGTTGTGACGTCACAGAATGAGTTGGATAGTGTCCCATATGTTTCTATTTTGTGGAATAGTTTGGAAGAGTATTGGTGTTAGGTCTTTTTTGAAGGTCTGATAGAATTGTGCACTAAAATCATCTGGGCCTGTGCTTTTTTTGGTTGGGAGACTGTCAGTGACCACTTCTATTTCTATAGAGTTTATGGGACCATTTAGATGGTCTATCTGATTCTGATTTAATTTTGGTATTTGGTATCTGTCTAGGAAATTGTCCATTTCATCCAGATTTTCCAGTTGTGTTGAGTATGGCTTTTGTAGTAGGAGCTGATGATTTTTTGAATTTCCTCAGTTTCTGTTGTTATATCTCCCTTTTCATTTCTGATTTTGTTAATTTGGATACTGTCTCTGTGTCCTCTGGCTAGTCTGGCTAAAGGTTTATCTATCCTGTTGATTTTCTCAAAGAACCAGCTCCTGGTTTTGTTGAGTCTTTGTATAGTTCTTTTTGTTTCTACTTGGTTAATTTCAGTCCTGAGTTTGATGATTTCCTGCCTTCTACTCCTCTTGGGTGTATTAGCTTCTTTTTGTTCTAAAGCTTTCAGGTGTGCTGTTAAGCTGCTAGTATATGCTCTCTCCAGGTTCTTTTTGAGGCACTCACAGCAATGAGTTTTTCTCTTAGCACTGCTTTCATTGTGTCCCATAAATTTGGGTATGTTGTACCTTCGTTTTCTTTAAATTCTAAGAAGTCTTTGATTTCTTTCCTTATTTCTTCCTTGACCAAGGTATCATTGAGTAGAGCATTGTTCAGCTTCCATGTGTACGTGGGCTTTCTATTGTTTTTGTTGCTATTGAAGAACATCCTTACTCCATAATGATCTGATAGGAGTCATGGGATTAGTTCAGTCTTCTTATATCTGTTGAGAATATAAGAAGTACATATAAGCTGGAGACCTCCCATTAAGAAGCCCTGATCTCCATGGGTGGGCAGTGCAGTGGGGATCCCTGATAGAAAGTGGTTGAAATTGCAGATGTGGAGAACTGCCTTGGGACCCCATCTCCAACATTAGCCTCTGTTCATCTGTTTGTAGATCCAGTGCACACTTATTTACATGCCAAGAGCTTGGACTAGGCTGCCATCTTTGCTCCTGTGACTGAGCAGACAGGTGCAGGCAGGTACGCAGGGAACATCCGAGTGTAAGATTGCTTGGGACATGGTACACCAGGGCCCCACCTGCACCCAGGAGCTGGGCAGCCCCATAGCACTCTGTGCCATGGGAAAGCTGTTGAGGTCTGTTTTGTGACCAATTATATGGTTGGTTTTGGAGAAGGTACCATAAGGTGCTGAGAAGAAGGTATATTCTTTTGATTTAGGATGAAATGTTCTATAGATATCTATTAAATCCATTTTGTCTAAAACTTCTGTTAGTTTCACTGTGTCTGTTTAGTTTGTGTTTCCCTGATCTGTTGATTGAGGAGAGTTGGGTTTTGAAGTCACCCACAATTATTGTGTGAGGTGCAATGTGTGCTTTAAGCTTTAGTAAAGTTTCTTTTATGAATGAGAGTGCCTTTGTATTTGGAGCATAGAAGTTCAGAATTGAGAGTTCTTCTTGGTAGATTTTTCCTTTGATGAGTATAAAGTGTCCTTCTGTGCCTTTTGATGACTTTTGGTTGAAAGTTTATTTTATTGGATATTAGAATGACTACTCCAGCTTGTTTCCTGGAACCATTTGCTTGGAAAACTGTTTTCCATCCTTTTACTCTGAGGTAGTGTTTGTCTTTTACACTGAGATGCGTTTCCTGCATGCAGCAAAATGTTGGGTCCTATTTACTTATCCAGTCTGTTAGCCTATGTCTTTTTATTGGGGAATTGAGTTCATTGATATTAAGCGATATTAAGGAATAGTGATTGTTGCTTCCTGCTATTTTTGATGCAATTTTTTATGTTTGTGTGGTTACCTTCTTTTGGGTTTGTTGAAAAGAAGATTAATTTCTTGCTTTTTCTAGTGTATAGTTTCCCTCCTTTTATTGGTATTTTCCATTCATTATCCTTTGAAGGGCTGGATTTGTGGAAAGATACTGTGTAAATTTGTTTTTGTCATGGAATACCTGGTTTCTCCATCTATGGTAATTGAGAGAATTGCTGGATATAGCAGTCTAGGTTGGCATTTGTGTTCCCTTAGGGTCTGTATGACATCTGCCCAGGCTCTTCTGGCTTTCATAGTCTCTGGTGAGAAGTCTGGTGAAATTCTGATAGGTCTACCTTTATATGTTACTTGACCTTTTTCTCTTACTGCTTTTAATATTCTTTCTTTGTTTAGTATATTTGGCGTTTTAATTATTATGTGATGGGAGGAATTTCTTTCCTGGTCAAATCTATTTGGAGTTCTGTAGGCTTTTTGTATGTTCAAGGGCATCTCTCTCTTTAGGTTAGGGAAGTTTTCTTCTATAATTTTGTTGAAGACATTTACTGGCCCTTTAAGTTAGAAATCTTCACTCTCTCCTGTACCTATAATCCTAAGGTTTAGTCTTCTCATTGTGTCCTGGATTTCCTAGTTCCTTTTGGGTCAGGAACTTTTTGCATTTTGCATTTTCTCTGACTGTTGTGTCAATGCTTTCTATGGTATCTTCTGCACCTGAGATTCTCTCTTCTATCTCTTGTATTCTGTTGTTGATACTTGGATCCATGACTCCTGACTTCTTTTCTAGGTTTTCTATGTCCAGAGTTGTTTCCCTTTGTGATTTCCTTATTGTTTCTACCTCCATTTTTAGATCCTGGATGGTTTTGTTCAATTCCTTCACCTGTTTGGTTGTGTTTTCCTGTAGTTCTTTAAGGACTTCTCCCTGTTTACTTGTGTTCTCCTGTATTTCTTTAAGGGAGGTTATTTATGTCCTTCTTGAAGCCTTCTATCAGCATCATGAGCTGTGATTTTAAATCCAAATCTTGCTTTTCTGGTGTGTTGGAGGTATCCAGGACTTGCTGTTGTGGGAGAATTGGGTCTGGATGGTGCCATATTATCTTGATTTCTGTTAGTAATGTTCCTACATTTGCCTTTTGTCATCTGGTTATCTCTGGTGTTAGTTGGTCCTGCTGTCACTGGCTGGTGCTTGTCCCTCCTGTGTGCCTGCAAGCCTATCTCTGCACCCCTGGATGACTGGCTTTCCCCTGGCACAGAGTGCTATGGGGCTGCCCAGCTCCTGGGTGCAGGTGGGGCCCTGGTGTACCATGTCCCAAGCAATCTTACACTCGGATGTTCCCTGCGTACCTGCCTGCACCTGTCTGCTCAGTCACAGGAGCAAAGATGGCAGCCTAGTCCAAGTTCTTGGCATGTAAATAAGTGTGCACTGGATCTACAAACAGATGAACAGAGGCTAATGTTGGAGATGGGGTCCCAAGGCAGTTCTCCACATCTGCAATTTCAACCACTTTCTATCAGGGATCCCCACTGCACTGCCCACCCATGGAGATCAGGGCTTCTTAATGGGAGGTCTCCAGCTTATATGTACAGTACAGTGTATGTTTGATGGTGTATCTAATCTGATCATTTCTGGCCAGAAAATCATTTTTTTAATTGTAAAAAGATTTTATGTTTTATTTTATGCATGTGTGTATACATATTAACAGTCATGTACGTGGTGCTTGCAGAGTCCAGAAGTATACATATCAGATCTGCAGCTAGAATTTCAGGAAGTTGTGAGCCTCCTCGTGTAGGTGCTGAACTCTGGTCCTCTGAAAGAATAGTGAGTGTTCCTAGCCATTGAGCCATCTTTTTTTTTTTGGTCCCCAATTTTTTTAAATTTTCATATTATCATTAGTGAGTATGTGTGTGTGTGTGTGTGTGTGTGAGAGAGAGAGAGAGAGAGAGAGAGAGAGAGAGAGAGAGAGAGAGAATGATACATGTGATCAGAGGACAACTTCATCAAATTGATTCTCTCCTTCTACCTTTACTTAGGTTCCAGGGCTCAAACTCAGGTTACCAAGTCGTGTGGCAAGGACCTTAACATACTGAGTCATCTAATTGGCCCCAGAAAATGACTTTACATAAACTCTGCTCTGAACGATATATATCTGCCTGGTGCCTGGTAAATCTCATCATTTGGTTCATCAGAATCCCCAGAGACTTCTTTAAACGAAGAGCCTTGGGCTAAAACTTTATGGCTCAGCTAATAGAATGCCTCCCTTTCACGCACAAAGACCGGGGCTTGATCCCATCATCATATAAAATCAGGGGCAGTGACGCATGTCTATCACCCCAGCACTTGAGAGGTAGAAGCAGGAGGATTAGAAGTTCAAGTTCATCCTCAGCCACACCCTAAGTTTGTAGCCAACCGGTAACCCATGAGACTCTGTCTCAAAGGGAAAAATAATGTGTAAAGTCTCCACCTTTGTCTCTGAGATCGCCATTCAGGGTCCCATCCTATACAGTTAGTCTGCCATTTCCTATATGCAAATGTAATGGCCACAGGGTCTCAGAAGGGCTTGCCTGCCTTCTGAGTTGCTGTTATATTAGATGCAGAGCTACATGCACTGGCATTCTCTATATCCCATACTTTTTTTTTTTTTAGTATATATGACCTAATTCTACATCACAAGCAAACAGGCCTTTGGGGAGGGATGTGGACACACTGCTGAACACTGGTTAGACTCTTTCCAAGGCTTCTAACATGCCGATGCTGTTTCTTTGGATGACCACCATGCTGACGTTGTCCTGCTGCCCACTGGTTGCCATTTCCACACACTCGTCAATCACAAGGTTCATGAAGGGATCAAAGCCCCACAGGATTCCTTGTACATGCCTGCCACCATTTAATCTCAATGATAACTTCTTGTCCATAAACTTCTTCAGCTCAGGAGGGCAGGCTTTGCTCATGGCGACTCCTCAATGGGCTTGGCACAATGGCGAAGGTATCCCATACTTCTAAGTATGGATGGCGTCAAAGTCTAAAGCTTGAGAGTACTAACTAGGATTCGTAAGACCTGAACTCAGAATTTTTTGTTCCTTTTTAAGAATGTCTTTCTTGCTATAAATATGTTCATACATACATACATACATACATAGACAGGAATTTAAGGTACATAAATAAAATTACCTCTCCTCTCCCTCTCCTCCCCCCAAGACTGACATGGTAGCACACAACTTTGATCTAAGCATTTGGGAGGCAGAGGCAAGTGAATCCCTGTGAGTTCAAGGCCAGCCTAGTCTACATAGAGAGTTCTAGGCCAGCAGGGCTACACACTGGCACCCTTTCTCAATAAGTACACAAGACTGCTGCTAACACTTACTGTGCCTCGGATCATCACACTACCTGTGTGCAACACCATCCCCTCTTCATCAGGCATGCTCTGCCTTCTCCTGAGTGCATTACCTTCTCTTACAGTTTAAGGCCAATAAGATCACATTGTGTGTAACCTTGCCTTTCACACTCCAAACTTCCAAACTTCCTTTCCGTGCTATTAAATATTCATCCACAGAATGATAATATAATGGCTGCAAGATACTTTATTGCAGGCAAGTTTCATGCTTCTCAGACTGGAGCACATGTAACCCTGAGGGCAAAGCCACAGGATAAATGTCACCCGTCTTCCTGAAGCACAAATTTGATTCAAAACTTTGGGAGGGGAAAAAAAACATTTTAATATCAAAATGAGTACTATGCTGCAGCATAGGTTAGAGAAAACCTATCATTTTTTTAAAAAGAAAGCAACAAAGTCCTGATCTATGTGAGCTCAATGCTGTTACCCTCTGAGGTTAGAAAGAGACAAGAATGAGATTCTGGATCAAGTTCCTGTGCACTCATATGCATAGGAAAAGGCCCAGGGAAGAAGCATCACTCAAGGGCCGTAGCTTGAGCTGGGCCAAGAAGCCAGTGGTCCTGGCCTGCACCTTCCCACCCCTCCCTACATGACATCACCATCAAATGTGTGCATGGGGGCCTTACAGAGGAGGATGCTCTTCCCACACAGTTCGGCTTCTAGCAGCAGTTTTCCTCTTTTTGCACCCAGGATCAAACTGAACTTACTGGTCACCACGGTGAGCCACCCTCCTCTTTCCTTCTTAGATCCCACTAGCACTCTAACACATCACCTATGCACATTTATTTGTTCTGGTTTTCCCGTGAAACTAGCAATCACTCGTTCCAAAGCAAGAACTGTGAGTATGACCTGCCACTTATCAGGTGCCTGCAATGTGTCAGGAGGCATAGAGTTTTGTCTATAGTATCTAAAGTCTTCATAGCATCTCTGCAAACTATATATTATCTCCCTCCTCACCACCACCACCACCTTATTGAGTAAAAGAAGAAAAGGAGGAGGAAGAGCCAGGCAGGGTAGCCCGTGTCTTTAATCCCACGCTTGAGAGACAGGCCAATCTCTGAGTTCAAGGTCAGAGATCTTCCTATTGAGTTCCAGACCAGCCAGAGCTCCACCTGTCTCAAACATGCAAACAAACAAAAGGAACAGGGTCAAACAATATCACTTGTCCACCAGGCACTCATCCAGTCAATAGGTATCAAACCTTCATGCCAACAAACTGATACCACTGTGCCCTCAGGGACTTGTAGGTGAATAGAGTCAGTGACGTTCTGCATGTCATTTTACAAACCATACTGAGTGTAGTGTATCCACAGTCCCAAGTGGCTGCCTCAAACTGACTCCATCTCCCATCTCTTCCATTGACCAAACAGGCCACCTTGGGGGAGGGGGGGAACAAAAACAATTCTTAGCCATTCTGCCCTTCATCTCCCCTTTGTAAAAAAAGGGGGGGGGTGATGGCAACTTCCTGGGGATGCTATGAATAATAAGTGAATTAGTGTATGCCAGCATTCAGAACAGAGGCACAGAGGCGTGCCAAGGTATCCTGCGGTGGGTGGTAGTATGAAGGAAGGGCATGGGTAACGGGGCAGAACCTAGTTCTGGTGACATTTAATTGTCAACCACAAGATGAATAAGGGTTTCCTAGGTGACACAGACAGTGGCAAAGGAGGGAGCAGGGTGTTGAAGGAATATTCTAGGTAGAGGGAATAATAATAGGCAAATATTAGATACAGCAGCAGCTCACCTGGGAACTACAAAGCTGGACTACAGCGTCAAGGAACTTCCGGAGTCTGCAGCTGCAGCAAGGAGCCTGTGATTTCAACAAGGCATCTCCAGGCCCGAAGTTCTCGCATAACCCTGTGCATCTAAGTCTGATGAGAGGCTCGGTAATGTTGAGTGAATGAACACATGTGCAGCTGTGTTGGCTTCACACGCTTCTGTTGTCAGCCAACAAATGCACACATGCAAGTCCACATGCATAGTGATGTGCAGACAGCCCCATCCCAATCGTCCTGCCCAGCTGGACACATCCACTTTGTCAGACTCTTTCTTTTGGGTGGGATGTTGGCCTGAGTTTGGATGGAAATTTCCAGCATCTGAAACTCAGTGAGGATGCTCTTCCTGGTTCCCCACACCGTATCAGGATGCTCGGATCTAAGCCGGCATGTTAGAGGTGAAACTCCCTTTTGACAAGTCTTGATGGAAAAGCAACCTCCAGAATCAGGATAAAGCAGAGCCTCTGCCCTGCAGGCACAGGCAGAGACACACGGAGCACTTGGTGACAGCCTGTGCTGCCCCTGACAAGGCATAGAGTTTCAGTAAAAAAAATGCAGGGTCAGACTAAAGATGTAGATCAACGGGTAAACTGGTTGCCTTGCATGCAACCAGGCCCTGGGTGTGGTCCCTAGCACCACGTAAAGCAAGCATGGTGGTGCAAACCTGTAACCGCAGAACTCCAAGAGGCTGGAAGGGGGCTCGGGGAAGGGCATTGATCAGAAATTCAAGGTCATCCTCAGCTACATAGTGAGTTTGATGTCAGCCTGGATTTCATGATTGCCTCAAGGAAGAAAGGGAGGAAGGAAGGAAGGAAGGAAGGAAGGAAGGAAGGAAGGAAGGAAGGAAGGGAGGGAGGGAGGGAGGGAGGGAGGAAGGAAGGAAGAAGGGAGGGAGGGAGGGAGGGAGGGAGAGAGGGAGGGAGGGAAAGAGGGAGGGAAAGAGGGAGGGAGGTAAAGAGGGAGGGAGGGAGGAAAAGAAAAGGAAGAAAATGGAGCCAGGAGGATGAACATGCAAATCTAACAGCCTGAGTTCAATCCCAGAACCCACATAGAAAAATTAAAAAGATTTCTAAGGGGAGATGGGTGAAGGACAGGAAGGAGGATCAGCTGAGAGCATCTACAGCGCAGCACTGAAAAATGAGAGACTCTGCCTCAAGAGTCATCCTTTCACTAAGGCACGTGCATGCATGCTCTCAATTAATACTTAGTTCTTTAAGACAGGAGAGCCTGGGGGATAGGGAGAGATGGCTCTGTAGTTCAAAGCACTTGCTGCTCTTCCAGAGGACTCAAATTTGGTTCCCATCACCCACATCAGGCAGCTCACCACCATCTGTAACTCTAACTCCAGGGAGTCCAATGTCTCTGGCTTCCTTGGGTACATGCGCTCATGTGCCCATACCCACATTCAGACACATACATCTATGCATATTAAAAAATAATAATTGTGGGCTGGAGAGATGGCTCAGCGGTTAAGAGCACTGACTACTCTTCTAAAGGTCCTGAGTTCAAATCCCAGCAACCACATGGTGGCTTACAACCATCCGTAATGAGATATGACGCCCTCTTCTGGAGTGTCTGAAGACAGCTACAGTGTGCTTATATATAATAAATAAATAAATCTTTAAAAAAAAAAATAATAATAATTGTTGAGGGCTGGAGAGATGGCTCAGCAGTTAAGAACACTGACTGCTCTTCTAGAGGTCTGAGTTCAATTCCCAGCAACCACATGGTGGCTCACAACCATCTTGTAATGGGATCTGATGCCTTCTTCTAGTGTGTCTGAAGACAGCTACAGTGTACTCATATACATTAAATAAACAAGTCTTTAAATAATAATAATAATAATTGTCTTAAAAGAGAAAGGCTAATAATGTTGAGCACAGTTCCCATTTCTCAGATGGGTAAACTAAGGTTCAAAGAACAAGTACCCTAGGCTATACCAATTGCAGTCATACCAGAACTAGATACCAGATAGCCATTATCTATTCTTCTCACCAAAATTTTCTTCCATACTGCTCTGATTTCTGCTTCCTGATTTGATTGGTGTGGGGGGGGTCTCAGGTGGGGAGATGCACAGTCAGAATCACCCCAGGATTTCAGTCTTCCAGCCCCACTTGGAGCACATATCACAAAAGACAAAAATCGAGAGCGGGAGTGGGCGGGTTGTTCAGGGTCACGGCCTGCTTATGCCATATTCTTTATTCCCCCTTGCTTTTCTAATTGAGTTTGAGGTCATTGTTTTTGTTTCCTTAAGAAATGGAAAAGAATGAAGCTGCGTAAATACAACGGTATTAACTCTGAAAACCCCCTGCCATTTTAACTCTCTTACTGCAGAAATAAAAGAGAAATAATTTGTCCACCCACACGTAGCTCTTTCTGACGAAGGTAGGTGAATATTGCTTTGCTAATCGAGGGTGACTGCTGGAAGTGGAGCCTCTCTGACTGAGAGGAAAGCTACAGCAGCAACCCCAAAAGGAGCCAGACCACCATAGGTCCACAGAGCCCTGAGCTCAGACAGAGCCAAGTCACCAACCCCTCCTGTCCCACCTTCCGCAGGTCTCCCCCAGCCGGTAGAGATGGAGGCGCTGGACGAGGCTGAAGGACTCCCCAGCAAGCAGAAAGAGATGCCACCACCCCCGCCACCCTCACCGCCCTCTGAGCCAGCTCAGAAGCTGCCACCTCAAGGCGCTGGGAGCCACTCCCTCACCGTCAGAAACAGCCTGTGCCTGTTTGCAGCCTCTCAATTCCTGGTAAGGATGTCACGGGCCTCACCAGGCCTGGAGAGAGAGGGTGGGTTGAGGGATAGCCTTCTCCTTCTCCCAAAGATGGCTGCCTGGGGAGGTTGAGGGATGAGGATCTTTCTGGTGGCCTCAGTTACTTCAAGTCTTCATGACTGGAGTGAAGGGAAGGCTGGAGTTCCGAGCTACAATCTCAGGAATTAATTTCCTCATATCCTGCCAACCCTAATCCCTAACTAAAAATCCCAGGTCCCTGAGTCCCGTATCCTACAGAGTTCTCTCTGAAGACTTCCTGCCTAAGGAGGCCTTTCTGGAAGACACCCCTGCCCTTCTGTGTGTACCTGTGGGATCTCCTGTGGGAGGGCTGTCTCAGTTGCCTGTGATTAGCTTTTTTTCCTGAAGAGTGCTAAGGCCTCCTCTGGGTACACCACCCTTCCCTCCACTGCCCAGTCTGAGAGGCTCAGGAGCTTCCTGGGGGCTGAAGGTGAGCTCTGCAGGGCAATAGAGGGGCAAAGGGCTGCAGCTGTCCACTCAGTCTGCGCCCCGACTGCCCCAGCTTGCCTGTGGGGTGCTCTGGCTCAGTGGTCATGGCCACTCCTGGCTGCAGAACACCACAGACCTCATCTCCTCGCTCACCGTGTTGAACCATCTGGGACCTGCGGTGAGTAAACTCTGGGGAACCCCCTAGGACAGCGGGATGGAGTGGGTTAAGCTGAGGTTCCCATCCCACCCTCACAACACCTGGCTGAGGTATCCAAGTTCAAGAGATGCTTCTAAGAACCCAAAGGCCTTCTGTGGTCATCCTGCCCAGACCCAGGATGGGTTAATAGATAAGAACACTGCCCTTTCCCAATCTCTCAGAACGCTGACCAGTTTGTCTGATGTTCCCCAGGCCTGGCTGGGTTCTGGGACCTGGGAGATACCAAGTCTGCTGCTAGTCTCTCTGACTGTGAGCCTGGTCATCGTCACCACCCTGGTAAGGTGCCTCTGTCTCCAGCCTCAGTGCCATCCTCCCTCCCCCCCAACTCTCTCTAAAGTTCCACTTCCCACCAGCTCCATCTGATCCACAGGCAGGATGACCCAGGTTCTGAATGGGACCCAAAGATGGGCTTGTCTCCTTCAGTCAGTACACCTCCTTAAAGCAGGAGGCTCCTTTCTAGAAGTTAGCAGGGCTGAGAGAAAGGGCAAAGACAGAAACAACCCCAGGTTCCACCCAGAAAGATTAAATCACAAGGAACTGGGGACAGAGAAGAGAGAGTTGGGGGAACCTGACATGTCAGAAGAATGTCATTGCTCCAAACCTTGTAGCATCAGAGGGTTCAATCCCATGGGGTACCCCATGAGCCCAGAGGGCAGCAAGCACAGTCCCAAGTCCATGATGCTGTGTGCTCCCAACCAGGTGTGGCACCTCCTCAAGGCACCCCCAGAGCCACCTGCCCCACTGCCCCCAGAGGACAGGCGTCAATCAGTGAGCCGTCAGCCCTCCTTCACCTACTCAGAGTGGATGGAGGAGAAGGTAGAAGATGACTTCCTGGACCTGGACGCGGTGCCCGAGACACCTGTGTTTGACTGTGTGATGGACATCAAGCCTGAGACCGACCCCACCTCATTGACCGTCAAGTCCATGGGTCTACAGGAGAGGTGGGAGGGGTAGAGGAGGGGCGGGCCTGGGATCACAAACTCTCAGCTCTCTTTAGAGGGTAGATGCCTAACTCCTGGTTTAGAGGACAAGGTTATCTTCATAGCTTAGCCATGAATAGACCTGTACTTTTCCAGTAATGCATGTTGATCAGGGTACGTCAAGACGAATGTCCAAAAAAATAATAGTAACAGTTCCTTCTCGTGTACACACAGGCATGTTTAGGTGTGCACATATATGCACCCATACTCTCCTTGGCTTGAGGAAGTTGGGATTAGTTTCCTTACAGTTTTAACTTAAGATTCCTTAAGTTTTGACATGCCTGTGTTCCTTGTAAATTGTAACTTGACAAAGGGACAGAAGATAGCATTTCCCAAGAACTTCCTGGGCATGAAAACTCTACTTCCCTAGAGTGCCCTCATAGGATTTCATGAGCATGTCTGGGAGATAGTGACTCCCTCTGTTTAGAGCTAAGTAGGCTAACTCATGTCTGGTTTGAGATACCCACAGAATGTCATTTAAAAAAAATACTCGATGAGGACTCAGAAAACCTAGACAACACTTCTTCGGCTCAGCCTCTTCCTCATAGTGAAAGCCTAGACAACGTTAGTGTCCTCCTGAAACTCAGTGACCCTTCCCATGTAACGAGGATCCTTCACGCCCTGATGTTTTAGACACTGTGCATGATGGTGTTGGTCCAGTATAGACATCTTTGCTATTGCTGGCTGCCAGTGGGCTCCCTCCTCCCCTGGGTGCAGAGGGTGCTGGCCTCTCCTAGCTGAGATACACTTGACCCTGTGCCAGCCTCTCTCTAGAACTGTGCTACTGAGGTCTGAAGCCGTACTCCGGAGCTTGAGCCTCACCCTAGTAGGTGCCTCCCCTGTGGGCCTCCTTCCTCAACAGAGTCCAGGGGAGGACCGTTAGGGACAGCATGAGGGTGAAGCTTTTAGAACAGTGGCCTCCACCCCACTGTGGGAAGGAGCAGACGGGTGTAGGCAGAAACGTATGGTCCTTAGGACAGGTTTGTCACATTCCTCTTCCTGGAGCCCACTCTGCTCTCCACTGATCACCTTTCTCCTTCTCCTCTTCTATGACCCTTGCAGGAGGGGCTCCAATGTCTCCTTGACCCTGGACATGTGTACCCCTGGCTGCAACGAGGAGGGCTTTGGCTACCTGGTGTCCCCACGAGAAGAGTCAGCTCATGAGTACCTGCTCAGTGCCTCCCGTGTCCTTCGGGCAGAGGAACTGCATGAAAAGGCCCTGGACCCTTTCTTGCTGCAGGCAGAATTCTTTGTGAGTCCCTCCAAGTGGCCAGCCACCTTTGCACACGCAGTGGCCCACCACCCAGCCAGTCAGTGCACAGTCAAGTGTACAGCCCCAAATGTGGAATAGACTAACATCTCCTAGTCATCATCTCCCCCAGCATCCTGTGCAAACTCTCACCTTCTGAGACCTGATGTCCTCACCTGGAAAGTCAGACAAATGGCAGGAATTAGGGAGATGATAGCTTACATCAGGCAGACAGTGGTACTTGGCAGGGTCCTTGCAGGAGTTAAAGGGGGCAATACCATATAGCAGGCAGACAGCAGTACTTCTGGATCTGTTTTGAGGACCGTGCTTTGGAAGCTGTAGAAAGCAGCAACCTCCTAGTGGTGTGGTTCAGTGGTAGAGCCTATGCCTAGCAGCATACCCAAAGTTGGGTTAAAGCCCATGGGAAATGGATATTCTGTTTTTGCACTCTCCTGTCTTCACACTCTCCTCTGCCTCCATTATCAGGGATGTTTTTCCCCATGTCCCTGGGTCTCCCCTTTTCTCCCCTGGGTTTAAAGCTTAGGCCCTAACTTCTTTCCCAACCTCTAACCAACATGTATTAGATCTAGAAGGACCCAATAAATAACAGCCCCAATCCCCTGCCTGGAGTGTGTAGCCATAAGAGCTCAGGCATAAGGAAGCGTGGCCTGTGACATCATCAAAAGTAAGTTTGAAGTGAGCCTCGGCAGAGTGAGACAAGAGCACGCTTTTGATACTGGACCTCAGAAATAGCAAACACTGCCACAAGAGTCTTTGTCCTTGTCCCGTAGGTCTGCACCCATAGCTAATAAGGGAACCCCAGGAGTGAGAAGGGAGTAACTGAGGCCCAAAGCCCACTCTCCCATCAGACTCACCAGCCAAACCAGGTAGCTCACTCCTTGTGCCACGAGGGCTCAGTGCTCCAGGCTCCACCTGCAGGAGAGGGCTGGGCCCCAACTTTCCTCTCCAGCCTTGTGCTCCACTCCCATACCAGCAGGAGCTGTCCACTTCTGGGCCAGGGGACTGGGACTGTCCTAGAATCAAGAGATCTCTAGAAATCTCTAGAAAGCCTTCCTCCACCACCCAGCCTCGGCTCCCACTCTCAGCTCCCACCTCTCCCCATGAAAAGAGTCCTCCATGTCCCTTCCTGCTCAATAGATACCATCGATGTTTGTCAAGAAACACAGGCTGCTCACCCACTCCATGGGCAGTTCTGCACATGTGTGTGGTGAGGGTTTTTATTATTATTATTATTATTGTTATTATTATTATTATTATTTCTTTTGATTCTCACAAGAACCCTAGGAAGGCACCACTGTCTGCATTATGCAAAGACTGTATAGTATATATCCAGAGACAGTGAGCGAGAGTACAGAGACAGATTAGAAGAAACTGCATAGGGAGGCCTCCCCAGGGAGGCCTCCCATCAGCCATCAGTGAGGGGATGGAGCTGGGGTGAACCTATCAGTTAGAGCCAGTTTGGAGGTACAGGGTTAAAACTAATATTCTCAGCAAGTACAGCACCATGAACATAGACCCGCATGGGACGGGGCAGAAGAGGGAGGCATGACTAAGAATGGAAAATCAAGAAAAAAGAAAGCCAAGTCAGGAAGATCATAAGTTCAAGGCCTGCCTGAACTACATAATGAGTTTGGGGGTAGTAAGCAACTTACTGAGACTCTGCCCCAAAATTTAAAAGCATAGGGGGAAAAGAGAAAGTTGTGATCTTAGCTCAGTGGTGAGGTACTTGCCCAGCATGCACAAGGCTCTAGGTTCAGTCTCCAGTATAAGGGAAAGTAGGGAAAGGAACAAGAGAAGGAGGCCAGGTCCAGAGAGACTTCACATACCAGGGTACCCAGAAGACACAGAGCTGCTTCGAAGGGACAACGGGTCTTCAGGGATGAAGAAGCAGGCTCTCTTTTTACTGGGCAATCGGGGAGGGTTCTTAAAGGAAATGACCTCAGATAGATGCGTGGAGAAGATGAAGGTGGGCAAATATTACCAAAAAGTGAACATCACAGACAAAAGTCCCAGGAGAGGGTGACAGACGGCAAGAGCAGCGTCCCCAGAGCTACCTGGCTGTCTGCTGCAAAGAGAGCAGGGAAGGAGGCGGTGGCTGGCAAGGTCACTTTTTGTCTTGTTGTTTTCCCTTGGCCTTTTATTGAACGTCTATCACAAACCAGGCTGGCCCTCAATAGACAATTGCTGTGCTATTTATTTTATGCCCTTGGCTATGCCAGTAACTATTCTAAATGGGTGTGTGCACTAACTCACTTGGTAGAAAATGCTTATCAAATGAATGCATGAACTCAAGACAGTGCCTGCACTGGTGGTTGGAGGCAAGCAGCCTCTGAATTTGGACTTCTGAGAAGACCATCCTGAAGCTGCTCACAGCCCCATGTCTTCCTCTTCTAGGAAATCCCCATGAACTTTGTGGATCCAAAAGAGTATGACATCCCAGGGCTGGTGCGGAAGAATCGGTACAAAACCATCCTTCCCAGTGAGTACCTGCTGCCCCAGGGTGGGGAGGGAAGTGAGGTCCTGTCATCTGGGAAGTCCTCAAGTCCAGGACCAATGGGGATGATGAATGATCATCCCAGGAGATGGGATGGAGGCTAGGAGAGCCAGGAAAGGGAAGGGAATGAGCAGGGCCTGCTTCACCTTCTGTTCCTGGACCCTCACCCTTCCTGGCCAGTGGCATCGAGTACAATTGTAGAAGCAGTTACAGAAAGGGTGGCTTTGAAGCCGTGAAGTATGTGCATGGCCTTTCTCTTCTGAGGGAGTACATCATATTTTAAGAAAATGTTAAAGATTCAGAGAAGGTAAGCGGCTAACCCATAGTCACACAGCTAGTAAACCAAGGCTTTAAACCTGGGCTTCTGTGAACCCAGAATTGGGCTCTTCTGATTACCTGTGTCCTGTACGATCTGACTCGTCAGTCCTCTAACAAGCAGAGCCACCTCCCGAAGGGAATGAGGTGCTGTCATCCTGTAGTGATCTGTCAATCACGGGGTGTATCCAAGAGAGGCTATATAGCAATGCCCCTGTAAGGCCTGAGCGGGGCTTGTCTCCTTCGGAGGTGGTCAGACTAGCTGACCTACTCTTCCCATTGTATCCCATGATGCCATTGTCAGGCCATTTTCATCAAGACCCTCTGGGGGCTAGCTCAGAAGGAGGGGGTGGTGTGTTGGAAGTGAAACGTACTCCACCCAGTGTGTGGAGTAGTGAGCCCTTAAAAAGCAGTTTGCCATCAGCATCTCCAACAGCATGTAAGATGTCATGACTTATTTTTAACTTTTAAAATATCGACTTGTGGTTGCTATGGTTACACAGTCTCTAGGTAGTTACGTTTAAACAAAGCACCATTTAAGGCCAGGATGCCTTATTTGGGCTGCTCACCTCTTTTCTCAACTTATCCTCCCGGCTCCCATTCTTCCTGCAGGCAGCAGCCTGGCTACCCCAGAACCTAGCGTGTTGCTTTGCTCCTTAGAATGGCCACTGGAGCTAGCCATACTCTGTGTGGTCCTGCTGGATCGTTGACGGGCTCCCACCTCCTCTAACCACACCCTGAACCTCCAGGCTCCCCACACTCAACATAGAATGTTGTGCAGCCAAGCAGAGTTGGCCCTGAACCTTAAGAGACTAGACAGGGGAAGGGGGAGACAGAGAACATGGAAGGCCCAGCAGGGGCAGCCTCTGTGATCAGGGACACCCTGAGATTTATTCTATCACTGATCACACACATTTCCTGAGCTCCATCCCAGGGACTGAGAATTTGGATTCTGCACACAGAGCTTGGTGGCTAGCAAAAGGAACAGCTCTGTAGACAGTCCCAGGGAGAGCACCACATCAGCAGACCGTGCGAAGATCAAAATTCAGGGTCACAATGCTGTCCCATTCAGCACAGTACCTCAAGCCCCAAAAGGACGGTGAGCAACTGAGAGACGCTCTAGTCCTTCTTGAATGAAAAAGTAGATGAGTCCCTCAGCTCTGGTCCCTCCCTTCCGTCCTTATTACCAAATGACTTTGTGGGTGTTCAGTCTTCCATGTTGCCCAATTCTTATGAGCACCTTTTGCATATGGTACACTGGCATAAATGTCCCTGGGAAAGATGCCAGGCAGGACAGCCTGTGACCTTGACACTTACTGGATTGTGGCAGTCATGTCCTGACTTGTGCTTTTTCTCCTTCTTGCCTCTCTCTTACAACGAGGCAGAACAGAAATTTAATCATGTCCCCTTCTTCCTTAAACACAGTCAACGTCACCCTCTCGAAGCATGGTATGTGATACTCTCTGGCATCTGGCTCTGCTCCAGCACTAGTCTCAGCCTCGGCCTGTGCACCTGCTTACTGTTTCTTCTCCTGACCCTTCAACCCCTGAAAGGTGCCACGGCCACCCTGTCCCAGTCACAGTCCCCTCTGTCCCTCCAGCCCCAAAGCTCTCAGGCCAGCACCACTTGTCTTCCTACCCAATGCTATGCTATCTTTGAGGCAGGAATCATTCGTGTCTTGTTGATTGATCTAGAAGGCTCTTCTCATAAACACGGCATCAGGCAGAGCTGGCATGCACCTGCAGTTGTGACTCTCTGATTGCAAAGTTCTCACATCTGGCCAGAAAGGACAACGCCCACATCTGTCCTTCCAGCACCTTAACCTGGATAGGCAAACCCAAGACAGCTCAGGCAGAGCGGCCTGTTTGAGCACTTTCTTCTGTTGGCCATGCAGGAGCACCCTCCTGCCTACTCTAACCCCTCCCCTCCCCCAACCACTTCTATGCGCTCTCTACAAGAACTGTCCACGCCCATATCACCTGCCACGACCTAGGCAGAGATGGGGACGCTGGCAGAGAGCTGGAAATGAGAGGCAGACTCCCATCACCTCCATCACCACCCCAACAGCTCCAGGTTCTCCATTCCCATCATCTACTGGAAACTCATGATCACAGCAGTTACGTCTGTTATGCGGCATTTGCCATATACTGTTGGGTGCTGCTTCTCGGCCCAGGGGCTGTGGTTTTTCCTTTTAGCTCTCTTTCTAATATTATTTATTTATTTATTTATTTATTTATTTACTTATTTATTTTGAATGCACATGCATATAAGCGTGCAGGGCACACTTGTGGAGGTCTGAGGACAACCCGTGAGATTCAGGTCTCTCCTCCAGCACATGAGTCCCAGGGTCTCAACTCAAATTTGTTACGCTCGGCAGCAAGCAACTTTACCCTCTGAGCCATCTTACCAGGCCCTGCTAACTCTTTTCATCTTTATAAGGAAAAGGAGGTCATCAGGTAGTGACTCTTCATGACATTCCTGCAGTGCCTGTGACAGCACATACTGGCTGTGTTCCCAGAGGAAATGTGGGTGCTGTGGAGGAGGACAGAGAGGTTGGGCAACTCACCTGTCTCCCACCACAGATCCTCATAGCAGGGTACGTCTGACATCACCAGACCCTGAAGATCCTCTGAGTTCCTACATCAATGCCAACTACATCCGGGTATGTAACTCCATCCCAAGAGTCTTCCACTAACGGAGAGGCCTGAGCTGATGCAATCTATCCTTCAGACTTGTCCCCCAAGCCAATGTGGCTCCTACAATCCCTAAGAGGAGCCTAAGTGTGGGATGGGGTACCGGGAGTGCTGCCTCCGACCCCAACCTGACTGGCTGGACTTGGGTGGCTGCAGGGCTACAGTGGGGAGGAGAAGGTGTACATCGCCACCCAGGGACCCATCGTCAGCACTGTGGCCGACTTCTGGCGCATGGTGTGGCAGGAGCGCACACCCCTCATCGTCATGATCACCAACATCGAGGAGATGAACGAGGTAAGGACCCTGTACCATTGCTCATTGCCCCCTGCTTTGTGTCTCCCCCCCCCCACACACACACACACACACACACACACGAAGCATCTCATTTGCATATTAATCTTTATGAGAATCTTGTGAGCCTGGTGTGCACTCACCTGTCTACATAAGGAAATGAGAGGTGTGGAGAATTAAGGTATACATTCAATGAGCGGAGCAGGGCCTGGAGCCAGCTTCTCTCAGCCCATCCAGTGGTCGTGATTTCAGCTGTGATCTTCTGCTGCCTCCCAGTCTGCCATTGAAGCACTCGCTCAAGATGAGCAGGCTCATTTAATTGAATCTCCATTGTTTAAAAAAAAAAATCGCTGGGCGGTGGTGGCGCATGCCTTTAATCCCAGCACTTGGGAGGCAGAGGCAGGAGGATTTCTGAGTTCGAGGCCAGCCTGGTCTACAAAGTGAGTTCCAGGACAGCCAGGGCTATACAGAGAAACCCTGTCTCGAAAAACCAAAAAAAAAAAAAATCCTTCAGAGGGAGGTTAGAGAGAGAGCTCAACTGAGGCCTGAGTTTTATCCCAACGTAAATAAGTCCAGTTGTGGCATATGCATGCAGCTGTATCCCCATTGCTCGGGAAGCCGAGAGACAGGCAGATCGAGGGCTCACTGGACAGCCAGTCTACTTATTTGGTGAGTCCAAGACCACGAGAGATCCTGTCCAGAAAACCAAAGTGGACTGCCCATGAGGAACAACACTTGAGGTTAAACTCTAACCTTCACACACACACACACACACACACACACACACACACACACACACGCACGCACACACGCACACACACGCACACGCACAATCCTATAAAAGGGTATCATTTTCATTTTTCAAATGGTGAAACTGAGACTCAGAAATGAGGAGTAGGTCATAGGTTATAAAAGTCAAGATTTCAACAGAGACCTCTAAAACTAAGCCTGCCGTCCTTGTACACCCATCTGCTGGCCCCGGCGGAACAGGAAGGGGTGTGGAAGAGGCACAGGAATGTAACCCAGCCTGATCTTGGTCCTTGCAGAAGTGCACGGAATATTGGCCGGAAGAGCACGTAGTCCACGATGGTGTGGAGATCACCGTGCAGAAAGTCATCCACACGGAGGACTACCGGCTGAGACTCATCTCCCTCAGGGTGAGGCCTGGACCTAGACAGGAAAGGGCTGTCGGGGAGGCTTAGTTAAGACCCCCCCCCAACTGAAAACAGTACTGAAAGGCCTACTGTAGGTGACACCTCAGCCCTCAGCACTCCCAGGACTTACTGGTAGGCAGGGGTCAATAGACTCAGACACTAAGACAGAGCCTCAGCTGCACTTTCCAAACCTTGCTTGCATGTGCACTAAGCTCTTCCTGTGCACTGCCGATCATAGCAGCTCTTCTCCACATCTCCTCAAGGCCAGAACTACCTAGGCAAGGAAGCTTCAAGGGCTTCCAGCATTGTCCTTGTAACTGAGAGTTCCTTATGACTTTGAATGACAGTAATGTCCCTTGCACTGGGGTGCTGGCTTCCAGTCTGATGCACCCAAAATGTCCACCAGCAGAGGGCAGACACTCCTTGCTGCTTTGGGACACTCGGTCATGGTTACAGAAAATGGCAGGAAAAAGGAAAATACACAAGATACGGACAGCAACACGAAGCAGCTCAGGAGAGTAGGGGAAGGCATCAGAAAGTTGTGCTGTTTCTGCGATAAGCAGGAGAAGAGAAAGATGCTCCTTTGGGGCTCCAGAAGGTTCTGGTTTGGAGAAGCAATGAGATGTGTTTATGGAAGGTGAAGTCCCCTGTGATAGCCCAGAAAGGTAGAGAAGTTAAGTCAAGCACCAGGAAGCTGATGCCCTCTTCAGAAACAGCCTGGTGCTGATGCTAACAGCCATTGGGTTCAGCCACCGAAAAGAGCTCAGGGCCTGACATTTGTCCCTCTGAGCTGCTCTGTCTCTCACTGGATGCAGTATTAGGCAAGATGCCAGTGTGCCTTAGCCCCACACTGTCATGTGGACTCTGTCCACATGAGCATCTAACAACCAAGACTTCCTGGAAACCTTGAAGGCCAGGGAGTGAGGGGCAGAAGCTGTGGTCAGTGTCACAGCAGAGTAACCCGAGGACATGAGGAAACATCTTCCAAGTAGAGAGGCTAGGAGACAGGCTAGAGAAGAACCAGGGTGTCTTGGTATTTGAGGGTGTTTCCAAGCACCTGCTTTGTGGTTCTGGGTCAGGGACTGGGGGCATAATTGTGTCCTGGATTCTTGCTTCAAAGAGCACCTATAAGATGGTAAACACCAACTAGTGATAGGCAGGGATACAGGAGGGCACTGTGCCTGACGGCATGCTCTGGAGTGGAGGGTGCTTCCTGGAAGTGCTGTATGGGGTCCTGGAGGATTGGTAAGGTGTGACCAGGAGTGGGCAAGTGGGAATGCTTTCCTAGCACGCAGAAGGAGCAGCTGTATGTGCAAGCACACATGTGTGCCCATTTCCTGAACTGTGTCCTCCTGGGGCAGTAAGGATGATGGAATAAGGAAACTTCCTGGGGTATCTAAAGGTATGAATCACATCTGAAGGAGTGAACTCCTGCTCCCTCTTTAAATTCCCACAGGATGGAAAGGAGGTTTCAGTGTATGAAGTTGGGGGAGGAGGCTACCGCATTCAGTCCACAGTGAAGGGTTTCTTGGTTTGGTGTGGGATTAGAGATTTAACCCAGGTTCTCACTCACACAAGACCAGAACTCTCTCGCTGAACTACATCCCCAGCCCTTTTACTGTTTTGTTCGTTTTTGAGACAGCCTCACTAAGTTTCCAAGGCTGGCCTGGAACTTCCTCTGCAGACCATGCCGGTCTTGAGATTGTGATCTTCCTGCCCCAGGCTTCCAAGTAGCTAGAATTACAGGCCTGAACCATGAGACTCAGCCAGCAAAAGGTCTTAAATACAGCGCAGCATGTCCAGATTTGTGTCGGGGGTGAGGGGGAAGGGGGCATTTTGATGCTGTGGTCTTTGGTAGTCAGGGAGGAGGAAGGCTGGACCTTCCCACCATGGGATGGTAGAGCAGAGAGGAGGCTAGCTGAGGCTAAGGAGGACAGTGGGGTGGGCAGGCAGAGCATGGTGCCTGTGCTCTTGGTCATGTGACTAAGGGGTGCCTGGAACATCTGTCAGGATAAGGAACTTTTAGACAGTGATAAATCGGAGAAGAGGCCCTTTGCCTTTCTTGGATGATTTCAGAGTTTAGAGGCCAATGCCACATGCATACACACGCACACACTGATCTATGTAGTGCCACTAAACCGTATGGTAGATGGGGGACTACAGATCCCTACTCTCATTGTGTTCCTCCCTTTCCTCCCTTCCCATCTACATCTTTGGATCAACTGGGTCTGAAAGCATTCACATGTATTTGGAGGTTAGGGGGACCTCTCTCTCTCTCTCTCTCTCTCTCTCTCTCTCTCTCTCTCTCTCTCTCTCTCTCTCTCGGACAGAGGGGGACTGAAGAGCGAAGCCTGAAGCATTACTGGTTCACATCCTGGCCTGACCAGAAGACCCCCGACCGGGCCCCCCCACTCCTGCACCTGGTACGGGAGGTGGAGGAGGCAGCCCAACAAGAGGGACCCCATTGTTCCCCAATCATTGTTCACTGCAGGTGGGTTCCCCCGGCCACCCGCTGGGGCAGGGCCACCCCATCCCAGGGCTACTCTGTCCCTCACACCATCATCACCTTGACCCTCAGTGCAGGGATTGGGAGAACTGGCTGCTTCATAGCCACCAGCATTTGCTGCCAGCAGCTGCGACGTGAGGGCGTGGTGGACATCCTAAAGACCACGTGCCAGCTCCGTCAGGACAGGTCAGCCCACTGGTCAGGGGAGGAGAGGGTGGCCGTGTGATGTGTGCACGAATTGAGGGACAGCTGACAAACCAGACATAGTGTGTAAGGTGGATAGGGAACTGAAAAACCAAATGGGAGAGAGCAGAATCCGGCCAGCTCTCTTCTGGAGGAAGGCAGAAGAGAGGCAGGCGATTTGGAAGGACAGGTACTAAAAACAAAGGTGTATTCCTGAAAGGAAAGGGCAGAGGGCGATGGCTGGGAAGAGTTGGTCTCTCTAAGCTGCAGACTAGCTAGTGCTCCTAGTGTTTGGGGAACCCCTCCTGCAGCCTACTGCATCTCTACTGGGCAGGGGTGGCATGATCCAGACGTGCGAACAGTACCAGTTTGTGCACCACGCCATGAGCCTCTATGAGAAGCAGCTGTCCCTCCAGTCCTCAGAGTGACCATGCTCTTCCTCTGAGATCCACTGGGCACTGCCAAGCCTGAGGCTGGGTCTTCACCCCAACAACCCAAGATCTTGCCTTGGGTCCTGGGCCTATTCCCTGGCCCTCACCCTCACCCTCCCCTCTCTTCAGTCTGCTCCCCATCTGTTGTCCTGGCCTGGTCCCTACCCCAAGCCTAGCTCTTCTACTGTATATACTGCAGAATTGGGGAGGGCAGGGGAGGAATGTGCCAGGCCAGGCCTGGGGCCCCTGGGCCTGACCCACACCATATAGACCTAGGGCCTCAGTTTTAACCAAGGTTCCACAGCTACTTGGTCCAAAATGTTTCCATGCCACACCCCAAGTGTCCTACCATAATGTGTTCTGTCTGTCCAACCATCACAGCTATCTGTACCAAACACTGTGTCCTGTCCGCCAGGAAAGGAGCACTGAAGTGAGCTCTCGCCCCTCAGCTCTCACCCACATCCCCACACCCAGACTCACACCCTGCTCCCCAGGCAGAGACAGCTACCTGCCTCTGGCCCCACCGGTTTCTCATACCCAGACTCCCACCCTGCTCCCCAGGCAGAGATAGCTACCTGCCTCTGGCCCCACCGGCTCCTCTGAAAAGGCCGAGTGCATTTTGCTCCCAGGATGTGAATGGAAGGGACCAGGCAGGGGAGCACATGAGAGAGATCCCAGCTAAGAAGGTTCCTAGGCGAAGGTGGGCATCTCCAGCCTGCGAGGCACTGGAGAGGAAGAGGACAGATACAGTGGGGAACCCCAAAGATCTGAGCCCTGAGGGGGGCCTCCAAGAGTAGGATGGGGACAGCTCCAGACCTGTGAGACATCTTTCCCTGTCACTATGGGAAACGGCAAATGTCTCGCAACATGTCGCTCTCTGTGTGTATTCCCTTGTCCATGTGTGTGTTGAGAGCCCATGAGCAGGGCATGCATGACTCTTTGGCAACATGTGTTATCTTGGAGCCACGTGTTTTTATTGCTGACTTTAAATATTTACTCCACGGCATTCAGAGACATTTGGTGTCTTTTTATAATCCGCTCGTGGTCATTGAATAGAGCAATAAACAGAGCATTTTGAGGAAAACTAGCCTCCTGGGTCTGTCATTTCCTGTTCTCTCCTTACACCCTGGGC
Organism: Tokudaia tokunoshimensis; assembly: GCA_036184795.1. NCBI lineage: Eukaryota > Metazoa > Chordata > Mammalia > Rodentia > Muridae > Tokudaia > Tokudaia tokunoshimensis. The sequence continues at coordinate 22,703,170 of BTHU01000001.1, read as the reverse complement.
TTTTGTGTGTGCCTCCCCCACCTCCCCCCTACACACACACACACACACACACACACACACACACATACACACACACACACACACACACACACACACACACGCACACACACACACACACACACACAGCCCCTGCTTCCCAGCACATGTGCTTAAAGTTGGCCCTCATGCTCACTGGCGCCCCCTGTGGAGATTGTGAATATACATGAAGTTGGATTTTAAAAAAAAAATCTATTAATACCTCAGGATTCCCACTTGCCTTCAGCCCCAGCCCACAGAGGTACACCGCACCATAGGGAACCTCAAAGATGGGTATGGGAAGCTTCCAAGAAGGCAAAGTAACTAACAGGTCACCAGCTGCAACAGGTGAACCGGGGAGACCAAGGGTGGGGCAAGAGACATTCCCATCATACCCAGGCCCCTCTCTCATTGGAGAGCATGCTCCTTTTCTCGGGAACCCCGTCTGAGCTTTAGACACCCTTGTTTTTTTCCTTATTGTCCGTGGTATCCCCTCCATGGTGGAATCTTTCAAGGCCCTGCTGGCTGGACAGCAGCCTGCCCTGGGGTAACTTCCATTAACCAGCAGTGGCCCACAGCTTCAATACAGGGGCCAGGGATATGAAGAGAGGAGAAGCATCCCAGGTGGCTTATGATCTAGGTCCCTGGGGCCCTTTGGGGGAGGAAGAGCTACTCTCAGCCCAGGCCTTAACAAGGGAAACTGCCGGTTTGCAGCTGCTATTGGGACCTATGGGGCTAACATGAGGTAAACGGACTGATCCATAGATCCAAGGCAGGGATGGCAGCTCAGGGAGATCTCCCACCCAGAAGATGAGCCCTTCTATCCGGATTTCATACTGAGAAGGAGGAAGGAGAAGGGTTAATGTCATCCCTTGCCCCATAAGGCCACAGAATGCAGAACAAATGGTATTCTCAGGATTTGTGCTAGGTGGTAGGTACATCTACCAGATTCATCCAGCACACCTCTTCCCAGTACTGGGGAGACAAAGGCCTTTGGCTTTCTTCCCAACCCTGTTAGGCTGTGTGTGCTGTGGTGCCCAAGCATGGACAGGCGCACATGCCAACCTGAGCCCCTCAGCTTGGAGAGGTCCCAACCTACAGCAGTGAGAAGCAGAGCCTCTTCCATAAGGCACAGGAAATGTACGGTTTGCCTGCCTCCTTGGCTTCCCTCAGGCCTGATTCCTAGCATTTGTCCATTCCTGGGTCCAGCTCGCTCCCCTCCCCTAATTCCTACTGCCAAGCTGTGTGCCCTGGAGCTGAGATAAGAACCTAAGAAAAAGACTCCCCCAAAGGTCTATAGAGCATCTAGGGATCTGGTGATGATCAATGCCTGTTATTGGAACAGAGAAGGAGGCAGAGCAGTAGCTGGGCCTCCAAGCCACAGGCACAGTATTCAAGGGTTAGAAGGCACAGGTTAGTACAGAAGCTAAGACTTCCTGCCATTTCCCCCGGGAAGAGCCATGAGCTGGTACTTTCTGTCCAAGAAGGGGATATGGTCTGAGGCAGAATAAATCATCTCGGAACCCAGAGATAGAAGCAACCCAGGCGAAGATGTATAAGGTAGGAACTGGGAGTTAGCCTCAGAGCACCTGCTCAGGAGAAGGCTTAGAGTTTCCTGGAGGCCACTGGGACAAGGCAGGGCTGGAGGAGCAAGAAGATCAGATTCTTTTCTGGGTGACAAATTTAGGTAGGTCATTTCAATCACAGATGGTTCCTCATATGCAAAACAGGTTCTTAAAAACTACCACGCAGGTTAGCTAAGAGGCAGGTGTATCCACTCACTGCAACACCGGGGCTGTCATCCAGAACAAAGAAACGCCTTGTAAACTGGCATACAGAGATCCCCAAGGCACAGAGAGAACACAGGGGCAGAACCGTGTGTCTGACAGGCCTCCTGACATGTACAAGGGGAAGGCTGCATACATATATGCCTGTCTGCATGGAAGAGATCCAGAGGAAACCACAGATTGCATGCAGGCCCGAGAGGTGGTAAGGAGATGTTTATGGCACCTTATGTTTTTAATATATTCAACAACTGGTTCAAAAAAAGTATAAGGAAGAAAAGCTAAGGTTCTGCTTTGCCCTGCGTCAAATGGAAGCAGGGCTGCAGAAACAATAGTCACCTGCCTCACCATCCCAAATGCCTCAAGTCCCCAGGACCCAGAAACAAGAGCTAATCAGCATCCTTGCAAAGCCTACCCCGGAATGGCATCGTCAGAAATCCTCCTTCGGTCTGACTTCCTCTCCTCCTGATGAAACACCCAGCACTGCCTTTCTTTCCCATGTACCTTTCACCAGGTACTCCAGCCCTCTGTGAGCCCTATTCAACTGAGTAAGTTTAATCCCCTTACACAACCTGGGATTTTTTGTGTTGCTGGGTGAGGAACAAGCTCACTAGTTCCTATAACCAGTCAGGGAAGCAGACATGGAGAGTAAAGAAAAGAGAGGCCAGAGAATAGAAGTCCATTGCATTGCCTCACTGTTCTTCTCTATGCATTCCCATCTCCCCTTGTGTCCACAGACACAGCACATGTGTGAGTGCATGTGCGTGTGTACGCACGCATAAGGACACATACACAAACAAACACACCACCTCTGAATATCCCTCCTACTCCTCCTTATCTTCAGCAGCCTCATCCTCTTCCTGATCCACACAGGTGAGTGCCCAAACCTGCTGTCACCATGACAACCATTCAACACCAGCAGATGGTATAGGAATATGTGTCCATGGAGTTCTCCAGCTCCACCACCCACATGGAGACCTTCTCCCAGACAACCGAGACCGTGGGAGGCAAGTGGAATGGGTGAGGGAATATGAAATGGGATCTTCCTCTGTACCCACTCATGGGTAACCTGCGTGTTTGCCATGAGTTGGTCCTTCAGGAACCCCCCCCCCCCATCCAGCAGCAACCTCCTCCATTCTGATCCAAGGCTTGAGCTGGATGGTCGGCACAGATCAAATCTCTGGGGAAACAAGACTAGGAAAAACAAGAATCCCACAGATGTGTGTGAAAGGTTGACAAACTCTTCAATTGCTTAAGACTTTCAGAGCCAGAGGCAAAGGGATTTCGTGAACGTCACACTTGCAGGAAGGTAGATACCTTATCTACACTGAGGAATGCTAATCCTGGTCCACTTAAGGAACGGGAGACCCAGCCACCAGCAGAGGCAAGACAAGAGCATAAACAAAAACCCTAAGTGATCTTAACCCTTGGGGGCTGGACTTGAAGGAGAGAGACCCAAAGGAAAGCTGAGGAGGGGTCTCGGGTCAGTCTGTTCCAGCTGTGTCTCTGGTGCTAGCGATTAAAAGATGGCTGGGAGCCAGGGTAGCTTTTTTTTTTTTTTTTACAGCCATTGCTTCTATCTTCAAGGTCCCAGAAGAACAGAGTCTAAGTCCTCCGAGTACAAGGTCATGAGATAAACACCGTATCACTCTGGTCAGTAAGAAAGAGCCTTGAAGTAAGGACTCAAGGTCTATGATCTAAACTAGAAATTGCAAAATGGTTTCTTCGCATGACTCTCAGCCCTAGCTGTGAATTAGAGCCATCTCAGCATAGGGGTGGGGCTGGAAAAACTAGCCATGCCCGAGTCTCTCCCAGACCATTAAATCGGGAATGTTTTTAAGCTCCTCGGGGATTCTAGTGTGCAGCCAGGGCTGAAAGGACTGACCAGCAGAGTTCAGGCAGGAAATGGGGAAATGCATGTTGGGGAAAGAGTGGGGGACACTGGTGAGAGCACCCTTCTAAGGAGACAGTTGTGGTTCACCTCCCACTAACTAGCAACTGAAGTTCACATGTGACAACTTTCCTTTCCCATGGACGACTACTTTTTGTTTACACATTGTGGAGGTCAAATAAAAGACATCTGCAGGCAAAGTGCAGCCTCACCATGGCCTGTTTAAGACCTCTGGTTGCTATTTAAAATCAAGGCATGAGAGCATCTTAACAAAATGTTTTCTATCTCAATCCTTCAGACAAGTACAGATAGCAAAAGCACCTACTTCACTCACTGCCCTGAGGATCAACAAAATCACCACCCCTGATATGTGCCCTCCATGGCTCATGGCACAGGGGAAGGGCTTCATAATGTAGGGCAGTTGTTACTCATTGATAACTTATTACCCGTGAAGATCTTCCATAGTTTATACTGCAGTGATAGACCACTGGCCTAGAGCATGCAAGGCCCTGGGTTCACCCCCCCCAGCACTGCAAGAAAATAAAACAAGAAGGGGGTCTTGGGAAGTGAGGTGATCCTCTTTCCATTCTGGAAGTCTAGAGACAGCCCCTTGGGGTTGGTAATGTGTCCTGTCCCTCACCCAAGTATCACTACTGCCAAGAAAACCGACACTGAACCCACAGACTGTCTGAGAAAATCTAGAACAGAGTCAGCTAAGTTATAGCACACCCAAGAGGGAGCACGCCCAAGCACCTTATACTTACACTTATAGGGGACCAGAACTTCCAGGAGAGAAACCCAAGAGACAGACAGACAGACAGACAGACAGACAGACAGACAGACAGACAGACAGACAGACCTCTTTAAATGTCTCCTTTTATACATTTGTTTGAGACTCAAAGTGACCCTATAAAGGTCCTTGACCACTGAGTGGTGGAGAGGTGTTAGTGCCCCCAGTGGCTGAAATTTGATAGAATTTGATGACTATCATCACTGATGTAAGCTTTTCTCAGCCACAGATGGCCTCCTGTCCTCTGTCACTGTCCTTGCTTTCCATGCTCCACCCACTCAAGCAAACATGAGCCCTCAATCCCTGCCTGAACTCCTACCTGGAGGCTTCCTGACTTCTCTCTTGTCCTACAGGAAGTTGTGAAAGGACACAGCATAGTGTCATCATCTGCTTGTGGCACTGAGTTCTAGCGCCCTGCCTGGAGGAGTGCCTCTGAGTTCATGAGAAAACATCCCATCACCTCTCTGAGGGTGTGACTCCCCTATTCCTTTTTCTTCCCCAGCCCCTTCCCCAATGCCCCCCCAATACAGAAGCTGAGTATTGTATCCCTCCTACTCCAGGCTGGACCCAGATCTCCAGGAAAAGGCAAAATGTGTCAGTGCTTCCAACATACAGGCCTGGAGTAAAACATGTCCTGTGTCCACCATAGGAAATAAAGCAGTGTCCAGAACCCAGGTGCAGGAAACCCCCAAGTCCACCATATCTTGGAAGAGGGAAAGAGGGGAACTGCTAAGATCCTCTATTAGAAAATCAACAAGGAACACATGCTAAAGGTGAAGCTGGACCCCAAAGAGATAGAGGCCTAGAGAACACCCACTCATCACGCACCCCAGCTGACCCCCTGCCAGGGCAGACTGCAGGCCTCAGAGAGCCACCATGGCAACCCAAAAACAGTGGTGGGGAAGGGGACACTTGCATGATGGGAGGGGCCTTGGGGGCTGAGGTGTTGCCAGAGCAAGGAGGGGCCCAAAATTATCTGCAGGGTAAGGCAATAACTAGGGCAAAGCCAGAGAGCAGGGGTACAGCCAGATGGAAGGGAAGTGTGGAGTCCGGCAGACAAGAGCAAAGGAGTAGCCAGTCAAAACAAGGACTCGATGGATGGCTACATAGTGAGCACAGCAAAGAAGGGTCATCGTGGATGGATGGACACCAAGCTGGGGGACACAGGGACCTAGTAAGGGACTGGTCATAGAGAAGGGGCTGGAGATCCTGGAGCCTCCAGAAAAGGCTTGTCAAAGACCAATCATGCTTAAGGTACCCACCTTCTGGGTCACTTCCAGAGAATTGCTGCCCAGCTGTAATTTCTGGTTTCCAGCAGCTGATGAAAAGGGGAGACATCACTGGGAGAGCCTATGATTTCTAAGGCCCTTTCCTACTCCCCACTGTAAAGGTACAGTTCTGCCTCTCTCCCCCAACAGAAGTCGGCTTCTTTTCCTCCCAGCCCCATTTTTGGATCTTCTGCCCACACAAAAGCTTCCCCCGAGTCGCCTCTTGCACAAGCCCTCATTCAACAAGCTCTCTGAAAGCCTGTGAACACCATGCACACAAGAAGCAAACCAAGTTTATTCACTCTTCCTTCCTCTAGGGTCTCGGTCAGTGCCTGAGACAAACGTATACACTGCTTGAAATGAAATACTCATCTCACTTCAGGAGAATGGAATACTATGTCTGACTCAGGAGATCCATGCCCTTTAGGAGTTCATAGCCCAGGAAGAGTGTGATGTGGTAGCTGATGCTGTTGCTATAGAATCAGGCTGTACACGCCCATACCCACACAGCTTGCCCAGTTTTTCACACATAACCCCAACAACCTCCCCAAAAAAAAATCCTCTCTTTTTTCTTTTCCCTTCTTGTAGAAAATCTCTGTGCCACCCCCTCCCCTCACCCTCTAATGGTGTAACTCTGATCTACCTAGAGTGGTTGACCTCAGGTGACTCAGACAACTACAGGTACATTACAAACAATGAGCACACATATGCCATTACACCATCCTTGCTGGTAACAGAGGCTGGGCCTGTTGTCTCTTCCTCCTCATCATCCTCCTCATCCTCCTCCTCTTTCTCCTCCTGCCTTTTTCTCCTGGGAACTAGATCTCCGACTGTCAGATTGTGCCCTCTTTCTGTCTTTGGGTCACAAAAAACTAGATCAAGAAGCTGTTAAAAAAAAGATGGGAGGTTGGGGGAGGTCCCCTGCCTAGGATGCAGTCTCCTAATTCAGCTGAAGCATTTCAAAGACTTTGTCACAAAAGCCCTGAGTTCAAAACCCACAGACAGTGGAAGGTTATCTCAAGGTTGGTACAGAGGGAAACAGTGAGTAGCAATCTAGGGTTTCCCTGACCCCCCAAAAAAAGAAGCAGGAGGTAACAAATGAGAAAGAGATGCCAATGATTTGGGCCTAGGTACCCAATAAGGACTTTGCAAAGGTCTGTATGGACTATGGTTTCCCTGACTTGAGAGGGCTGCTCAGAAGCTCAAAATGATAAAGAGGAAGGGGGGATGGGGAGGTCAGTGCCCAGCACGGAACAGGGACCTGGGGGTCAGGCCTGGGCTTCTCCCCTGCCCTGCAGGCGCGCGCGCGCACACACACACACACACACACACACACACACACAGAAAGCCAGGCTGTGTACCACAAATACAGCAAGAGAACCTAGCACCTTTCTACCTTTACTTGCTTCATGTCCTGAGTTGCATGCATAAGAACTCGGACAGACCTAGGTTCAAATTTCACTTGCACTATCTTGGGTATCTGAGTTTCAGTTTCTACATCAGCAAAAACTGTACTTCTCTCGCACATTTATGTTTCTATTGTCATTTATTTGCTCAGTCAACAAACTCTTGCTAAGCACTGACCATGTAATTATAGAGTCTGTGTCCTGGGCCCAGACGCATAATGACTGCTCTGTGAATGGTGGTTCCTTCCTCATCCCCTACGACCCCACTCTTCCATTCTTCCAGTTGATCAATTAGTTTAGTGGGGCAGGAGGTATTACCTAATGAGCTTAGCCCCCTAAGGGGTTTCCTCCAGGATTCTGGGCACAAATAAACAGAGTCCAAATGCCTTTGATCCTTGCATTTTGATGAACCAATCTCCCAGGTCATTAGAATTCTGGAGCCACTAGAAGATGTAGAAACCAAGGTTAACACCACCAATGTCTTCACCTGCATCATGGAGTTGAAGGACCCCCATCCTGAGATGATATGGGTCAAGGTGGGAAGTGCCTAGCCAGGAACTACCCTGGCCCTACCATGACTTCTACACCATCTGCCTTCTCAGATCCTCCCATAATCTATAAGCCAGGTCCTCTCTTGTAGCCAATCAAAAGGACACCTTCTGATATCCTTGAAAGAGGCTGGTTCCTAGACTTTGTTTCTAGTCATTCTGCCATCTTCATTTTGATCTGAAATTATCACTTTCCTCTTCCCATACCCTTGTCTATCCACCTTTGAACAGAACGCCTGAATTAAATAACTCTGAAGGTAACTGAACTTCTGCTCCTGGGAAGAATCATCTAACAGGTTCATACAGATTAAGAATGTGAACCTTAAAGGAAGACAAAAACTTTGGGTCTCACCAGGCTGGAGAGAGTTATGGGGCCTAGGTATGTTTAAAGAGATGTGCACATACCCTCCAGAATCAGTCATGTTCACTCTGGGGAACACGGACCTCAGATGTCTCTTCCTAAACCCCTTCATTGCCTTCCCCACCTGTTCACAGAGGCAGGACACTAAGTCTTTCAGGATCCAGTAAAACACAGACTGACTCATTCTGAACACTAAGCTCATGTCACAACCACACTGAATGAACCAGACATGGATGTGCATGGGTTTGATAGGAAATCAACACTTCAGCATTGTAAATGCTGTAAACATTGGCTCGGATATGCTAATAGGATAAATCATCAGAAAACACAAAATATTCTTACCTAATAGGAATGAGAAAGAATGGGCCATCATTTATGAATGTAAGATTTATTATAGAATAATATTATTAGTGATCATGACAACAAACTGAAGAAGATATTTGCTCTCTCTAGTGGTGAGTTTGGGTCACACACTTCCAGCCACCCAGCCAGGAACTTTTTAGAAACCATGAATGAAACACACGCACAGAGAGAGAGAGAGAGAGAGAGAGAGAGAGAGAGAGAGTTAATTTTAAAATGTCTTCACCAGCTCAAAGGTTGGGCACTCCTAAATCTTCCCTGCTACCTCAGACCCAATCAGGGAAGTGGCCAGTGGCCACCCACCCAAATTCTCACATAGCTGGTTGGCTTTCTCTCCTGCAGCTCCTACATCCCATTCTTTCTCTCCCCCCGCCCCCCACCCCCAAGTCATGGTGACATTCTTTCTCTTTTTTCCCAGTTCCTAGCCTGCACAAATCTAAAGGTCCTGCCCCGTCTTCCTTTGCCTAGCCATTGACCACGGGCGTCTTTATTGATCAATCAAAAACCAACTGGGGACAAGGACCTTCAGTATTTGAACATGCAGATTCCCAATTAAATCAAAGCATTAGAACCAATCCCCGACAGCTATCTATGATACAATTGATGTCATTAGAAATATAATGTTCATAAATAATTTTTTAATATAAAGTAAGGGTTGGTGAGATGGTTCAGTGGGTACAAGGCTGATGGTTTGGTAAAAACTTTACCAGAAGGGTTACCAGATTTCTTCCATGTTCTAGGTCTGTACAAATCCAAGGCTGAAATTACTCAATGGGGTAAACATTTAATCTTAAAATTAAATACTGTATCTAGAATCTCTGAAAGTAAGTAGCCTACAGCTACAGTCAGCTGATGAGGTAGGTGAGTACCAATTACATACTGGTTATTACTAACATGAACATGAGCAATCCAGTACCTAAGGCCTGACTGTGGGAGATAAGTGGATAAGCATTATGGAAGTTTGAGAATGAGAATGACCCCCTAGGCTCATATATTTGGTAGAACTGTTTGGGAAGTATTAGGAGGTGTGGTCTTATTAGAGAAGGTGTATCACTGGGAATAGAGGTTTCAAAAGCCCACGCTATTACCATTAAAATCTCTCTGCCTTATAATTATGTCTCAAGATATGAAGTCTCAGCTATTGTTACTGTGCCATCCCCAATAACCTGTTGCCATGCACCCTGCCATGATACTTATGGTCACTAACAATCTGAAGCTGTAAGTCCCAAATAAGCACTTTCTCTTATAACCAATAGAAAAATAATTAAGATAAATGCATAGTTTGCCATGCTGATATGAAAGTAGGCATTGAGGCCCAAAAGGCCTGTCAGGGTTTGGGAAAAGAAAATGGCCTTGAGGGGTCTGTGGAGAGAGAACTGTGCTCTATGCATGAAAGGACTATATGGGGATTGGAGTTAGTACAAAAAGAAAGCATATACGGTATAGCTATTCCTTAGAGACTATGGAATAATGTGATGGGACAGTGGAGCATAGTGGTTAAGAGGACAGACTCTGGAGCTAGACTTCCGGGGTTCAAGTCCCAGCTTCTGCTACTTATAGATGAGTGATTTAGAGCAAGCTGCCTTAACTTCTTTGTCCTAGTTTCTGTGTCTGTAAAATGGAGAATCATCATAGAACCTACCTGTAAGAATTAGATTAAAAATTAGCTATAATAATGCCTATCATATCTCTAATACTACATAAATGCTTTTTAACTGATGTTAATATTACTGTATGGGGAGACTATGCAAATATCATAAGATGGGACTCCAGGGCAGATGGTGACTAGCATATAGAACAAAAGGAAGGGTGTTTCTCCAGCTGTGGGCCACAGAAGGTCAATGACCCCCGAACTCCACCTCCTTGCTTCCTGCTGCAGATGAGCCACTGAAGAACATGGAAGAAGTGAAACTGGTGGTAGTGTCCATGGTGGGCAGCTGTGTTTGAGATCCACCCTGCCAAGGAAGAGAATGACTCTGTGTGGCAGTTCAACAGGAAGGAGCTGATGAAGGGTAACAAGTATGAGATCTCAGACCATCTGAGGATGGTCTGACTCACACAGTTAAGATCCAAGATGCCAGACTCAGCAACATGCAAGTTCTCTGCCCAGACAGAAACTTGGTACAGAAGAGTCATCTCACTGTCCATTGTGAGTGGTTCAGTGAGAGCTGGACAGATGGAATTCCTGTCACAGCAGCCCCCATATATCCATCTATCCATCTGCTCTTGACAAGATTCTGTGATGGGTACTGAAAAGAGAAGGCTCTTCTAGTGGAAGAGACAGATGCAAAAGTGAATTTATAATAGTTACTAACCCAGAGACAACACTCAACTGAGTAATGATGGACCAAAAACTTACTAGCTCTCAGCTGTGAGACTTTCCCTGTGAGGATGTGAATCCATGTCTGTTCTCCCCCAGACTGTCAGATTGCACTGACAATAGCCCAAAGACCATTCCACCAAGTCTAGCCTGGTGGGTCAATGAGTTTATTGAAGTTACTTTCACTTGCAAGAGTTAGGGACTGCAGAATTATGGGTGTCTCGAAAGCAACTGCATCACCAAAGCCCCACCTCAGAGTGGGTGACAACTCACAAAAGGTTCCTCACTGGAGCTTCCTGCTCAGTGGTCAGTCTCCTCTACCTACCCATGGTTTACTGCTAACATAGCCATGGGGATGGGCCTTGCAAACCTCTGTTTCCTGAGAGTTGCAAAGTTTCCTTAGCTTCAGGTGTCTTATGAGGCCTCCATTCCCTCAGGAGGGAATGTGTCAGTTCAAGAAATAGCTATATAACAGCTCTACAGTTCTCACATCATGTATTCCGTCAATTTGACATATTCCCAGATTGTAAGCAGTTGTTGCATATGTGTGTGACAGTGAGATGCCACACATGTGAACCACACTTGGAATCTGTCCTACGAATTCATCATTGCTGTGATGGAGGTAGGCATAGCAGCTGTGGGGAGCCAAAAGATGGCCATGTCACAAAGCCCCAAGATTATCCAGAAGAATAGAAGGCAGTTCAGCTTTCAGAGAATGAAACAGCATGCCCACACAAAGTAACAGCCTGAACAAAAGCCCAGATATCAGAGAGACAGGGCAGGGAGGGCAAGAGGGCTCCTGATTGCAAAGATATAAAATTTGTTGTCCCAATCCACATATTAGCAAACAGACTAGGTGGGTGAATGAGTTGTGTAAAGCCAACACTCTCTCTGCCATGCACTTCCATGGGTCACTACTGCACACGAATATACTAGTGCCTTGAGTTCTTGTGATTTCTAGGGTCAGAAAAAGAGGGAGGAGCACCCAGAACTGCAGCAAAAGTGTGTGATGATTTGGGAGGATGCTAAAAATTAGTCTGTCTATGGCCTTCCCTTTAAGTCTATGAGCAGCTTCAAAAATGCATGGGTAAAAGAGAGGCACTGCTCACATCTTGAATGTGAGCTGATGTCGAAGAATGTGCCACTTCCTTCAGAGAAAGATGAATGACTGCTGTCACATAGCCTCAAGTACAAAAGCAAGCAAACTGAGTTGGTCGTTAATGGAGCACAGAGCAGAGATGGTGGGGAATACACCACAGTGGCCATGAAGGATGGGGACCCCACTGAATACTGCAGTACTGCATCCTCATCGTGGAAGGTACACACTCTCTCTGCTGACCCAAACTGACCAAACTGTTTGATGCCAGCATACCCTCCTGATGGACACTGACTTACCCAGCTCCCAGCTCCAGTCCTCCACCAGACCACAACCAACTTGTACCTCCTCCGTTTCCCAATTCTGGCCATCTCTAACCTTTCAAATTCTAACCATCCACACTTCTAATCAACCTCGGCTTTGCAGATTCTAAACCAGTTTACCTAACTTCATCTTTTACTTCCAGATTCTGACCATCTTCAGCCACCCTTGTTATCCCAAACTTCTCGATCCTGATCATCCACTACTCCATCTCCATAACTCCTCCACACTGACTCTTACCACATCAGTGAGTCTGGGGGTCCCATAGACCAGACCAGTATAAATACAACTAAACATCCCAACTCCACTAACCGCCTATATCTCTGCTATCTATTTCTTTCAAGAGAGCACACTAAGTCCCAGAGGTTCATCCCCCACTAATCGACTTCCCATTAAGCATCTCTTGGTCCTCCTAACTGCCAAGCCTCTGAGCTTTCCTCGGCACCCCTCCACCTGTTCACTGCACTCTCATCACCCGTTAACCATTGCCAACCTGGTTCTCATAAATTTTGATTGACACAGCAACCTTGAATGTTCCCACGACTGCGGTACCAACTTTTTTCCCTTCATTCTCTTTCACACCAACACTCTGACCCAGTCAGTCCCTGCCTTTCCTTCTCCTTAGAGCATCTAGCAACCATGAAGAGTGGCATGTTGAACATGCACTCGGCCCCGGGCTGAGTTGTGTATAATGCTGAATGACAAAGGGTGACTGAAGGATAGCAGGGAGGACTGAGATGAGGAAGGGAACAAGAGATGTTGCCTTGGCCCATGCTTACACTCATGCCAGCCCCTCACCTCCAGATCACAGGTTTGCCTGGTATGTCAATGATAAAGCAGGGTGAGGAATACATGCTCCTCTTCCCCAACATGGGCACAAAGCACGAAGGCAAATACATATTCCAGGAAAAGGGCACCGAAAATGAAGCCTACATATCCACTGCAGGTAAAGTCCCCTAAAGGTAGAAAAGGTTCGAGGATGCTGGGCCAGCCTGTATGCTCATAGCCACCCCACACACCTTGCTATTGCCACCCGTTCCTCCCCAATCCCCTGATGCCTTGCCCTGTAGATCTCCTTCCATTGACTCATCCATCTGGAAAACACTGTCAGTGACCTTGAAGGTGGGCTACATGGCTTACATGAAGGCGCCCTTCCAAGCAAGACTATTACCCAAAGTGACCTGGTTCAAGGAGGGTATGTAGGTGACCAAGAGGAAGCATGTATCCACAGAGCTCAGTGAGACCAGAATTTGTTCACCATGTCCAATTGTATACATAAAGGCATCAGCTTGGTCCTGTTCAATCTCAAGAATGACCGTCACACAGCAACTGCCATTGTGCACCTCAACATGCTGGATGAGGGCACGACCATGGGGTTGTGTAAGAGTACCAGCTGCCCAGTAATCAGAGAGGGTGGCTGGGACTGAGATGAGGTGAGGTTGGTTGCAAAGAGCACTGAGATAGGAAGTAAAAAGGGATGAAGTGAGAAGTCAAAGGGTAGGGATAAAGAAAGAATGGGAAGCTGGAGTCGAGATAGGAAAGGGAGTTTAGATTGTTTTGAACATGATAAAGAACACACACACCATCTTGCCACAAAAATGGGACATGAAAAGGTTTGAATTTTTATTTACCACCCCTGTGTCCTTGGTGTTGCAGGCACGTAGATGCAGAACACCTGAAAGGGCAAAACTAGTAGACAGATAAATAGCTGTAACCCAAGGTCAACTGGAAAGTACGAGTATTCTGGAACCTCCAAAAAGGAAGAGAATTTATCTGGGAAGGGCTCACGGTATGAGTGGCAGCCAGGGGCTGCAGAGCAGTCATTCCTAGATAGGCAGGAGGCTCAGAGAGGCAAGGTTCAAACTCTCTGAGCACATCTTAGGAATGCCAGGCACAGGACAGCGAGGGATCCAGAAAACTCAGAGTCCATTGATGATCCCAGGATAGCCAAACCTCTGGTCAGTGAGAAGCCCTTCTGGTCCTTTGCCTCAAAGCCCCATTTGTGAAGCTGTTGTCTGTCTCAAGACCATCCGAAGTCTCCCAAGGCCAAGTGCAGTTCCCGGGGCTCTTCGGTAACTGTGTGCATAAATAGAAGGCCCACCTGTGGAACTGGTCATCATGGTAGTAGGATGGAGGGCTGTTGGCAAGAAGTCCTGGATTAAGACCACGGAGATGGATGACAAAGCAGCCAACTTCACTCCCAAGGCAGAAGAGGGAAAAGTTTCCACGTGCTGTATTCTGGTGGTCAGTTCAGAGGGTGGAAGTGACCCACCTGAGACTGAGGAAACCTTTCCTCATAATCCCATAGTTGAGAGATACTGCCTAGTGTTAAGGGGTGCACCTACAGGTCAGGATGGGGCCCTTTGGCCATGGAAGTCTGCCAATCTGCGGGGAATACCACAGGCTCATTCACTAACTATGGTGTAGGGCATGCTGATTGCCAACGAAGAGCAAATGTCATGAGAATCAACCACGCTTCTTTCTTCATTCCAGAGATCATTTTGGAAGCTGAGGGTGCATGACACTAACTTAGAGATAAGCTTGAAATGACTTTCATTTTTTCCAAAGAAACCCCTTGGCAGTGTCGGTATTTTAATTACAATTGCTAATTAATTACTAGCTGCACCCCTCCCAACTGATTTCCAGGTGTCGGTGTGTCAAGGCTGAGAACTGTGACACCAGAGTCGCAGGAGCGAGAGGACTTGTAGTGCCTGCATCTTACACAGTAAAACCATCTACACTTTAACAAACATCCATGCCTGCCCTCTAACCTGAGAAACTTCAATTAGGGTATTCTGAATTAGGACCCAGATACTAATTGGTGGTTGGTGGGTTTCTGCATGTTTCCCATTTAATGTTTAACCAGAGTTAACAATCATTGGTTTAAGGTTTTTTAAACAGGAACAGAAATCAATATGGATTGTGGAACTATATATATGCTTCCCTTACCAGCTTTTTCCCTCTGTTACCTATAGAATCCCCTGGTGCCTGATGTGACCAGGGAATTGGTGACCATGAATAGAATGTCCCTACCCAGGATAGGATGGGCCAATGCTTGGCTACTCTGTAGAGTGAAGAAAGACAGGCAATAATCTGTGGGTGGCAGTCAACAAGGACCCCATTCAGGGTGAGGTACGAGGAACAGAAGTTTGGGACCAGGAGGCGATGGGACCGAGGAAGTCTTGCTGAGGTGGGCATACCTTCTCCTCAAGCTCCGTTGGGAGTTCTAACATCCCATTATCTCCTCTTCTGTGTTCTCCCACTCTTTGATCTCCTATCTCATAGATGTCCCTGGCCTCATGACATCTCATCTCCCCACCTCAAGCACAGAGTGTACTGTGGAGACAGCATACAGACTAGAAAATTCTGAGTTATAGCTGTGTACAAGGCCACTCTAGGACATCCCAGCATGCCAAACAGCTCAGTGGTGGTCAAGGGTCTGGTTAGTATGAAGCCAGGACCAACACATTAGTAGAACCATCCCCCTAAGAGAGAGAATGTCTTCACTGGGAAAAGTCTGCACTTCTGGCAACTCATAGACGAGCAGGGCTCACACTCAAGAGAAAGCCAACGAGTGAAGATTGAGCATCTGGGACAAGAAGAAGGCGGGGTGGGCAGAGTGTTTATCAAGCTTTGCTATCTCGTGTTAGCTGAGTGAGTGGGCACGTTGGGGTTGAGTAAGGATGCTGGGTGGACACTTAGGACGTCTTGAGTTCCAGACGTGAGATGGGGATACAGCCTGTAAGTGGAAGTGGTAGAGATAGAGAGATTGAATCTGGGTTTTGAATGTAGATGAGTTGAATGTGTTGGGTGTGATGAATTTCGAGGAGACTGAAACTACTGAGTTGGTAAAATAACTAAACTGGCATGTTGTTGAGTAATCAAGTTACTATATTAAGGGTGTTCGCTGTGGGAGCTGTTGTAGAAGTGATGAAAATTAAGATTTGGGCATACTGAGTGTAGGGACTAAGCATGGGGCTGGGATGGATGAATATGGGGACCAACTAGATGTCCGTGATACCCCAGAACCTCCAGGCCTGGCACAGGGCCTAAACATGTCTGGTTGCTCTAACTTGGTGGTTTTCAACCTGTGGGTCACAACTCCTTTGGGGATTGAATGGCCCTTTCACAAGGGTCGCCTAAGACCATCAGAAAACACAGATATTTACATCATTATTCATAACAGTAGCAAAATTACAGTTATGAAGTGGAAACAAAAACAATTTTATGGTGGGGGGGTCACTATAACATGTATAAAGGGTCACAGCATTGGAAAGGTTGAGAGCCACTTTTCTAATTCAAGCATCTCCCTTGGCTGCTGTGAGCCTGTAGAAGGGACCCGCCATCCAGCTACATCCTTGAGATGAGATGAAGGCAGCAAGAGTACCAAGTGCATGGAAGATGCCATCTCAGGTACCTGCTACATGGCAGGGGTCCTCACCAAGACGCCGAAAAACTTCTTTCATATCCGAATTGTCAGTGAGGCTGGGGTTGGAGACCTGTGGAGCTAGATGAGGGTTCATACCATGTCACGACCAGGTGAGGACCCAGAGCTATAGGTTCAGGGCCCCCGGAAGCTTCATCCCACAGGGGAAAAATGGGGCCACGTTCTGATCAAGAACAACTCATCATATTCCTTATGTCGGGACAAAGCCAAGGGTAACCTCTGGGATCCCATTGCTTGAAAAAAGTGCAAAACAAACACTGTGCCAAAGTAGTAGCTCAGTGTGCCAATGGAGGTGGGAGGATTGTAGAAACAAGTAAGACACAGGACCTGCCTGCCCAGATCTCACCTGCTAGGAGACACAGATGAAAAAGTAAATGCTTCCAAGTGTTCTGGAGCAGCCACAGGTCTTGGTATGCCCTGTACCTTGACCATGAAAGAGGTGGAGAAAGGCTGGGGATTCGGGGAGCTTAGACCTGAAGGGTGATCCATGCCCTTCCTTACCTATGTGTCTTCTACCATAAGAGCCCCCAGTTTGACCTCAGTGTCTGGCTAGAGCCACACTGTGGTAGGTGCTGGGACAGCCCTCTGCATACCTGGAAGTCTTCTCGGGAGTTGTCACCCATTCTGTCCCTGATACTGCCCCCTATCAAATACTGCCCTATTTGGATACTGTGTAACCAAACTGGGTGCTGTAGGCATTATTGTCCTGTTGTCTCTGACTAGTTCTACCACTCACCAGATCCCTGTCCCTGGAACCTAGAAGGAGAATCTTTGATGACCGGAAGAGCCTTCAACCAAATACTCTCCAGTGACTGAGTGTGCTGCCTCCTGTTATTGCCCAGGACTCACCACCATCCACTGTGACCTGGCAGAAAGATGGCATCACCATCAAGGGCTGGAAAACCATCACCAAGGGCAAAAATTATCCCCAATTCCTCATTAGCAACACCAAGTGTTCTGACTACGGAGAGAATCAGATCTTGTTTCAGAATGAGTTTACAGTCACACACAATGACTCCTGAACTTGTACACTGAATGTAGAAACTAGGCATGGGGTTGGGATGGATGAATCTGGGGACCAACTGGATATCTGTGATGCCCTAGACCCTCCAGGCCTGACATAGGGCCTAAACATGTCTGATTCCAGGTACAAGAAAAGTCCTGAGGGTATGTGATACTACTGCTACTGCTGCTGCTGCTGCTGCTGCTGCTGCTACTACTACTACTACTACTACTTACTTGCATGTAGTAGGTACAGACAGTGGGCAGAGGCGGGGGCAGGGGTTAATCCGTGCATAGTTTCCATTCTTGTGGCAGGTACCAATGGTGGCAGAGGCCTTTTGCCACCTTCCATGCTCTATGTAGCTCCCCACCAATATTTAAGCAACCTAAGGCACAACCTTAGCGTGTGAGAGGACAGTGAAGCCTACTTTGACACTACAAAGGGAGGCTTTATCAGCCTTTGTTTGTAGAGAGGCTTTTGTACCGTCTTATCTCAGAGTCCTGAAGCCCTGGAGACACTGACCTAGAGCACAACCCTTGTTTCAGATTCTGCAGTTGGTCATATCTGATGAGATAAATGAGGCATAAACAGAGTAAAATCTGCAGGGAGAGGGGTAGAGAGGGGTGAGGGGCAGGAGGTGCCGCTGGAGAGGAATCTACCAAATATCAGAGTCACCTCTTAACAGAGGACTGGAAGCTTTCAATAAAGGTTTGAAGAGCCCCAAGAACTGAAAACAGTGAACCTTTATTGAAAGGACACAGCTGAGCATTCCATAATTGCTAGCATCTGAGAATACAACCCACGTCTTCCAGGTTCCATTGAGACAGCCCCAGGGTATCTTTTGCTCTAAGACGAAGGCAGCTTATAGTGCCCATCTCACCTGTGCAGTAAGAACCTGAGCTCCAAGTTCAAGTCCTATCATCAGGACTGGCACCACGTACCCCACTTTCCGACCCCACTCAAGCCACTCACTGTGGTCTGTGGCCAAGACTATATCATGACTGGCACCTTCCTTGGGAACCCATGGCTCATGGTGCTGTCTACAAGGGTGATGTCAACATCAGTGTCGATTCAAAGTTCTGGCACAACTTCGCCAGCAGCATATATAAACCAGTCATCCCCCACCTACACACTAAAGGACAGCAGTGAGTATTGCATGTTCATAAAATATGAACTAGGCAAGAACCACAGAAGCTCCATGCTGCCTATGGTGAAACCACCACCAGGCACAGTCTTGGGGGGAGGACACAACCATCCTGTCCAAGGTCAGGGGCTAGCGCTACTTTTTATTTAATCTGCCATTGAGAGGTACAAATATTCTCCCATCTTATCAATGTTCTATATAATGCTCCAGGCACCTGCAGATATGGGAGTTGATGATCCCTTGCTAAACTGTGACAGCACACATTGATGGGCTGAGACTCACCTTTTAAAAAGATAATGCCCATCGGGTTTAAACCAGACTGGCCCCGTCACAATTTATCCAGCAGGGTTCTGCGTGAAATCTGTAGCATTTACAAATTTTCTCAAGTGGTTTTGGCGTGCATCAAATACTGAGAAGCACTGGTCTAACACAAGGGCAGGTGAGAGGCTCAAACACCGGGAAGACTGAAGGGGGCCACTCCTTTCACACGTGCCTGCCATGCTTTTGCTTGTGATGTGCATGCTTGAGGAGACACTTGACTCCTCACCTAGCCTACATCCTTCATAGCTACACAGCTACCAGTGTGACCCCTCCAAATGCAAAGCCAACCTACCATGCTTGGTTGTTCAAATTCCCCCAACGCTCTCCAATCCTCAAGTTCAAATCCCAGCATCCTGTTCCCTATCTCTCCAGCTTCTTGCTCTCTCACTCCCTCAGATTCTCTGTGGTGGTGTGCCTCCATGGTTGTGGTCTCCATAGTTACAGATCATTGTTTAGCCAGTTAGAGATGATGTCTTTCCTTGCAAAGGAAAGTGGGGAATAGCATCCCATTGCTCTGTCTCCCACGTGCTCAACTAAGTGTCTGGCACTAGGAAGATGAGGCTTCCAGAATGGCTGCTGGATTGTGTACAGTCCTAAGCCAGGTGAGCATGGACAGTGTGGGTGTGGCAAAACAGCTCTCATTACACATCCAGAGATCCCTGATTAACTCTAGTTAGTTTTAGGGACATGGATTAGGGATATAATGCCTCCATTGCCTAATCAGCCTGTTTCCTCACCTACTGGATTATGAGGAAGTGCCTAACACAATTCCTGGAAAATACCAAGTGTGACCAGATGGCAGCTTTCGATCCCATACCTAATCTAGCTTGGGAGACATAGGGACCGATTTCTACGTAGTGACTCTTAAACCTAGCAATTTCAGATCTTTCATGAGCACTAATAAATATTTGCTTTGATCTGTCAAAGCCAAGTCTAGTCTAGCATCGATCGATGAGAACCCTCAGAAAGCAGAGCACCTCATACCAGCTCCAGCCCAGAGGCATCAGCGTCAGCTGTGATGGGGGGGCTTCTCTCGAGTCTGCCTTCCAGTGTCTGTCACTGTACCTGTGCAGTGAAGGCACAGAGCAAGAAACTCACTGAGCTTGCACTCCCTGCTCCTGAGAGCGGGCAGAACAGGAACCATGGGGATGAACACATACAGAGTGGACCGGCTCCAAACCCACCCACAGGAAGTCACCCTGGGGCTTCCCTCCCCTCTTCACAACCACCTCAACCCTCACCATCCCCTCAGAGCACAGGACACCGTTGGCTGACTTCCTCCCTTTCCCCATCCTGCTCCCCCCCCCCCATTTCTTCACACCATGTAGATCTGTGGTCAGCACTCTACAGTTTAAATGGATCCGGTCCTCGATCCCTTAGCATCCAGCCATCCTCCAACAAAAGCAGGAAGGAACTGCTCATGCAGCTTACTGGTTTTAAACATGTTTTACAATAGAATAATCCCTTGAAGGACTTTAAACTAGAGGCTTGTAATGAGGGGGGGGTCCCCGAACCCTGCACCTCCCTGTATTTCTTTGCTCTCTGTCCCCTTGAGAGGTCTCTATTAAAACTTTAATTTGGGTCTAGCTTAACATACAGCTTAATGGCAGAAAATAATTTTAGCATGTGAAATGGCTTGGGTTTGATCCCCGGTACCAAAAAGGACAACAAGAACAAAACTTTCGGAAAGGAAAAAAATTCATTCAACACCCATGGGGTTTGGATCTCCTATATCACATACCCCAGAGCTACAGCAAATATACCAACGGCATATTCACCAATGGCCCTTTCTACTTCAGGACTGGAGCACTGCTTGTTAAAATCTGAATGCCTCTGGACTAAGGTAGAACAATATTCTACCAAGGCTTCAGGTCTAAACATCAGCTACTCTAATCCCATCCCCCCCACCCCACCCCACCTTCCCAACCATAGAATATGAGTCTGCATCATTCAGAGAAGCAGGGCTGGGCTGGGGGAGGGGAAGAGGGGTAATGCAGCACCAAGGACACTGCAGAGCTAAGGGTAACCAAGACACTGGGCACCCATACACTGGGGACTATGTCAAGGACAAACGCAGAACAAGGGCAAGATACTACTCACCTCCGCCCTCCCCCTCCCGACTATAATCACACAACCACACAACCAACACACACACACACACACACACACACACACACCACCAGGGAAGTGAGACCCACTGAAACAAGTACAAGTGTCAGCACAGCCAGGGAGCTCAGCCTAGTGCCAAGATGCCTGAGCCAAGATGACTCTGACCCAGGCTGTGAGGACAACCAGGGCTCCTGGCACCATGCCTCCACCCCCTGTCTGGGACAGGCACGTGCCACACAGGCAGACAAGTCAGGAAGCCAATGATCCTTGGGTTTTCATTTTACTTATTTTATTTTTCACACGGGCAGTAGAGGATGGAGTTACCCCATCCTTGTTCCCCTTGCATTGACTGTGCCTCGGGTCTAAGACCCTAAAGTGTCCTTTAGAACTCACTCCCAGAGCAGGAAGAAAGCATTGTTGGTGTGCTAGGGGAGGGTCCCGGCTCTGAACCAGGTTAAGCACCCCCCAGGAGCTCTCTGAGGCCTGCCACTTTAAGTCTTTTGCAGACAGCAGGACAAAGACATATAGTTGGAGACTGGCCCCTTCCTTTGGCATGGTCCACCCTAGCCCTGGGGACAGAGACTGAGGGTGATGGTATGAGGCCTGAGCCGGCCTGTGAGAGAACAAGGACCAATCTGAAACCTTGGTACCCTCAAGCTTCCAGACCAACCAAGTCCCTCTACTACTTCTCATGGGCAGACATCCATCCTCCACTTAAAAGACTGTTGAAGCAAAGGCTGGACACAGGAAACAAGACTCCACCCTTCAACCAGTCTTCCCAGCTGGGGAGCCTGGGAAAGGAGTTTTTCAAGCCTGCTCGTTCGTGGGTCATCTTGGAAGAGAAAAGGTGGGAATGGGGGTCGGGGGGTGGCTGGCGTTGCCATTGGTCCTGAGGGTAAGAGACAGTCACTCTTGCATCTAGTAAAAAGAGAGGGGTCAAAAAGCACCATCACCTTCCAGGAGGGCTTTGACAGTCCTGATAGGGTGAGGAGATGTCTACCTCTGACTCAGGTAAGAGAGATGAGGCTACCTCTTTGAGCTCTCTGGGTCATCCTGGACTACCGGCTTTCCCAGGATCCCCTTCAGCTTACCCCCTTCAAGCCTGCCACTTTCCCAGAAGCTGTCTGCCGATCCAGCTTCTGCACAGCCCCCAAAGTCTGGGCCCCAGCCCCAGGAGAAAGGTAAGCAGACCCCAGTCCCTTCAGTCGGCCTTGCTCAGTCTGTAGTCTTCCACCGGCTCTCGGCTCTCCACGGCTGACAGGGCAATGAGCATCTGAGCAGCATAGTAAGTGGACATGATAAGCGCCCGAGAGTAGGGCACGGGGAAGCAGAACTTGTTGAGAGCAATGGTCAGGTCCGAGAGGATGAAAAGCAGAGCACCACCGCCAGCCGCCAGCTCCGTCCACCGCCAGGCTGCCCCAACCAGCCGCAGCCCCGCCACAGCTCTCCAGCCCATGAAGCTGATAAGGGCCACATAGACCCCCACCAGGTAGGTGAAAGCACCTGACAGCCCTGGGTAGAGCAGGGCATAGCACAGGCCTGACAGCACTCCAATCACCAGGCCTGTCCGCAGAGCCAGTGGCCGCATGCCAAAGGCCGAGGCATAGAGTATGTGTGCCACAGCAAACATCAGGAGACCTGAAAGGGAGAGAGGATAAAGAATGTTAAAGGAGGGCTGGAGCGATAGCTCATCGGTTAAAGGCACTGACTGCTCTTCCGAAGGTCCTGAGTTCAAATCCCAGCAACCACATGGTGGCTCACAACCATCTATAATGAGATCTGACACCATCTCCTGAAGACAGCTAGTGTACTTACACATAATAATAAATAAATCTTTAAAAAAATGCTAAAGGAAGGTTCATAACTAAAGAGTACTTGAGTGCTTGAGAGAAGGGAAAACCCAGCAGCTTTGCTCTGGGACTAAGAGGGGGTGAGAAGAGCTATAGCTTTATACTCACACTATCCCTTAAAGAACTGGTCCTCCTCTAACAGAAGACCAAAGTACCCAGCCTCAGAAACTCTTCAACTCCCTGTTCCCTCTTCCAAAGCCTTGTCCTGCCCCCCACCCCAGGACCCTCTCTCCTCCAGCCCCAGGTACCCACCCAGGCAATTCCTGTAACTACTGACCATGTTCAAAGTATCCGTGGTCCTGCCAGATGAGGAAGGCATCTCCCACAGCAGAGAAGACGAGTCCCACAAAGATGAGGGAGGCACTGGGGTGGGCCAGCAGGAATCGAAAGCCATGGGCCAGAAGAAAAAGCCAGAGGCAGAAGATGGGCAGGCACTTGATAAGGGCGCTGACCCAAGATGGGCTGGATGAGGGCAGCCAGAGCACAAAATACACGCAGGTAGCCTTAAAGAAGGGCACCAGTTTGGGTCCTTCACTCTTCACCTGGAGGAGACAGAACAAGGACAATACTCGGAGATTGGGGGGCACAAAAGCCCACAGTGGGATCTAAAAACCTTACACCTTTTCCCAAGACTGCAGTGCATACCCCAGCCCTGGATCACTGAGAACAAGGAGTTCTGACAGAGAAACCTAGCCTGTCTGGCTCCAAGCAGCCAGCAGGATGTGAAAGCCATTATCGCCCCGAGGCTCAATTTACCAGGACAGGCAAGGGCTCCGCTGTCCTGTCACACTGGTCCACTCTAGGTCCTGGAACTTGGCCAGAGTCGGCACTCACTGGACCAACAGTGCCGATTGGGATATTCCCTTCTGAAGCCTAGCGTTGTTCCCTTCCGGCTTTCTCCTCCCCCTCCTACAGGCACCCCTCACCACCTCTCCCTGTCAGCCTGAGCTCCCAGCTGTGTGGAACTGGAGTAAGGTCAGAGAAAACCACAGAAATGCACCGACTGACCAACTCATGATCCAAGCTTTAGAGCCAGGACTCAGGCTCAGGGCCCTGGCAACACCAGGTGAGTGTCAGGAATGGAGGAGTGACAGTCCCTCCACCCCACAGGCGGTCTGTCCTACCCAGTCTGCCCCCTGACCTTCCATTCTACCTGTGTTAGACCAAAGGTGGCATCAAGGACAAAGAGAGGTGCTAGGGATGCTGGGAAGAGAAATAGATCTGTGTTGGGAGGAATAAACAGCGCATGAAACGCCAAAGATTTCCAGGGCTAGGAAAAGGGGGGTGTTGGCCATTTCTTTCCCAGAGAACAAGAGCAACTTGAGGCACCAGAGACAGGAAGGGGATGGGGAGGGCTTCTGATCTGGAGCCAGCAGACAGGCTGGGAGGAGATGGGGAACTGAGAAGGGGAAGTTGGCCAGCTGACTGGGTCTCAGCTGGATGAGGGGGAGGAGAGCTAAAGAAAGGTTTTACTCAAGGCCACTGCAGGCACAGTCTGAGCTGGGGGAGGAGATTCTGCAGATGTTCTGTGGTCTCCTGAAGCTCCTTCCCCTGGGTTGCTAGTTCAGGGTTTCTGAGCAGCTGGGGTTCCCAATAGACCCACACTCCAACGAAAGTGCTCTGGCTTACGTTCAACTGATGGCTGAATAAAGGGAGTTTGATTTAACAAAAAAAAAAAAGAAAGAAAGTGCTCCGGCTGTGTGAGCAAGCCGGTCCACACAGGACTCTGAGGAGACACTTAGATTCCCTGGCTACCAGGTACCTGATGCAACTAGGGAAAGGTACAGAAGAGACAGATAGTGGGTCCAGAGTACAAGCCTGCTCTTGTTTTTCCAGAGGTTAGAGATGGAAGCAGAGTTGACACTCCCTTCCCATGGAAATTCCCATATCAGGGACAGTCAGGGTGAGGGCATGGCCAAAGGGAGGAGGATGACCAGCTCCACCTGTCAGCCTTCAGAAACATCATCTTTGCTCCCCACTCCCCGGGCCCATATTTCCTAGAAGAAACTGGCAGTAGGTGGCGAAATCATGACAGAGAAGCCAGCCTTAGAAGTGTAAAGAGACAATTCAAAGGTTGGAGTTGAGAAAGTCTGAAAAGGAGGTCAAGGCAAGAGAGAGAGATTCGCCTTCACCTATCGCCTGAACAGCGTTGCTAAGACAGAGGCGTCACCTCCAGCACCTACAACGTGAAGAGGAAACCAACTTGGAGCAAGATTCCCAGGAAGTCTGCACACCCACCCCCCACACCCTCTCGAATGCTTCCCTGAGGGCCCACCACGCAGACCCCTACGGCCTGCAGCATCCAGTCCCAGGCCAAGACCCGCAGACCCGCTCCAGACACTCCTGGATCAACAGAGTCACGCTTCCGAGTCACGTGCACAATGTTTTCCTCCCTCCCGCGGGCAGACAGGGGGGCGCGCGGAGGAGGGGCGCTACGAGAGTGAGGAGCAAAAGACCGTGACAGCCGCCGCTTCCCCGGAGGGGACAGCAGCTTCCACCGCCCCCCTCGGCGGCCCGGCTTGCCGCTGCCTTGTCCCCAGGCCCCGGGGGCTTGGCCGCGGGCTCGCGCGCTCGCGCACTCACCACAGTGACCGGGGACACCATGGCGGCGGCGGCGGCGGCGGCGGCGGCGGCGGCTGCTGCTGGCACCCGCTCCGGGTTGCACCGCCAGGACGCACCCAGAGCCAGGTGAGCAGACGACTGAACAAAGCTGAGGAGAAGCACAATACCTCCCGCGCGCCGGGCGCTCGGAGTACTGTCTGTGAACCCGACGACGTCACCACAGACCCAGCCAATGAACGGGCCGGAGCCTCGTATGGGCGGAGCCCGGCTGGCGGCGCCGGCCCGGCTCCCTCTGTTTCTGTGCTGAAAACGAGGTCCTCCCACCCCCGGGCGTGGGCGTGGCTTCACGGCCACGCCTCTTAGGGAGGCGTGCCAGGGCATCCCGGAACGTGACAGCGACCCCCAAAGTTGGGTTGCCAGCTTGGCTACAAAACAAGCGAGATGCGTCTTCTCTTAACACTGGAACAAAAAGCAAAGGCAGATTCTCGTCAACCTTTAAACATACCATCTCAGCGGACGCAATTCCTTTAAGAGATGGCTTTGACAATGTAGTCACACCTCCGGATGGACTCAGGGGAGTCAATAGACACTCAACCTTCAGCGTGGTAAGAGATATGTATCCAGGCACACAATGTACTATATAGACTCGTAGTAGCATTTAGCACGCGTGGACACTTGTGCACCGAACAAATAAAGCTACAGAAAGGGAGAGCTGTGAGTTGACCATCATCCTTCACGTACCACACGCGAAAGACACGGGTGAAAGCAAGCAGCAGCCTGTATGTGGACTCCATAACAGCAACGAGTAAACAAATTACAGGCACTAAGTTGCCTTGATCACACACCCCTCACAGCTGCAACAACAGTGACCAAAGGACCCAAAGGAGTGTAAAGTGACTGCCAGAAATACAATGTAATGGTTATAATACTAGTGGGTTGGAGCTTGTTTAGAAGTATGTGTTCAGAATTTGATGGATTGGCAAGGAGTCAAATGGACTGCGATGCAGCTGTGTTTGCTACTTCCGTAGCCTTTGCCTCTCTAGTCTAGATTTCCTCAATTTTCAAATGCATGGGTGACCTCTAAGACTTTGCTCAATCCAGACAAGTTGTGTAGGATGAAGAAGGGGAAAGGTACCTGGTTTTAGGAAGTACAAGTCTATCTAGCAGGCTACATGGAAATGCAGATTTCCAAATACATCCGAAAGGGGAGGAATGTGGTCTGCAATATACGCCAAGCTTTAACTGTGGTGTCAGCTGTTGGGAAGGCGAACGCTGACCATTTCCTGAGATGAGGATCCAGAGCCTTATGCTGGACCCCAGCCTCGTGCTGGCCAGGGAGACACATATTGAACCCTCCAGTGAGCCCTTCCTGGGGTCATTCTCTTCATTTCCCCCCTCCAGGCCTTCCCCAGCCATCCTGGTCTCTAAACTTCCGACCTGACATCCCCTCAGAGAGAGAAAGCCCTTTTCCTAGTGACAGTATTGACAACCTAAAATTCCAAACGGCATCCAAAAAAAGGTGAGAGTCAAGGTTTGAGGGAGGGAAGTCACATGCCTAATCTCTAGACACACTCCTTTTTTTTTTTCCTAGTCAAGGAGTTTCTCGCCTACATTATCCTCATGAGAAATGAGAATGGCTGTCCCCGAGGCTTTGTCATATACACTATTACCAAACGTGTTGCTCAGAAAGAATATTGAACTGAAAGCAATATGGACTTGGCCCCTCCTTGCCTGGGACTTACTGGTGGTATAATTGGGCATATGCTACTCTATCTTTAGAGCCTCGGTTTCCCATCAACAGGTTATAAAATTACCACATACATTTACAAACCCTCCCATGTCACTTAAGGGAGTAGTCAAGCCAGGCATTTTTGTTTCTCTGAACCCTAGTTTGCCTAATTATAAAGATGAGGTTGTGAACTTTTAAGAGGATTTCTCTTACTGGGGGGAGAGTGAGTGTAGTTGAGGTCAGAGTTGTAAGAACTCCCCGGATGTGGTATTACAAGCATCTGTGAATTGCCTGAAATGGCAACTTTGCTGGGAACAGAACTCTGGTCCTCTGCAAGAGCAGTATGCGCTTTCACCCACCAAGCCATCTCTCCAGTTCCTAAGATTGTAGTTCCTAAGGTTGTTCTCAAAAACTGGGGCCAGTCAAAATTACTGGAGAAGTCTTTTTAAAAACATGCTGTTGAAGCCAGGCAGTGGTGGTGCACACCTTTAATCCCAGCACTTGGGAGGCAGAGGCAGGCGGATTTCTGAGTTCGAGGCCAGCCTGGTCTACAGAGTGAGTTCCAGGACAGCCAGGGCTACACAGAGAAACCCTGTCTCAGAAAAAACAAACAAACAAACAAAACATATGTTGTTGGGCATAGTGGCACACACCTCTAATCCCAGCACTCAGGAGGCAGAGGTTGAGGTCAGCCTGGTCTACAAAGTGAATCCAAGACAGCCAGGGTTCTATAACACAGAAGAAAGGAAAATAAAAAGTCGAATAGCCCTATGAATTAACCAATAGTCCTAAGCTTCATATAAAAATACCTAAAGATACAAAAGATATAAAGTCTAGAAATGTTATTCACAGGATTTTACTACCAGTAGGCCAAAGTAATTACATAAATAGGTGGCCCACAAACACATAGCATCTCTCCTCCGTGCTGCTTCTAAGACTGTCCTCTTGCCCATTCAGAGTTGTTTGTTGTTTTGTTTTGAGGCAGAGTCTCACTGTATGGCTTTGGGTAACCTGGAACTCTATGTAAATTAGGCTGGCATTAAACTCACAGAGATCGGCTGCCTCTGCCTCCCAATAGTTGAGATTGAATGTGTGTCACCATATGCAGTCCAGATATATCCTTGGTCCTTCCCTCTGCCCTGGGAGCCCAAGCCCTGGACTCCCTGGAAGTAGAGTGCTTCCCAGGACTCCCACTTCTGGCCGAATTCAGCTGAGAGCCTGTCAGGTGGGAGGAAAACATGGATAAAGCCCACTTGACCAGGCATCTCTAGAAACTATGCTCCTCCATGGCTAACTTCAGGCTCTCTTCCTAAAACCTCGGGCTTGGCAGTGCGTCTCTGGACCGGTGGCTGATTTTGTTACCTAATCCTCGTCTTACTCTGCCTGCTTGAACTCACTGAATTTCTGCCCTGCCCTAACCTCATCTTTGAGGACAGGAGGCCCAAGGGCCAGAAGTTCCGCTTCAGGTGGTCAACTAACCATCAGGTTTAAGATGTATACTAGATGACTGCCCCACGACTTCTAACTTCCTTACAATCCTGTGATAGTGTGCTAAATGACACCTCTCAGCACCATGACAGGTGGCCAGAAATGGAACAAACTTAGGAGCATCTGAATTCCCAGACAGTTTCTATTCATTCCCGAAAAGACAAGACTCTTTCTGTCCTTCATTAGCCTATCCCTCCCTTGCTTCTTTACCAATGGCTATAACTTCCTGATTAGCCATTAGAGCAGCTACTTCGCAAATTTATCATCCATTTCTATTCTTGGCAAAGAATAAAAATCTTCACTGTTCAGTGAGCAAATCCATTTTATTATGGATTTCATAACTCCACGAGAGGAAAAGAAACCAGATATTAGCAACAGTTTGGTTAATCTACCCACATCTCTACAGGTAGTAATTGATCCTTTTCAATTAAACACTGCTGAGCCTTGTCTGACACAGACATTAAAACTGTGCTTTCCCTCAAAGAAAGAACTTATCCTAATTCTATCCATATGGGTAATATGTTTTGATTCAATTTTTAAATTTCTTCTTCAGTGGTTTGGGAAGGTTGTTCTAGGCTTTCTTGATTCTCTATTCCAGGTAGCAGGGGGATAGAGTAGGTCTTAATGAAAATTGGCATTTCTTCTTTTCTGTATCCCAAATGACTTGTCATCTAGTCCTTCTCACATAGCCCTGTCGTCTCCTCTGTACCTGCCTGTCTGAAAAAAGGTGAGCCCATTCACTGATTGATTCAACCACTAAATG
Organism: Tokudaia tokunoshimensis; assembly: GCA_036184795.1. NCBI lineage: Eukaryota > Metazoa > Chordata > Mammalia > Rodentia > Muridae > Tokudaia > Tokudaia tokunoshimensis. Next base: position 22,673,594 of record BTHU01000001.1, on the reverse strand, counting down.
AATATGTACCAGCTACCATCTTAGATACTGAAGGTATAAATATTAAGATCACTCTGAGCTCATGGAGTTCACAAGCAGGCAAGTAAACAGACAGGTGGTGTGGCAACTGAAGCAATTAAGGTATGAAGCCAGGTGTGATATCAGAAACCTGTAGTCCTAGATGCTCACGCAACTCATGTGGGAGGCTATCTTGAGCCCACAAAGTCAAGACTGGTACAGTCAACACAGCCTCAAGAAAAAAAATAATAATAACTGAGGGGGGAAGATATGTCAGACATGACATAAAAGAAGACATCAGAGTGATTCACTGTACCTGCCATGGTAGAAGGAGGTGGGGCTTGATCGAGAAGACGCTAGCCTTCGTTGATCAAATAGCAACGGATACAACTCTCTAGGAAGATGGAGTCAGGTGTGTACAAGAGACACACTGGAGACAAACCAGTGGCACTGGGCACTTGAGGGAGAGGTTGATTGTGTGAGCTGGAGAGGAGATATTGAGAAAGTGGAGCAGGACTAAGAGGAGTTAGGTCAAGAAAGATCTTGAATGTTCTATTAAGGAATTTGGACTTGGCCCAGTAGATGGAATTGTTCTCTGTTCTTAACTTCTCCGCTTGGTTCCGGCTCTCTAGGTCTGGTCCTGACTGCCCCGTCAGTTAGACCACATCTAACTGGGTTTCAGAATCTTCACTGCTGTTACCTACCTACCATTTACTCTGAAGACCTGGAGAAGAAATACTAGAAGTATGACAAAGTCACATGAAGTATGCAAGTAGTTTGATAAGGTCGTCGGGGTTATTTGTCTGTTTGTATCTGAAACGGTGCCTTATTATGTAGCCCAGGCTGGCCAGGAACTCACTGTATAGACTAGGCTAGCTTACAAAGATCCATTTACAGTCCCAGAGGAATTGAAGGCCTGTACCATCATGATTAAGTTTTTAAAGAGAGATGAATGTGTGTCAGCCAGATAGGGGGAAGACACCAGATATCGATCGAGAGCTCAAGACAGAAATAAAGACCGAGGTTAGACTTTCCAGTCACAGTCAGTTCTTTCTTGGACTTTTGATTAAGATAAAGGGCATAAGTAATAGCAATACTGACAACTATATGGATGCAACTAACCAGTAGAGGGTCTTGATAGAGCAGAGAAGAAGTACCAAGCCAAGCTCTGAAGGACAATGGCAGACAAAGGAAAACATTGAGACAACCAGATGTAAACATATACTGAAGATGTTGCTGATGAGTTCTGAAATACTCAGGCACGAGTGTCCTCACAGAGCAAAAGACAGGCACAACTAAATGATATGCACCCCAGAGATAGCATGGGGTTTGTGATTTGGTTACCTCCTTCCTGAACAGGTGGCGAATGGTGGTCTGCTCCTTTGTGGTGTGACAGAAGCTTAGAAGATGATAAGCCACGTCTCATCCTGATTCCTAACTATGCTCCATGCCCTAAGGTCTATGTAAGACTCTGTCCTTTCTGGACCCTTAGTGAGGGGTGAATTTTGACACTGTGAGAGATAGTACGTGGAATTAAAAGTGCTCTCCTTAAAGATGTTCTGGGCTCTGTGATTAGACTCTGGGCCTGGGGGCTGGGCACACCCTTGTTCAAGTCCAGACCCTTCATGTGCTGTGTGCCCTTATCAAATTGTTTGACCTCTCTTAGTTTCTTTTTCTAAATAATGCCAGTCTGTCAGGGGTGATGTGAACAGAAGCTTATCAATAAATGTACCACATCTAGCTGTCAGGAGGTGTTGGCTCTCTTTTGTTTATTGACAAGGACATTATTTGGACTTAAGGTCCAAGTAGATTTTCATAACTAAAAAATTGTCAACCCAACCTATCTTTCTACCTCAACTTCATTGCCCCCCCCTTTTTTTAAATAACCCATTGACTCCAATTTGTGCTGCCTGAGTGTGGGGCCATCTACTGGAGCCACACCATAAAAGAAGACTGACTCATTCCCACTCCAAGCCATTGACTGACCCCAGTTCCCCAGTCAGGGATAGGGGCTCATAAACCCCTTCTTTATCCACACTAGAATATTGATCGACTTCGTCTTGTGCGGGTCTTGCACAGGCAATCACATTCCCTGTGAGCCCACCTTGCCTTTGGCTTGCAACTTATCTATAGATTTATGTCTGTTATCCTTAAATGATACATCTTCTTGAAGGCTACTTTTTTTTGGGGGGGCAACCATTTAATCAGTGCTCACTGTATATCAGGCTCTGTATGAGGCAAGCGTTTCCTCCAAAGCTCACGTTGTTTGTCCAGTTGTTGGTACGTGCTTGCTAGCCGTGTGAGTCAATGAGGCGTCTAGTACAAAGCACCTCAAGCCGCACGTGCGCATGAGTAACTCGAGGGGGGACTTGTTAAAAGGCAGGTGTCAGAGCTCTGCCCTGAAGCTCATGAATCAGAGGCTTGTGGGTAAAGTATGGGCACCCATGTGTTTAAATGTGCTTCTGATGTGCCCCATTTTGTGACTGTTGAGAAGTTCCACCTGCCCTTCAGAAGATTATCCTCCTACCATTCCAGGTAGACAGAAGCCCACCCTGAATTTCAGCCCCCTTAAAAGAAAGAGAGCATGAATTATAAAGCACTACATTCCAGGAATCTCATGTTTCAATGCCTTAAATATTGCTTTATTTAATTCCTATAAGAACTGTGCAAGGAAACCTTTTGCCACCCCATTTCACAGGACACTGAGGCCAGAGATAGTCACTTGCCCAGGAGGAATTGCTCGTGCTGGAAATCTAACCAGGAACTTCTGGCCTCTGACACCGTCCCTATGACACTGAGCTGCCTCCTCACACCCGCCATACCCAATGTCTCTCTTTTGTGTGTCCAGTTTCCCACTGTCCTCGGTGCCCAGTGGCATACTGATGCTGGTCTTGGTGGGTTTTTGACAGGCCTAAGAAAAATGGAAAAAGGTAAGATAGATGCTACTCTTCTCTTGGCCTTGCCTCAGGATATTGAGGACATCAAACACTCTCTGCTGATGGCCAGGGAAAAGGATACTGAGTCAGTTAACACCCCCAAGAACGAGGGTAATGTGAAGTTCAAAGGTCTGTGCACCTGACACCTTTATGTTCTGGTCTCCACAGACAAGGAGAAGGTAAAGACTCTGTAGCAGTCCCTTTGGTAGGGAAGGGGCAGAAATGAAGCGGTCCTCCTTATTTGGACCGTATTAAAAGTCCTGAAAATTCAAAAGAAAAAGAAGGAGGGGAGGAGGAGGACTAAACACAGTCTTTCAAAATAAGCTTCATTGTAAAGTTTTTTTTTTTTAAGGTTGAATTTTCAGTTCTGTAGGCTAGAGGTTGGAGGGGGCAGGGCTGAAGCCCCTCCTTAATTAACTGCGGCCCTCTTCTTCCTGGGATTTTGGTAAGAATTCCAGCTCTTCCTCCTTTGGAGTTTGAACCCTATTGTAACACAGGAGCCTGACATACTTCCAAAGCCTGTGGTCCTCCGGACAGGAGACAGGAAGTTGGGCTGGAATAGGAAAGGGTTTGGAGAGGGCTGGGATAATATAAATAACTTTCCTGACCTTTGCACAATGTCCCCTTCCCTGCTTCCCCACCCCACCCCCCAGTCTTGCTCTCACTGGCTTCATTTTTGGTCTGAGAACACTCTCCTCAAAGGCCCAGGCCAGCCTTCATTGTCCCTGTCCACTTTCTGTCCCAGCTGGACCGGGGGGGGGGTGCGGGGGGGGTGCGTCCATGGGAGCTCTGTTGTGTTGGTGTCTGGATCTCAGGATGCAGCCTGGCCTGGTGTAAGTGGCTAGTGAGTGCCATTTATACAGCTGACTGAAGAAGGAGCAGCTGCTTCAGAATGGGGATAGCTGGAGAAGTGTTTTGTGCCAGGGAGAGTATCTGGAAAGTGGTTTGTGCAGGGGAGAGTATCTGGAAAGAGCCGGGCAGTCTGGCCTTCCCTGTTATTCCAAGGCCAACAGTGAGGAGATAATTACTAATTCAGAGCCCCAGGACTTAATGAGTGGGATCTCATGGGTATTTCCCCCTAAGGCTATTTTCTTTTTCAGCTCTTGAGACATTGCTCTCTTCCTCTTCTGTCTTCCTTCCGGGAAGAAACAACCCCAAGGTGAGCCCCAGAAGCTCTAGGATCTAATGGGGTGTAAGATATTGATGGGGCTGGGATGACAGCAACACAGGACTGGATGGGACCGGACAGGATGGAGCGGTAAGGGAGCAAAAGGTGCTACTGAGATGACTCAGGGTGCAAAGTCACTTGCTGCCAAGCCTGGCCTGAGTTCAGTGAGTCCAAGCCCAGGACTCACATGATGGAAGCAGAGAGGAAGAGAGGAAAGAACTGACTTCTTGATTTTGTCCTCTAATATCTTCATGTGTTTTATGGTATACATGCGCACACACACACACACACACACACACACACACACAAATAAATGTTTAAAAAATCAGCAGTCTTCAGAGAATCTAGAATACTGTAAGTTTAGGCGCTTGCTGTCATCTAGCCCCACATATTCCTCTGAAAGGGAGGGATTGCTCCTGGGGCATCCCCAGTACTGAACATGAAAAGAAAGATGTGTGCCAAGAGTTACAGGTGTGAGGGACAGAGTGACGAGATGTGTCTACATCTAGGATACCAGGGGAAATGGTAGAAACTAAAGAAGGGCCAGGTCTGTGGGTTGGAGGATTGGATTGTAACAGATCTATTCAGACACAGAGCTTCAACCTGGGATGAAGTCCACGGGATGGTACAAGCCGTACTGCAGGCAGAGAACAATTAAGAAACTGTCACTGGAGAAGATCCTTGTGGAGTAATGTCAGTAGGTTGTGAAGGGATCAACTCCAAAGATGTTCCTTCTCCTGAAGGAGCTGGGATTATCATTGTATAATGAAACACTGTGACCAAAATCTATTTGGACAGGGAAAGGTTTGTTTGACTTATACTTTCACATCACTGAAGGAAATCAGAACCCAAACAGGGCAGGAGCCTGGAGGCTGGGGCTGATGCAGAGGCCATGGAAGGATGCTGCTTACTGGCTTACTCATCATGATTTGCTCTACCTGCTTTCTTATAGAACCCTGGACCACCAGTCCAGGAATGGCCCCACCCACAATGGGCGGGGCTCTCCCCCATCAATCACTAATCAAAAAAAGGCCTTACAGCCAGGTCTTACAGAGATTTTTTTCTCAATTTAGGCTCTCTCCTTTCAGATGACTCTAGCTTGCATCAAGTTGACATACAACTAGCCAGAACATGGAGCTAAAGCTATGGCATCTCCAAAGGTGCCAAGTGGGTATCTTGACTGTTTCCAGCTGAAATGAATTAGAAACTATAGCTACCAGGTCATTTGCCTATCTTTCCCTACATGCAGCAAGCCATAAAGAGTCTTTTGAGAGGAAAGTCCCTCTCATTCCAAGATGGAAAATGCCTTTGGTCATCAGAGACTGGTAACTGGGACCTCAATGAAATTGAATAAACAAATGCTTTGAAATTACTCTTATTTTCCACTAGCTTCAACACCCCTTATCTTTTATTTACTGGAAATACCCACAGAATTTACTGCCCACACCAGATATCTGCATGTCCTGTCATTGCTTCACAAATTCATAATTTTTTTTTAAAGGTATAAGGTCCATTGGTCATTTCCTTAGACTTCACTGTGGTGAAGATCTCCAAATTAATTGTAAAATTAATTTTCAAAAAAACATGTTTTTCCTCTCTGGGCTTCTTGGCTCACACCTTTAATCCCAGCACTCAAAGGTAGAGGAGACAGATCACTGTGACTTTAAGGTCAAACTGTTCTACATAGAAAGTTCCAGGACAGTCACAACTACATAGTAAGACCCTGTCTTTTTTGTTTGGTTTGGTTTGGTTTGGTTTGGTTTTTGTTTTTCAAGACAGAATTCCTCTATGTAGCCTTGGCTGTCCTGGAACTCACTTCATAGATTAAGCTGGCCTTGTCAAACCCTGTCTTCAGGAAAAATAAAAGAAATTGCTGGAAATGTCAGTGCTTAAAACACTTGCCACTCTTCCAGAGGACCTAAGTTCAGTTCCTAGCCAGGTGGTTCACAACCACCTATAACTCGAAGCCCTCTTCTGGCCTTCTACCTAGCTCTTCCCATCTCTCTCTGTCTCTGTCTCTTTCTCTATCTCTCTGTCTCTATCTCTTACACACACACACACACACACACACACACACACTCACACACAGCTGAAGCACTAATGAAAATTAAAAGCGCTTTGTTGCATCTACTTTGGGAATAAAGACCATTATCAGACTATTGACTTTCCAGAAAAAATGTCAACACCACTCTGAAAGGACACCCAGTTATTATAAAGGGGCTCAAAGGAACCTCTATCCCATTGATGGAAAGCTGAGTCTCCCTGGGGGGTTGGGGGGAGACAAGGATCCAGGTTGACATAGGGTGGAAAAACAGAAAGGAACTGGCTACTGTATATGTGAACTATCTGTGCTCAAGTACAGGGCATGGTCAGGGGTGCAAGGTGAGCTCTGCACATGCTCCCAGTCCCATCAACATTGTTCGCGTTATTCAGAAAGATGGGTCTCGGAATTGTCTCTATTGAAATCTGAAAATTTGGGAGTGAAAAATACATCCACAGGATTCAGATGAGGACAAATGTTTCTTGTTCTGCCTCTCACAAAAGAATTAATCATTAAAAAATATTTAACTTGTTTCAAATTCAAAGGTTTTGATCCAACAAGCCACAATGGTTAAAACAAGGACATCGGAAAGTTTTGGCATGTGCCTGAAAAAGGAACTGTGTACCAGGCTAGTGAATGAGATTCAAGTTAGCCATCTCCAGAAACAAGACCCTGACTTACATGAACAACTAGGGATGTGTTTTAGGATAATGAAAGACTTCTATTGATTGGTGAGATTTCTCTTGCTAACCCAGCTCTGCTATCAAGGAAAGATGGCTCATATCCGTATACTTGAAGTGGAGGCAGGAGGATCAAAATCACCATTTCTCCCTCTGTCTCTCTGTTTCTGTGTGTGTGAGTGTGTGTGTGTGTTTCTCTCTGTCTCTGTGTGTTTCTGTCTGTCTCTCTCTCTGTCTCTCTCTCTCTCTCTGTGTGTGTGTGTGTTTCTCTCTGTCTCTGTCTCTGTCTCTCTCTGTGTGTGTGTGTGTGTGTTTCTCTCTGTCTCTGTCTCTGTCTCTCTCTCTCTCTGTCTCTCTCTCTCTCTCTGTGTGTGTGTGTTTCTCTCTGTCTCTGTCTCTCTCTCTGTCTCTCTGTCTCTCTCTCTGTCTGTCTGTCTCTCTCTCTCTCTCTCTGTCTCTCTCTCTGTGTGTGTGTGTGTGTGTGTGTGTGTATCTGATTTTTTTTTTTTGTAGCCCTGGCCGTTGTGGAACTAGCTCTGTAGACCAGGCTGCCCTTGAACTCACAGAGATCTACTTCCTCTTGCTCTCTAGTGCTGGGATTAAAGCCATGCACAACCACCACCTGGCAAGACGTTGTCTTTAAAAAAATGAAATCAAGTCAGGTGTGGTGGTGCCAGGTCAGCCAGGGCTACATAGTGAGATCCTGTCTTTAGGGGGAAAAAAAACCCAGCATTCGGGAGGCAAAAGCAAGAGAACCTCTGTGAATTCTAGGCCAGCCTGGTCTACATAGTATAAACTCTAGGCCAGCTAGGGCTACGTAGTGAGACCCTGTCTCAAAAAGTAAACAAGTAAGATAAAATCAATTCTTGTATTCACTGAGCGTCAAACTGTCTTCTAAATATGTGTGCTTATTCCCATGGTTCGTGCTGCTGTCAACTTTAGAGCAGTCTCCTTTTCAGCAAGCAGGGTTACTGCAGAGATTAACTCAACAACAAGCTAAGTAACATTGGATATTCAGCCTTAAACGGGACGTCCATTTCACCCCCTCCCCAGTACTGGAAATATTGAGGAAAGGGGAGGGGGAGAAAGATGTAAGAGCCAGAAGGAGCAGGATGCTGTAGAATGCTGTCTCCATCTGTCTTCAGGAATGACATGGCCTTTGTGCTCTTGGACTCTAAGCAACTGTGATAACGTGTAAGACTGGGATCACCAACATTTCATCACTGGGCAGTGAAGGTCTCACAAGGCTCCGCCCCTTCTGTGGGTCTATAAGCAGTCAAGGAGGAAAAGGATGTTGTGTTCAGGGACTGGCCACTGGTGAACTGCCTATGATCCCATAAGATACACTTATTAAACACATTGGTTCACCAAACTAAAATAAAAGACATAAAAATAGAAGGATTAGCTGGAAAAGGGAAGGGGGTTAGTGGGTGTGAGAGGGAGACTAGAAAGGGTGATACAGGGAAAATATTTTTAAAATGCACTATATCAGGCTGGTGAGATGGCTCAGTGGTTAAGAGCACTGACTGCTCTTCTGAAGGTCCTGAGTTCAAATCCCAGCAACCATATGGTGGCTCACAACCATCCGTAATGAGATCTGACGTCCTCTTCTGGTGCGTCTCAAGACAGCTACAGTGTACTTACATATATAATAATAAATAAATCTTTTAAAAAAAATGCAGACACCCACAGCCAAACAGTGGATGGAGCTTGAGGACTCTTATGGAAGAGTTGAGATAAGGATTGAGGCCCTGAAGGGGATAGGAATTCTACAGGAAGACCAACAGAGTCAACTAACCTGGACCCTTGGGGCTCTCAGAGTCTGAACTACCAATCAAAGAGCATACACAGGGTGGGCCTAGGCCTCCCACTCAAATGTAGCAGATGTGCAGCTTGGTCTTCACGTGAGTCCCAAACAACTGGAACAGAGGCTGTCTTAAAGCTGTTGCCTGTATGTGGGATATGTTCTTCTAGCTGGGCTGCCTTGTCTGACCTCAATGGGAGAGGAAGCACTTAGCCTTGCAGAGACTTGAAATGTCAGCATGGGAAAATTCCGGAGGTGGGGGGAGCTACCTGCTCAAAGGAGAAGGGGAGAGGGAACAGAGGAAGGACTATGGGAGTGACCAGAGGAGGGCAGTGAGCAGGATGTAAAGTGAGTAAGTAAAAATAAAAAATAAATTTAAAATTCAAAAAAATGCACCATAGACATGTATGAAAGTGTCATAATGAAATCCACTGTCACGAATAATTAACACATGTTAATAAAAATTTTTAAAGAACTGAGAAGATTAGAAGGGACAGCATTCCACTACAGGAGATCTTGAGACTTTTCTCCATGAGACCCTTCTCAACAGCTTACTGGAAACAGTTTTCTCTCTGATGTTATTAATTCTGATTGTGAATGTAACATATTTATCATGAAAACTTTGGGAAATAGAGAAAAGCATAAATAAAATAATAGGATACCCAAGAAGAAGAAAGAAGATGTGCCTGGTCCTGGAAGGGCTCAATGTGGCAGTGTAGGGGAAGACCAGGAAGGGGAGGCAGGAGTGGGTTGGTTGGGCAGCAGGGGGAGGGAAGAGGGCGTATGGGACTTTTGGGGAGTGGGGGGGAAGCAGTAAGAGGGAAATCATTTGAAATGTAAATAAAGAATATACCTAATTAAAAAATAATAATAGGGACTTCCTATAATCCCACAGTCCAGTGACAATCACAGTTGGGATGATTTACCATATTTCTTCCAACAGTTTTACACGTGTATATCAGGCTTTAAAATGTAAATTTATGATAGTTTATTTAATCTACCCATATTTGGGGATGTGCAAATTTCTTTCCTATTCTAAAAAGGCAGCAATAAAGACCACATAAACCAGACCTTGTCTTTATTGTTCTCTCTCTCTCTCTATCTCTCTCTCTCTCTCTCTCTTTCTCTCTCTCCTCCAGCTGACCTCGAATTTGCCATCCTCCTGCCTCATTCTTCTCAGCACTGGAATCACAGCATGTGCCAGTATGCGTGGTTTTGTTTGTTTGTTTTGTTCCTTTCATTTTCTTTTATTTTCTTAGGATAGATCTTCGGAAGTAAGATGAATAGGGAATCATTATATTTGTAAACCATAAATTACTGTTCAGATAAACTGCCAAATCGCTCTGCAAAAATAGTTTATGCTTTCATGGAAACTTTGAAGAGCTAATTCATCTGATTAATGACTGTCTGAAATCTCTACTAAAGCATAATTTAAAAATATTTTTAAATTTATATGTGTGCATGTTTGAGTATACACACACTCATACACTTACTCTTAGAGGCCAGAAGAAGGCATCAGATCCCCTGGAGCTGGGAGTAGCAACTGGAAGCTGTGAGTCACTAGCTTAAGTTCTGGAAACCAGAACTCAGGCCCTCTGCTAAAGGAGTGCATGCTCTTAACCGCTGAGCCATCTCTCAAGCCCTATTAAGCATTTAGAATCACATTCTGGTGCTGGAAAGATGGCTCAGTGGTTGAGAGCACTGGCTACTCTTCTAGAGGACCTGGGTTCAATTCCCAACACCCACGTGGCAGTTCACAACTGTCTGTAACTCCAGTTCCAGGGGATCTGACACCCTCACACCAACATGCATGCCATACATGCAGGCAAAACAGCAATACATGTATAATAAAGATAAATAGATCATTTTTTAAAGTTTCAAAAAGTAAACGTTACATTCCCCTTTCAATTAATTTTCTGCAAGCTAAACTTTACTTCCTGTAGGAAATATTTCATGGTGTTTGCTACACGCCAGCCAGCTTACATTTCCCCTGGATTTTTCACAAAACTTTTATGACACAGGGACTAGAGCCTTACAGGAGCCAGCTAAGAGACTTGCCCTCAGTCACAAATGAGGAAACAGAAAGTCAGAAATGCCAAATGATTCTTTAATCCGCCCTTTTCAGAAACAGTATCTGTCACTAGAGGTCATGAGTCTTGTTGGTTCCTTGTTTAATGAGGAGTTGTAAAAAAAAAAAAAAGTTGACAAAGTTCCAGTGCCTCCTGAATAAATAAGTAAAGAAATTAAGAATATTTATAGATTAGTCACTACTAAGCTCATTTAAGTCGAGACTGGAGAGATGGCTCAATAATTAGGAGCACACTCTGGCACCTGAGGGGACCCAAGGTCATTCCCAGCACCTATGCTGGGCAGCTCACATTACCTGTAACTTCTATTACAAGGAACGAGACACCTTTTTTTGACCTCTGCAAGTACTACGCTTACATGCACATACCCAAAAGCACACTCATGTGCACATGGGTGCACACGGGCACACACAAACATACACACACACACACACACACACGAACTATACAAAGATAGATAGATAGATAGATAGATAGATAGATAGATAGATAGATAGATAGATAGATAGATAGATAGATAGAATCTTTTTCTAGGAAAAGTTTAAGTCAACAGGGTGGTGGTTCGTACTTTCAGTCCAAGCACTCAGGAAGCAGAGACAGGCAGATCTCTATGACTTTGAGGTCCGTCTGTTCTACAGAACAACTTCCTGGCTAGCCAGGGCTACACAGAGAAACCATGTCTTGGAAAAAAAAATAAGTCTGTGTTTATTCTATAAGCTGTCATGTTAGTTTCTGTTATGGACTGAATATTTATGTCTCCCCAAAATTCCTACGTGGAATCTCTAGCCCTGCCCTCTTGTGATAGTATTTGGAAATAGGGCCTTTGGGAGATAATCCAGTTCAAATCAAGTCATGATGGCTGTTGGATCCCCAGGGTGAGCTCAGTACCTAAAAAAGATTAGAGTTTCTCCTCTCCACTGTGAGAAAATGCAAGGCCAGGACAGAGCCCTTCCCAGAACCTACCATGCCAGCCCAGCTTCCCAAACTGCAAGAAAATATCAATGTTTAAACAACCACACCATATAAATGTTTGTTAGAGTAGCTAAGTCAGTGCCAAAGTATTTTTGTAAGGATGGCAAAGGACTTCCCTATAATATTTCAACAGTTCCTAAGGTCATCGAATGCTGATTGTCTTGGGGTCATGATTTTCTTGTGGAGTCCTGGGGTCATCCAGGGACCTGCATGTTCCATCCAAGTGTTCTGCCATACCCTGCTACAGTTCCAGCCCTTATCTACCTTTGCTTTGAGACAGGATCTCACCAAGTTGCCTTGAACTCCCTACATTGGGTTACCAAGCAGGCCTCAAACGTGAGATTCTACTGCCTCAGCCTCTTGTGTAGTTCTGCTCAAGAGATCATAAATATTGTCATAAGAAATTACTCCTATTAATGAGTTTGAGCCTGCAGGTTGATAGTTCTCAATTGGCAAAGCGCTTGCTGGGCAAGCATGAGGAGTGGTGTGCCATCCCAGAACCCATGTCAAATGTCAGGCGTTCTGACTTACAATAATAAGCTCAGCACTGGGCAGGCAGAGACAGGGCATCCCTGGAGATCACTGACCAATCAGCCTACCCTAACCATTGTGCTCCTGGGCTCAGCAACACTTTCTCAAAAAGCCTAGGAAGATAACTCAGCCATTAAGAGCACTTGCAGCTCTTCTTGAAGAGGATCATGGTTTGGTTCCCAGAACTCAGTTGGCCATAACTCCTGTCTTAGGGGATCCAAAGCCATCTTCTGGCCTTCACTAGCAACAGGCACACACATACACATACACATACACACACACACACACACACACAGAGTTCATGTGCACACACTCAGGCAAAACACTTATCCATATATTAAAAAATATACTAATATTTTAAAGAAAAAAAATAGGACAGCTTCTGAGGCAAGACACCCAGGCTGACTTCTGACCTTCACATATATATATGTACATACACACACATGAACACATGGGGGGGGTGAGAGGGAAGCCAGTGTTTCCCAAGATTAATCAATTTTAACAAATAATAAAATGTTTGTGTTTGGGGCTGGAGAGATGGCTCAGCGGTTAAGAGTACCAACTGCTCTTCCAAAGGTCCTGAGTTCAATTCCCAGCAACCACATGGTGGCTCACAACCATCAGTAGTGAGATCCGATGCCCTCTTCTGGGGTGTCTGAAGACAGCTACAGTGAGCAGGCCGGATCAAACAGGGCAGAGTGAGCAGGGCTGAAAGCTTGAGAGTTGCCTCAGCGGTGAAGAGCACTGACTGCTCTTCTGGAGGCCCTGAGTTCAAATCCCAGCAACCACATGGTGGCTCACAACCATCTGTAATGAGATTGGATACCCTCTTCTGATGTGTCTAAAAAAACAAAATAAAACAGCTACAGTATACTTACATACAATAAATAAATAAATCTTTAAAAAATATTTGTGTTTGTTTGACATAGAGATATGGCTGAATTTGCAGGTACTTCCTTAGCTTACATAAAACCCTGTGTTTGATCTCAAGCACCACATAACCCTAGCACAGTGGCACATGCCTGTGATCCCAGCATGGAAGATCTGGAGGCAGGAGAATCAAGAAGTTCAGGGTCACTCTCAGCTACATAGTGAGTTTACATTCGTCTGGTGGGAAAATGTTTGCTGAGGGTAACAAACTATGTCTATGGGGAAAGGTTGAATTTGTCCATCAGTTTATGATAACTAACACTATGGCTTCCTTAAGTTGCCCTACTAGTGATTTCACTTGTTTGGGACAGCATCATGGCAGCTGCCTTTACTACCCTGATACCTCATGATGTCTATGCCATCTTGTTCTTTGGGAGATGTTACCTCCAGTGGTAATGCTGAGCTAAATTATATCATTTTATTGTCTGCTCTCATGTTAAATTATAGGCTCCAAAATAGTTGAGAATAATAGATGGTGGGCCATGTCTATAATCCCAGCATTTGGAGGTTGAGGTAGGAGGAAAGCTCAGGTTCAAGGTCAAACTGGGCTGCATAAAGAGACCACATGTCAAGATCGAAAGCAGACAGCTAGAGCTACATAGTGAGACCCCCATGTCAGAGAAAATAAAAGGATTGGGGATTTGAGGGGGCAGTTGGGGACATCAGTGTATAATATTTAATATAGAGCCTGGCACACAGTACTATTCCTAAATGAAATCATTCCATTGGGTTGGAGAGATGGCTCAGCGGTTAAGAGCACCGACTGCTCTTCCAGAGGTCCTGAGTTCAATTCCCAGCAACCACATGGTGGCTCACACCCATCTGTAATGAGATCTGATGCCCTTTTCTGATGTGTCTGAAAGACAGCTACAGTGTACTCACATTAAATAAATAAATGAATGAATAAATGAATAAATAAATCTTAAAAAAGAAAGAAGGAAAGAAACTATTCCATTATTTGTTAGCGTTTTTTTTTCCTTTTTCCAGACTAACCTCCATACCCAAAAGCTCTCAGATATAAGGAACTTTGTCTTATTCAACACAGAAACCCCATACCCAGAGCACACGCCTATAATCTCAGCATTGCTGAGACTAATGCTGAAGGATCACGCATTTCAAGTCCAGGCTGACCCTATATTGTGAGACTCCATCCCAAGCCTCACTCCAAAGGGGAAGGGAGATAATCCAAGTGCCTAGAAAGTTCTTAGTAATGTTTTAATACACACATAACTGAATTAATTAAAATAAAAAGCTAAAGTACTGGAATGTCTGGAAGAACCAAGGTTTGCTGTCAGATCTAGAAGGTTCTAAGAATCCAGATGTCCTCCCCAGCTGCCTCCCAGAGCTGCACAGGTAATGAGTACAGCTGCATTACATCAGACCCTCTGACTCAGTGCTTCTCAACCTGCCGTACGCTGTGACCCTTTAATACAGTTCCTTAAGTTGTGGTGATCCCAGGCATAAAATTATTTTCGTTGCTATTTCATAACTGTGGTTTTGCTATGATTATGAATCATAATGTAAATATCTGTGGTATCCGATGGTTTGGGGGGACCTCTGTGAAAGCGCTGATGGATTCCCAATGGCCTCTGGTCTAACTGCTTTTCTCTCTTTCCCAGAAACTAGGCCATGTCCCCTACAGCTGACATGCCCTTGCTGTAAAAGGGAGAACACTCAGACATATGGAAGGGGCAAGTCCAGCCCCGCTCCCTGGCAACTACAAGGCAATTTTGTAGTTCTGGTCACTTAGGCTAAGCCAGACTAAATCCCATGGTCTCTCTGCATTCCCACCACTCTCTGCAAAGCTCTGAACATCTCTTTTTACGGGGACTTTTCTGCAAACTCTCATCTTCAGGACCCCCACCATGCTGTTTGTGGCAGCTCTCTCTTCTGATGAAGCTCCTCTCCAGTTTCTTGGGGGTAAGATTCTCTCCCTTTCAAGCTCCACCATGACTCCTCTGCTATGAGGCACTGTCCCTCCTAATGTTCTCCCACCTCAAGGCCCAACCATCTCACACACACACACACACACACACACACACACACACACCATGGTCTGGAAGATCTTTCTTATAACACAGCCCCTTTCTGATGGATAACTGGTCTCTGCTTTCTTCTCTGTAAACCTGCAACTCTGTTGGAACAGTAGGGCACACGTGTCAGTTTGGTGAACACGCGCTTCTGCCTCTCCCCTACTGGTCAAGTGACAGTGTATTATTTTTCAAACAAAGATAGGCATTGCTCTATCAGGAAGTTTCAGAGCAAGCAACCAGAGCCACTTCACTGCAACATGGCGACCTTGCATGAGCTCTCAAAAAGTTCAGAAAGCGAAAAGCTACAGCAATGGCTCTGGCCCCAAAAGGACTCCAGAGACCCCAAAAACAAGTCTAGAGGCCCAGAAGCCTAGAAATTCAGAGGCCCAGGAATTCAGAGGCCCAGGAATTTAGAGACCCAGAGGACTCCAGAGGTCTAAACAAGGATCCCGGCTCAGCAAGTTAAATAACCTCTGTGGGAGCATTCGGGGCCTTCAACTCAGATAACCTTTCTTCTTCCTCTTTTCTCATTTGTGCCGTAGGCATGATTTTATCACCACAAACTTGTAAACAACACATTTTTTAAAAAAATAAAATAAAATAAAAAAGGAGTTTGCTGCAGTGCCAACTGTCAGCGAGGCTGCCTGGGCCTAATTATGGCTAAATTTTAAATGTCATTTTTGACAGGAAGTTTCCAAAATGTAAGTGGAAAACGCTGTGGCAAATGGCCAAGTAGTTCAATTACTCAGTACATTTGCATTTAAAAAAAAAAGACATAAAATGGTCCTTTCAGCTGGGTGGAGTGCTACATGCCTGTAATCCTAGCACTTGGGAAATGGAGGCGGGTCATCCACAGCTACATAGGAAATCAGATACCAGTCTGGGTTACATTTAAAAAAAAAAAAAGCTGGTTTATAATATGCTCACCTATACTTTGAATATTTTCTTCGACACTTTGTATGTAGAATGTCATTATTTCACATCTTTCTGCAGATAATAGTAATAGTAATTGTTTCCTTTCACTGTAAAAATATACTGTGAAATTTGCATGGGATAATGTGTATTGAACATTAGGAAACATGCGGTTGTTGAGGAAGCTTTCAGCACATGGTGCTTTGTCATTTCTGTGTTTATTATCTATTACTCTTAAATTTAGCAACTTAAAGATAGGCATTTATGGGCTGGAGAGATGGCTCAGCGGTTAAGAGCACCGACTGCTCTTCCAAAGGTCCTGAGTTCAATTCCCAGCAACCACATGGTGACTCACAACCATCTGTAATGATATCTGATGCCCTCCTCCGGTGTGTCTGAAGGCAGCTACAGTGTACTTATTTATAATAATAAATAAATCTTTGGGCATGAGTGAGCAGGGACTGAGCGAGCAGGCCAACCGGAGCAAGCAGGGTTGACCGGAGCGAGCAGAGGTCCTAAATTCAATTCCCAGCAACCACATGAAGGTTCACAACCATCTGTACAGCTACAGTATACTCATATCCATGAAATAAATAAATATTTTAAAAAAAGATAGGCATTTACTATCTTGTTTCTGAGGGTTAAACCCAGAAGTGGCTTGGCAGAGGTGATTCTGACTCCGGGTCACGTGAGGTGGTTGTGGGCAGTCAGTGAGTCAGTCAGCTGGGGACCTGCGGTCGTGGCAGAGCTGAACTGGGGTGGAGATCTGGTTTCCAAGCTTGCTCACGTGATGCATGGCAAGTTTCAGTTACTAACTGGGCAGAAACATCCAATCTTCCAGGAACTTCTTCTCCACAGTCCCCACACAGCACAGTGCAGTAAGTTCCCCAGGACAAAGAGCTCAAAGGGACAAAAGACCAAAGCCACAGTCACTTATCACCTTGTCCCAGGAGTGACAATCCCCCTGTGCTTCTGATCACACATTCCACTCCCAAACAATGATGGTACACAAGGACTTCTGTTCCAGAAGCAGGAACCATTTTGGAGGCCATCTTGGAGGCTACTTATCTTGATCAAGTTCCACTTTCTGGGCCCAACCCAAGGGCTTCTCCTTTAGAAGTCCTGCAGTAGCTGAAAAAAAAAAAAAACAAAAAAACCAGACAGGTGAATTATCCAGCAACTGATTAAAGCCTGAGTACAGTGTTTGTCAGCACATGGAGGGAACAAAAAAACTTAGGGAAATATTTTAGATTTGATGCTTTTTTAAATAAAATCATTACCCTGGAAAATTCAGAGTTTTTCCGACTTATGCGTTGTTGCTGTTTGGGGGTAGGTTGTTTGTTTTTAAGATAGAATTTCACTATGTGGTCCTGGCAGTGTCTTAGTCAGGGTTTCTATTCCTGCACAAACATCATGACCAAGAAGCAAGTTGGGGAGGAAAGGGTTTATCCAGCTTACAGTTCCAAATTGCTGTTTATCACCAAAAGAGGTCAGGACTGGAACTCAAGCAGGTCAGGAAGCCGGAGCTGATGCAGAGGCCATGGAGGGATGTTTCTTACTGGCTTGCTCAGCCAGCTCTCTTATAGAACCCAAGAATACCAGCCCAGAGATAGCACCACCCACAGTGGGCCCTCCCACCTTGATCACTAATTGAGAAAATGCCCCACAGCTGGATCTCATGGAGGCACTTCCCCAACTGAAGCTCCTTTCTGTGTGATAACTCCAGCCTATGTCAAGTTGACACACAAAACCAGCCAGTACAATTGACCCCTTGTCCACTTGACACATAAACACATCACTATTAAGCCTCAACCCTTACTTTCTTATTCATCCCCAAGATCTAAATAAGTTTAAAAGTCCCACAGTCTTTACATGTTAAAAGTTCAGTCCCTTTAAGATGTCCAATATCTTTTAAAATTCAAAGTCTTTTAAAAATTCAAAGTCTCTTAACTGTGGGCTCCACTAAAATATTTTCTCCCTTCAAGAGGGAAAAATATCAGGGCACAGTCACAATCAAAAGCAAAAGTCAAACTCCAATGGTTTAATGTCTGTGATCCAACTCACGATCTTCCGGGCTCCTCCAAGGGCTTGGGTCACTTCTCCAGCTCTGCCCTTTGTAGCACACAGCTTGTCTTCTAGGCTCCAGCTGCCTGTACTCCACTGCTGCTGCTGTTCTTGGTGGTCATCTCATGACACTGGCATCTCCAAAACACTGACGTCTTCCGCTATAACTAGGCTTCACCAATAGCCTCTCATAGGCTCTCTTCATGGTGCCAAGCCTCAACTTGTTTGCATGACCCCTTCATTCCTGGATCATCAACTGCATGCAACTAAGCACCTTTACCAATGTCCTTTCTCGGCCTCTCACAGTGCCAAGTCTCATGCTCTTCATGACCCCTCATGCCTTCAAAACCAGTACCACCTGGATGACTCTTACACAGTACTAAGTCCAGCCACAGCACAAAGTACAACTGTGGCTATCTCTGGAACACAACCTCTGTGCTCTCAGAAAACACTTCACAGAATATTTCACCTCAGTGATGCTGGTCTCTTCTTAATCCTTGCTAATTTCTTAGCTCCAGCTAACCAGTATCAATAGTCCCAGTAACACAAAGGTTTGCTTTAGTGGTTTTGGTATCTTGCTAATCACACCTGATTCTTCAGCCCCAGCTAACCAAAACCACAGAATCTTCACAATCAAAACATGGCCCTGATAAGAGTCTATAATCTTCCCTCTGAAATTTCACAAGCCAGGCCTCCTTCTGCACTGTTCTTAATATTATCTTCCAAGCTCCTACAGAAGTTTCCACAGAGCTCTTAACATGCTAATGGCTCTTCTAGCTCAAAGTTCCAAAGTCCTCCCACAGTCCTCCCCAAAACATGGTCAGGTTGTCACAGGAATACCCCACTATGCTGGTACCAATTTGTCTTAGTCAGGGTTTCTATTCCTGTACAAACATCATGACCAAGAATCAAGTTGGGGAGGAAAGGGTTTATTCAGCTTACAGTTCCAAGTTGCTGTTTATCACCAAAGGAGGTCAGGACTGGAACCCAAGCAGGTCAGGAAGCAGGAAGGAGCTGATGCAGAGGCCATGGAGGGATGTTTCTTACTGGCTTGCTCAGCCTGCTCTCTTATAGAACCCAAGAATACCAGCCCAGGGATGGTGCCACCCACAAAGCCCCCCCCCCATCACTAATTGAGAAAATGCCCCACAGCTGGATCTCATGGAGGCATTTCCCCAACTGAAGCTCCTTTCTGTGTGATAACTCCAGCCTGTGTCAAGTTGACACACAAAACCAGCCAGTACAGGCAGTCTAGCCTGGAACCCACAGAGATCCACCAGCCTCTGGTTCCTGATTTTAGAGATGTGCTCCACCCTTTTTGGGGGGGGGCGGGGGGCTGGCTGGCTGGCTGGTTGGCTAACTGGCTTGTTGCTTGCTTGCTTGGCTAGCTGGTTGGCTGATTGGCTGGTTGGCTGATTGGCTGGCTGGTTGGTTGGTTGGTTGGTTGGTTGGTTGGTTGGTTGGTTGGTTGGTTTTTCTTACTAAGTATCCTTGGCTGGCCTGGAACTCACTATGTAACCCAGGTTGGCCTCAAACTCAAAGACCTATTTACTGCCTCTGCCAGCTTCCTGAGTGCTGGGATTAAAAGTGTGTACCACCTTGGCCAGATGGTCTTAGTAGTGCTAAAATTGTCTCTGGGTGGGTTGAAGAGATGGCTCAGCCATTAAGAGCTTTGGCTGCTTTTTCAGAGATTTTGATTCTGTGACCTACATGGTGGCTCACAACTGTCTATAACTGTAGTTCTGTGGGATCCTATGCCCTCTTCTGGTGTGCAGACATACACACAAACAACACCCATATGTGTAAACAAATAAATCCTGCAAATACACACACACACACACACACACACATACACACACATATATATATTGGTTTTCAAGACAGGGTTTCTTTGTGTAACTCCAGCTTGAGTGATGGGATTAAAGGCATGTTCCATTGCGGCTCTGCATAAATCCTTGATTTGTTTGTATTTGTTTTTGTTGTGAGGCATTGCTTGTTTTGGTTTGGAGTTTTATTTGTGAACAGGGTCTTATGAATTTTAGGTTAGCTGCAAATTCGTACAGAGGATGACCTTGAATTTCCAAGTGCTACAATGACAGGTGTGCCCTGCCATTAGACTTTACTTTTCAGAACACTTTTAGGTATGGGGTCCTTCACTCTGTATCTTTATTTCAGCTATGTCTTCAGTAGAAAGTGCCTCTGATTTTCTTGGTTAGGGCCTTGACTGGGGTTCACACTTTGGGAACTGCTCTCACACCAAAGTCTTTTCTTTTTTTGGTGGAGGGGGGAATGAAATTCTATTTATTTATTTATTTATTTATTTATTTATTTATTATATGTAAGTACACTGTAGTTGTCTTCAGACACTCCAGAAAAGGGCGTCAGATCTCATTATGGATGGTTGTGAACCACCATGTGGTTGCTGGGATTTGAACTCAGGACCTTCAGAAGAGCAGTCGGTGCTCTTAACTGCTGAGTCATCTCTCCAGCCCCCTCACATCAAATTCTAAAAGCATCTTTCTGTTTCCCATTTTGACACCTGCCCCATGTCCAGTTCCCCCATTCTCTTCTCACAACTGGTAATCTTCAGCACACGTGCACACACACACACACACACACACACACACAGACACACGCACCCCACATGTAAGAGAATATTTGTGGAGGATGGCCCTCTGCACAGGACCTAGGCTCTGTTCCAAGCACCCACAAAGTATCTTACTCCAGTTCTAGGGAATCCAGTGTCCTCATCTGGCCTCCAAAGACACCAGGCACATATGTAGTAACTTACTTTTACACATGAGCAGGCAAATCACCCACACACATAAAGTAAGCATAAATCTTTTTAAATTAACACATACAAGCTGCCCTCCACGGGTGAAAGGTATCTTAAATACCCATTAGGAAATGTTCTTTAGTTTATATATGTTCTCTCTCTCTCTCTCTCTCTCTCTCTCTCTCTCTCTCTCTTTCCTCTCTCTCCTCTCTCTTTCTCTTACACACACACACACACACACACACACACACCCTACTGTGTATAGTAGTCCACAGCTTGCACCTTGTTTTTTCCTTTTTTATTTATTATAATTATTTTATTTTACTTATTCATTTTACATCTCATTCACTGCCCCCCTCCTGGTCGCCCCCTCCCACAATCCTTCACCCCATCCCCTCTCTTCTCCTCTGAGGGGGTATCCCCCACTCTGGCACATCAAGTCACCGTGAGGCTAGGTGCTTCCTCTCCCACTGAGTCCAGACAAGGCAGCCCAGCTAGAAGAACACATCCCACATGTAGGCCACGGCTTTTGGGACAGTCCCTGCTCCAGTTGTTCAGGAGTCACATGAAGATCAAGCTGCACATCTGCTGCATATGCTCGGGGAGCACCTTGCCTTTTGAACTACCAAATACCTACCAAAATACCTTAGAACTCTTCCCTCGTTATCATCTAGACCTGCTGGCTGAGACTAAAACCAACATACTCAAAAACCAAGAAATTTGCTTTTATTCAGGGCTACTGGAATCCTGGAAAGCACAAATTCAAGCCGCCCTAAAAGTGTGCTTCAAGGTCTTACAGAGTAGCAGCTGTGTTCATGGCTTTGGATGCGGAGGAACTAAGACCAGTTCTGGGGAAAGAGGTTATCTTGTGAGAAGCAGGCTGAGCAGGTCTCAGTTTCTGGGCACTTTGGAGTAAGGGGTGTGCTATAGGCAAGATAGGTGCTTGGGGGACATGATCCTGGCTCAGCCCACAGGTCAGCTTGAATGTGGGTGGGAGGTCATGCCCAGTTCGAAGGTTTAACTATGGAAGTGTCTGAGCCCTTACTAACAATGACCTCCTGACTCCATGTTGAGCCACCGCTGCCCCATTTTGTCTTGCATTCCTTGCCAAGTCCACATCATTCTCTAAGGCACGGCAGGATTCTATAATTATCCTTCTACCATAGAGCACGTCATCATTTATCCAACCAGTTGCCCTTGGGTGGATGACTGGACTGCGTACTTTGTTTTGTCTGGTACAGACTGCAATGAATATTTATCTATATGCCTCTGAGTATAAAGACGAGGAAATTTGCTGAATAAAACTTTGGGTTTCACTAATCTCCCTAATTAAAGGCTGTGTATATTTCTGGCTTCGGCGTGTGTGTGTGTGTGTGTGTGTGTGTGTGTGTGTGTGTGTGTGTAGGTGTGATTGCACATGTAGGGCAAAGGTCAACCTTGGGTATCATTCCTCAGGATACTGCTGTCCATCTTATCTGTCACTGGCCTGGACAGGGATTAGCTGATTTGGCTAAGCCAGCAAGCCTGTCTCCACCTGTCCAGTGCTAGACTCAGCCACCACGCCTGTCTTCCTTTTTTTAACGTGGTTTTACTAACTCTTTGAGAGTTTCATACATACATACAGTGTGGATAATTTAATCACATGTACCCACCCCACCCTCTCTGTAACTCTGTAGGATCCTCCCACCTCCCCACCCACTCCCAGCTTCATGATCTCTCTTTTTATTATTTCCCTCCAGGCCATGCTGGAGGTACACACATTCCAGACACTCATAGGTATGAAACCACCCACTGGGTCATGGTCAACCTGACAAGAGCCATACCCCTAACGAAAACTGACCCTTCCTTCCTCAGAAGCTGTCAACTGTCAACAGTTCCTCAGCCTAGGGGTGGGGACCCCAGAACACCCCACTTATGATGGAATGTTAACCAATGTGATCATGTTCAGACGACCACAATTGCTGTGAGTTCGTGAGTTCTGCTGTCCTGCCATGCGTGGAAGACACTGTTCCCCTCTGTCCTCCTGACCTCTTCCCCCCCACCCTGTCCTCCTGACCTCTTCTCCCCACCCCCTTTCCATGACGGTTCCTGAGCCTTGGGGGAAGGCGTTATATAAATATCACATTTGTGGCTCTGTGCCCCACACTTATCCTCTGCACTTTGACCGGCGTGAGTGTGTCTGCTTTAGCCACCATCCACGCATGCCTGGCTTTTGAAGGTTGGTTCCAGGGACTGGACTCAGGTCCCCAGGTTTGCAGAGCAAGCCCTTTACTGTCCGAGGCAGCTAGCTCCTCAGACCAGGTTTGACATCGTTCCAAAGACCACGCTTCTGTGTCCCTCTGCCTCACTCTTCCAACGCTGTGGTGAATCCTGCTTGATATTTTAACCTCTGCGAATCTGAACTAGAAAACAATTCATTGAGCTTTCAATTTCCTAAACCAGTAATGAGTGGGACAAAGTACCTTTTCATACTTAATATATATACATTGTTTATTATACACACTTATTATGCACACTTATTATGTTTTTCTGTGAGTTGCCACTGTCTTTTATTGCATAAATTTGAGGTTTGTTTTTCTTAAGAGTTATTTATTTATTTCATATATGTGTGTAGCTGTCTTCAGACACACCAGAAGAGGGCATCAGATCCCGTTACAGATGGTTGTGAGCCACCATGTGGATGCTGGGAATTGAACTCAGGACCTCTGGGAGAGCATTTGGTGCTCTTAACTGCTGAGTCATCTCTCCAGCCCCAAGGCTTTTTGTTTTGAGGTGGGTTTTTTTGGGGGGGGGAGTATTGGGGGAGGTTAATTACATGTATTTATTTATTCATTTGTGTGTGTGTACATGCACAAGTGTGGAGTCAGAAAACAACTTGTAAAAGACAATTCTGTCTCTCCAGGAATCGAACTTAGGCCATTATGCTTGGCAGCAAGCACCCTTACCTACCCTGAGCATCTCACCAGCCCAGAATGATCTGAGCTTTTCCAAGGGATCTGGAGGAGGCCCCTGTGCTGTTTAGTGCTCTACTGCCACCCAGTGGTAAGGCAAGGAAATACCACAGGCCGTCTCTGAGGTACTCATTTCCTGATGGAATCATGACCTTGATTTCTAAGTAGAGTTTCTGAAACATGCAAATCAAAATGTAGGGCACTCATAAATTTAAATTTTGGATGGATGGTAAATAATTTTTTACTTGAGTTACACTTATATTTTAAAAAAAAAAAGGAATTCACTTATCTAAAATCCAGATTTAACTAGGTAGCCTGTAGTTTAATCTGAAAATTCTTTTTCAAGGGCTCTGTGAGCTGAAGTTTCAAAAAAAAAAACAAAAAAAACAGCCATACCTGTGTTAACAAGGCTGATTGACAGACTAGATCACCATGACTGTAGAGTTTGGATGTTGCAAATCTGGAGCCAGAATTATCTTGGGCTATCTCTAGTCCCCTTAATTGCCACTTACTGGTTATTTCCATGCCTGGCCTAACATTCTTTTCCACTATATGGTAAAACTTTATTATGTACTAACTTAGCAGGCAATTATCTTCCACTAACCCTAATGCTAAGAATGTCACCAGCCAGCATCTAGAACCTCTCTATGGAGACCAAACTAGCTTCAAATTCATAGAAATCCACCTGCCTTCATCCAACCCCATCCCACCCCCACCCCACCCCAAGTGCAGGAACTAAAGGTGTGCACCACCATGCCTGGCAGTCTGTGACTTTCTTACATTCCATAACTGTAAGGATATTCCATACAGTCATTCCATAATGGGATATATTGTTTGGAACAAACAGAATCCACAGCTGGGCCATGGTCACTCAAAATTGCCCCAGGGATGAATGATCTCAGCCAGGCAAAAATCTAAAAAAAAGACTACCTGGTCTGAATAGAGACCTGAGACTCCAGATGTGCTCAGTCACTTTGACTAAGGGGCTTCCCCAAGGAAGGGGGCTCCCCTTACACCATCCAAAAGAGGTAGGCAGAGTAATTAGTCCTTCAATGCAAGGCATCTCGACCTTCCTGGTGCTGCAACCCTTTAATACAGTTCCTCCTGTTGTGGCGACCCCCAAACCATAAAATTAGTCTCGATGCTACTGCATAGCTGTAATTTTGCTACTGTTATGAATCATAATGTAAGTATCTGTTATGAGACCACTGTGGGGGTTGCAAACCACAGGTGGAGAACTGTCATCAATGCTACTGTATCCTGCCCAGAGTCCCTGCCCAGTGCAGAGCCTCCCAGGCTGCAGCTGGGTGAGGGGAAGACCACTTTCTGGATTACTCAGAGAAGTGTAGCCTTTCCTTTTCCTTTCCTTTTCTAAGCATGCTTTCCTCAATGCTCTGGGCCTTCCCCCAGCATTTTGGCCTCTCTTCCTCGTTTTCTAACGCCTGCCTGCCTGCCGTGTGGCTGTATGTCTACCATGTAGCTGACCTCTCTGGCAAGTCCAATGATATGGCTTTTTCATCCATTCCTTCATTGCCCTCCTCCAGATAACTGCTGAAGTTTACAGCTTGCCTGCGATAGGGTTATTTTTAACTCTAATAAAATGGCCCTTGAGTTTTTATTTGAGTCTACTCCTAAAACCACTTTTTTTCTAAAGATTTTTTTTTTTTGGGAATGGGTGTTTTGCCTGCACATATGCCTGTGCACCCCGTGTTTGCCTGGTGCCCTCTGGCACATATGCTTCCATCCAAACCTTCTTTCTCTTCCTCAACTCCCATCCTCCACACAGGGGTGCTGGGATTACATACATATGCCACTGCTTCCCACTTTTCACATAGGTTCTGGGGATCAAACTCGGCTCATCGGTCCTGCAATAAAAGCACTTTTATCTACTGACTTATCTCCCTGCCCAAACCACCTCTTCTGGAAGATTCAGAGCAACACAGGTCATAACGATTCCATACTAGAAACTGTTAAACACATCGAAAGGGGAACAGCAGAAGTTGGTCCAGAAATGAAAATGGCACATGATCTCCTCCAGAAGGGGGCAGTTTATTAAGAGAAAGGGTCCTCAGGCCATGGCGGGCCTTGAGATGAGAGAAAGAGAGGGAGAGAGCACACTATGTAGATCTAAACACGGCTGGGCTGAGAGGAGTCAGCACGACTCTAAAACCTGGGGAGGAATTTTATTAAGAATGAGAATGAGGGAGATAAGAAGACAGAGAGACTATGAGAGGTACCGGGTGTATGGCAGAAAGGCCTCTTCAGAGAGCATCCTTCCAAGCACGTACCTGAGCACAAGTCACCCGAGGAGCCTCAAATCCAATCCTCAGAGCAAAGGAGAAATGACTTCTCATAACCCTTCAGGGATGGTGGGAAGGTTTATATCACGATTTAGTTCAACATAGCATCTCCGAAGAGTGCCGAGGAGCAAAGGACTCGTTAGGCACTGCAGCTGTTAGGCCACAGCCCAGTTTCTTCATCGTCTGGAGGGAGCAGAGGAAGCCCTGAGTGAGCGCGTATTGTAGACATGGGCAAGGCCATGACAAGGACTCCAAACACTTCAACCTCCTGCAAGTGTCAAAGCCTTCCCCGGGGAAGGCTAAGGGGGATGGCATAGCCTTCCTTGTAGTCCTACTGTGAGGGAGTGGTCAGTAGGTACAAAAACCTAGCAACTGCAGGTTTCTTCTCTCTTACTCATGTAAGAGAGCCTGAGGGAAACTGCTCACCTACACCGACCTCACGCTGACACTTACCCTCCTGCTGTGCTCTAAGTAAGAAACACTCTGAGGTTCTGGGTTGTGTGGCCATGTGTCTGTCCTTGCTTCATTCCCTCAACACCCCTAGCCCAGGTTTGAGGATCCAAGCCTTGAAGCTTCCAGGGACGCGGTGACCCTCTGTGCCAGAGAGAGCTGCCAGGAGGCTGTGGGATATGACCCTTTAAAAGCCATGTTCTTCCAAACAACCACATGCCGAGACAGTGCTGTCCCTTCGGAGATGGGTCATGACCAGAGCGAAGGTTGCAGGGACACTCTCCGCGGTTCTGACTTGATTCACCCACCAGAGTACACTGTCTTGGAGAAGAAAGATGGAGGTGCTCATTTGTGCTTTGCTCATTTTCTACTGTCTATGAAAATAACAATAAAAAAAAATTACGTAGGAGAGGTGGCTTAGCAATTAAGAGCACTAGTTGCCTGAGCTCAGTTCCTAGCAACCTCACGTTGGCTCACAACCATCTGTAATAGGGTTCAATGCCCTCTTCTGTCAGGCAGGAACACGTGCAAATAGAGCATTCATACACATAAATAAATAAATCTTTTTAAAAACACAATAAAAAAAATGACACAGGAGCTGGAGAGATGGCTCAGTGGTTAAGGGTGCTTACCTCCCTTGCCAAGCCCCGAGTTCACTTCCTAGTACCCGTGTTCTGAAGCAGAGTAAGGTAGAGATGACCGATTATTAGATGTTGACTTATGTAGTGATTTGCTTAAAGCACTGCCTCCACTGCTCCTTTGTCAAGCAGGACTTCACTTGCTACCTGGGACAGAACGACCTGAGGAAGGCTGAAACAATGGGCCGTTGCCCTTGACAACCGGCTGACTGCCATGTATGCTTTCTGTAAAATCTCACTTGCTTGCCCACCCACACTGTGGTTTCAGAGTACAAAATGAGAATGCAAACTGGACCCAGATGGAAGCCTTTCGGGAGCCGTCCTGGCTTCAGTCCACTGGGGACGTCTCCTCTCTTCCACCCTCACTGGTGTTGGAGTGCTTATTCCAGAAGGTTCCTGCAACCGTTGGGCAAATCATAGCTTCTGTGACTCAAGCTCTAGAGGATCCAGCATTCTCTCACTTCTTAGGGCGCCTGCACTCATGTGCACATACCACACAGAGATGCACACACCTAACTAATAGCAACAAAAATATCTGGGCATGGTGATGCAAGCCTTGAGTTCCAGCACTAAAGGCGAGAGAGGCAGGCAGATCTCTGTGAGTTCAAGGTCAGCCAGGCCAGCCAGGGTTACAAAGTCAGATCCTGTTTCAAAACAGTAGCTTTTTTAATTACTTGAAAGTCAAAAGTAGAAAGGATTATCATCCATAATCTTATCAGAAAGCATAACTGCCATGAGTCGGGGTTGTAACTCAGTTGGTAGACGCCTGCCTAGCATTCATGAAGCCCTGGGTTCAGTCTCTTGCACCCACATAGTGGCTCACAGCCATCTGTAACTCCAATTCTAGGGGATCTGATGCCCTCTTCTGGCCTCCACAGGCACCAGGTGCACATGAAGGCAAAATACCCATACACATAGCAAATAAAAATTAATAAATATAAAAAAAATAAAATAAAATAAAATAAAAAATCTTATAAAAAAATTAATAAATACAAAATACCATTATCATTTTTATTCCAAGACAGGATTTCTCTGTATAGTCCTGGCTGTCCTGGAACTCATTCTGTAGACCAGTCTAGCCTTGAACTCAGAAATCCACCTGCCTCTGTCTCCCAAGTGCTGGAATTAAAGGCATGCGCCACCACGGCCAGGCCCATTATCATTTTGAGATAGATCTACCAGGCTAAATTTCTGCCCATGAACATTTTAACAATAATCTCAGGTCCTTTCTATGTTCACCTTTTCCCACGTATCAATACACATTTCAAACACTCATGTGATACTTGTTTTAAGAATGTTCATCACTCTTATTCTTTTTGTGTGAGCCTAACCTTTAACAGCTGAGCCATCTCTTCAGTCCCATACTTAGAAGGGCCCCTCCCCTCCCCCCACCGCCACCTCCCCCCTCCCCCCACCGCCACCCCACCCCCTCCCCCACGCTCGTGTTTTCTCTCTCTCTCTCTCTCTCTCTCTCTCTCTCTCTCTCTCTCTCTCTCTCTCTCACACACACACACACACACACACACACACACACACACACCTTGCCTGGGCAGCACAGTAGAGCTGGCCACAATGGCGTGAGCACAGGGAGCTGTCAGGCGGACCAGATCCAGGGCTTTGAGTTGGCCCACCCCAACATCTACCCCATCTGTGAACGGCTGGAGCGCATGAAGGGCTGGTCCTGCAGAACCAAAGCAGCAGGGACTCCATGACACAGGGCAACAACAGGATATCTGAGAGGAGCCCCGGGGGAGGATCCAGGACTGATAGAATAGCAGAAGCCAACCAGACCAACGACTCACTAAAATGAATATTTGCAAGAAAACTTGTTGAGGCAAAAGGGTCTGACACATCAGGACACACCACCACAGCTTCAACGGCAAGATCTGTTTGTCTGTTTGTTTTCTTTTGTTGCAAGGACAGAGAGTGGGCAGATATGGAGGGTTGGGGAGATGAGTGGGATTGGTGGGCATGATGGGAAATTCACAAAGAATCAATAAAAAGTAAAAAAAAAAAGTCTTTTACATATCTGCATACCTTAGTTAATTGAATGAGCTTGAGGTGAAGTAGCTGAACATGTAAGTTCTCTCCCTTTTTGCCAGTATAAAGTGGGCTGGGGGTGTAGCCAGACACTTTGCCTAGTATGTGGAAGACTGCGGGTTCAAGTCTCAACACCACAGAATAAACAAGTAAGCAAATAAAAACACACAAGGCACAGGGGTGTGGTGATACACCCTGGTAATCTCGCCCTGGGGAGCGTT
Source organism: Tokudaia tokunoshimensis (assembly GCA_036184795.1). Lineage (NCBI taxonomy): Eukaryota > Metazoa > Chordata > Mammalia > Rodentia > Muridae > Tokudaia > Tokudaia tokunoshimensis. The sequence goes on along the minus strand of BTHU01000001.1, from coordinate 22,644,063 downwards.
AAGGCCCACAAGACTCTGAGGGAGGGAGATGGGGTGAAGGCAACAAGCAAGTCTAAGTCTTTTATTGCCTTATTTTATCAGTCCACCCTGTTATTTTTGTTGGAGGTTGCTTGTGCAGTACGCCCAGTTAAACCGAGGGCCTGGTGCATCCTAGGTTGTTTGCGCAGTATCCCCAGTACTAGGGCCTGGTGAACCCTGGGCAAGTGCTAGACCTTGAAACTCTTTCCAGACCCAGCCTCTGTTGAAGATACTTTTCTAAAAAGACTTTATGTGTACGAGTGTTCTGCCTGTGTGTAAGCGCACTGTGCATGTCTGGTGTCCCCAGAGGCCAGAAGAGGGCAACAGATCCCATGGAACTGTAGTTACAGGTGGTTATAAGCCACCATGTGGGCTCTGGGAACAGAAACCAGTTCTTCTGCAAGAATAGTCAGTACTCTTAACCAATAAGCTATCTCTCCAGTCCCACTTGGAGATATTTTTATCCCCACTCTCTCTTCTTTTCTTCGGTCCTTTTTCACTTCACAAAAAAAAATTACGAGCGCTTAGAAGCCAGGTATGGTATGTGTTACATGCCTGTAAGGGAAGTAGAAGCAGGAGGATCAGGAGTTCAAGGTTATCCAAAGTCAACCTTTGTTACACAGTGAGTTAAAGACCAGGATGGTCTACAGGAGACCCTTTCTTTAAAAAAAAAAAAAAGGAAATAAAATTTAAAGAAGTCAACACTCCTAAGATACCTCTGGAACAACGGATATAGATCTCTCACTTTTTGTTGTTTTTTGTTACTGCTGTTTTGTTGGGGGTGGTGTTGTGTTTTCTTTTTCAGAGTCTCACAGTGTAACTCAGGCTGGCCTGAACCAGGCTAACTTCAACTCATAGAGATCCACCTGCCTCAGAGTCCTGGGATCACAGGTGTGATCTACTGATTGTTACATTTTAAAGTGTCTGCCACAGTGCCTTACAGAATGAGTGTTCAGTAGTCTTGATTGGTCCTCTCTCTTTGAGAACCACCCAGATCCTTTCGTTATCATTTTGAGTCATTATCATTTTGAGAACATCCAGGTCATTTCTAGTTCTTAGCCATTACAAATAATTCTGTGGTGTTTCCTTTTAAGTAGAACCTTGCCAGTTTGGTTATCAATTTATTGTCACAGCTCCAAATTTACACTCTCTGACTGCTCAATGGAAAACAGTTCTGGGCCCTTTAAATATTTTTCCTTTACAGTGATGAAGTTCTGTCATTAGAGGGCACCAGAGAAACATGGAAAGAGCCGGTACCAGATGTCCTAGATCCTGTGCGCATCCCCTCCCCGCCCCTGCCCCCAACCCTGGACAGACTCCATTCTGGGCTCTGGGGCCCCAGGCTCTTGCTGTATGAGACAGTTTGCTGAGCCAACAGCAGGCTCCTCCCACACCCACCCTCAGACAACCCTGTAGGAAGAACTACAGTAAGACTGCCCCCAGCACCCTAGCAGGCAGACAGCATGGTCCACCAGGCAGATTTCCAGCAAGTTCCACAGATCTGTTACCCAGTGACCAGTAATCCCATCTTCTCCAAGAAGGTCTGAATCTCAGCTGTAGGGAGGGACAGGGAATTCTTTCTTGGATGTCATTTCAGAGGGTTGGTGGTGACCTTCTGTGGACATGTTGGAGAATTCCATCACTGGGCCAACAGACAGGACTTTCTGTGAGGCTCTCTGACTAAACGAATAGCCTACCTTAGCCAGGGAGCCACAGGTCCCAACAGGAGACCCTGTCTCAAAAGCCAAGTTGTAGAACATGGGGGGGGGGGGTGACACATAAGGAACACACTCATGGACACACGAGAGGGAACTTTCAAGAACATCTCTTCTTACTAACAAATCCCTCATTACTCAAAGCCCATATACTTCTTAATTTTTTCACATTAAACTCCCCTGCTCCAATAATCATAGGTCAAGTGGGTGACCCTGAGTGTCCCTACCCTCTTAAGAGCACCCAAGTTATTTCCAGGGTTTTGCTGGAATAAATATTGTACACATATCTTTGTGTGCTGGTGGTTTCTACGTCAGTGGATTGTCCTCCATTTTAATTGCTGCTGCACAGAAAACTCCGCTTCACAATAAAGTAAGAACGTGTTCCCAGACCGTGGCCTGCCAGGCCCATCCTCCCTGCCTGGTGCTTTTAGTCAATATTCTTGCCTTTTAATTGGGTGAGAAAACACTGAGTCATTTCTTGGCCTTTAGTTCATCTCGAATATCTTGGTTGTCTTTCTTTTTTTTTTTTTTTTTGGTTTTTTTTTTTCGAGACAGGGTTTCTCTGTGTAGCCTTGGCTGTCCTGGAACTCACTTTGTAGACCAGGCTGGCCTTTTCTTTTCTTTTTTTTTTATTTATTATTTATTTTTATTTTACTTTTAAGGCAGGGTGTCATTATGTAGCCCTGGCTGGCCTCAGACTTGAAAAGATCTGCCTGCCTCTCACTTGACCTTTATGACAGTTACTTTTCCTAGTAGACTTCCTGTTATGAGTCATTTGGGTCAGGCCCCACTATGACCTCACTTAGCCTTGATCATTAACATTAAGGGGCCTGTTTCCAAGAACATTCATGCCAGAGATTAGACTTTCTTTCCTTCTTTTTTTTTTTTTCAGACCTGAGGACCGAACCCAGGGCCTTGCGCTTGCTAGGCAAGCGGCTCTACCACTGAGCTAAATCCCCAACCCCAAGATTAGACTTTCAATATATGGTTTTGGAAGGGGCATAGACAGAGCACAGTCAGACCTTACGTATCACACATACAAACGAGCAGTGTACACATCATTTCTTTTTTTTATTTGTATGACTATTTTGAGGCAGAGTCTCATCTGTAGTCCAGGCTAGCCCTAATTTTATTTTTTTAAACCTTCCTGCCTCAGCCTCAAAACTGCTAGTAAGATTAGTCAGGTGTAGTGGTGCATGCATTTAATTAATTAATTAAATTAATTCCAGGGGGTGGGGTAGACAGTGGAGTTCCAAGCCAGCCTGGTCTTCATAGAGCATACCCAGGATAGCCAAGGCTACACTGAGACCCTGTCTGGGGAGGTGGGGGAGGGCTTAAAGGGTGCTAGGTTTACAGGCTCTATCAGAAGCCCGTATCTTAATACATAAGCCTTGGACACAAAAATTATAGTTTTAAATAAACATATTTGTATATATAACCGGAGGCCTGAAGCCTACTGGGTTGTTTGTACAATACTCCCAGTTAAACCTAGGGCCTGGTGCACCCCAGGCAAGTGCTACTTGTATATTTCTTGTATATTTGTATACCAAGAAAGAAGTATAACTTCCTGTTGTACAAGTAACTACTTGAATATTTCCTTTTTTAATTTTTTATTTTTTTTAATGTATGTGAGTACACTGTCACTGTCTTCGGACACACCAGAAGAGGGGATTAGATCCCATTACAGATGGTTGTGAGCCACTATGTGGTTGCTGGGAATTGAACTCAGGATCCCTGAAAAAGCAGTCAGTGCTCTTAACCACCGAACCATCTCTCCAGCCCCTACTTGTATATTTCTTAAATAAGAGAGTTCTTAAATCATGTTAGAAAAAGCCCTTGAAGTACACTAAAGGACAGATCAGCCTCAGAAGAGGACGACTGAACTCCTGACCCTCTGGCTTCCCCTTCAAAGCCTTGAGACTGCAGGCGGGTTACTCATCCCATTACTGTACTTTGAGGCAGGGTCTTGTGCTTTCTGGGCTGAGCTCCACTCTCAGCCTTCAGCTAGGCAGTCTTCCACACAGCCGGGATTGGAGGAGTTTCTGGCTATTTGCCTTTCTCCCAGCAGCCCTGAGGTGCCCCTCCCTCACTGCTCACCTCTCTCGTTTCTTCATCTCCAACCAGATTAAAGCATACACACCGGCTTCCCCTCACAGTTCATTAACTCGAGTCCTCTCTTCTTCTTCCACCGTCTGCCGAAGCCTCTTTAAAAGCTGTGTCAGGGTGAGGTTACTGAACTACGCAGAATGGATGCTGAGACAGCCAAGCCCACAGGGCCAGTCCTGCCCTGCCCTGCCCTGCCCAAGTCTCTGCCTCTCACTAACTGTAACAGAAGCTCCACCACAGCAACTCTAAGGACCAAAGGATGAGTTTCTTGTTGAAAATGACTCTCAGGAAGGGGCAAATACTGCTAAGCTGTCCTTGAGAACTCTGAGGAAGAAACTCATGATAACTCATGAATCTAAAACAGCATGAAATCATATCCTCTTCCAAAAGATAAAACCAAAAAAAAAAAAACCATAGTAATGGAAATATTTACACAAGAAAAAAACATTCAAACAGCGGAGATGTGGTGGGAAACCCACTTCCTTCCTGACTGGAACTGATTCTTTCCATTTTCTAGATCATCTTCTGGCCCGCTGTAACCCTTATATAGATAAGCCTGTATGTGTGAATATACTTTAAATTTACCTTTAAAAAAAAACAAAAATCAAAACAAACTCAATGAAAATTGTCAATATTAACATGTTTTTCTATATATCTCTATTTTATGAGAAATAGTTTCCATGTAAATCTTCAATTTTATCATGTTTTTACTTCCTTTTTCAATAAAAGAACATGCTTTTCAAAAAAGAAATAAATAAGAATTTTAATATCACATCTGGAACCAATATTTGTGTATTTAATATGTATATACTAAGTACCTACTGCATACCAAACTCTTCCAAACAGCAATAAAAGAATAAATCGAGAAAAAAATCAAAACAAACAAGAATCCCTTAATTTTCTTTTGGTGCTGGGGACTGTGGGTAAAGTTCTGCAGGTGCCAAGTGTAGGCTCTAGCTCTGAGCTACACCCCCAGCACCTTAGATGGATTCACTTTCTTTTAGAACATATTGTACTTCATACCTTCTCTAACAATAGATCTCAAAGACCATCCCAGGTACTCATACAGATCGAGTTCCTTCTTTGTCAGGGATACAAACTCCCACTCCATTGTTCCCCAGTCAGCAGACATTCATGACCTTTTCCATGGTGTTCTTGTTTTCCTTTGTTAAATACCTGAATTACATTCTATGGTGTGTGTGTGTGTGAGAGTGTAGGTGCACGTGCCATGGCATGTGTGGAGGTCAGAGGACAACTCGCAGGAGTCAGGCCTCTTTTTCACTGTCTCGGTCCTGAGGCTCGGAGTCATTTGTTGAACTTGGTGACAGAAGCGCTCTCAGCTGACCCAGTCTTCTGCTCTTCTAGAGCATGCTGCCGTGAAGACCTCACTGTCCCATTGACTTTGTGTACAACACATATCGGTTTTTGGCAAAACATACATCTAGAAAGATGATTTCTACAGCCAAGTAGTTATTTAAAAATTTTAAATTAAAAGTAGGGAGAGTGGGGTGGGAGAGGTGGTTCAATAGTTACGAGGACTGAAGTTCCGTCCTCAGATTATACATCAGACAGCGCACCACTGCCTAGAAGTCCAGCTCCAAAAGACTAGACGCCCTCCTACGCTGATGGACACGTATCTACCGACATACACAAAAGTAAAATACTAAGGCCAGGCGTGTAATCCAGGGAGGCAGAGGCAGGCAGATCTCCGTGAGTTCAAGGCAAGGCCTGGTCTACAGCGCAAGTTCCAGGTCAGCCAAGGCTGTCAAAAAACACTGTCTGAAAACAAACAAATAATAACAATAATAATATACTCTAGAAAACCATATGAAGTCAATGCTGACACAAACAATATTTGAGAAGAACTCGGTTATTTCATCCAATTGCTTAATATGTAAAACCTATTTAGAAGAGTGTCTAGTACACAAGTATATCTGCAGCATTAGGTTTTATATTTTACCAAACTGATCTCACATATTTTTATGATAGTATATTTCCCTGACCTTTATCAGCATTGCTTATTTGGAATTTGAATTGTGTCGATCTAAAGGGAATAAATACTGTCATTAGGACTTTCATTTCTTCCTGCCTCCCTGTTCAGAATCTCACTATTGTAACTCTAGCTGTCCAGGCTGAACTCAAACTCAGAGATCTACCTGTGTCTGCATTCCAAGTGCTGGAATTAAAGGTATCTGCAACTATGCCAAGCTCTGACTGCTGTCTTAAATGCTTCTTCCTATCCTCCTACCCTGGCTCTCAATTCCTTTTCAACATTCATCACATTTCTGATATTATTTCTTTTTAAAAAAAAAAGATTTATTTATTTTCTATATATGAATACACCATTACTCTCTTCAGACACACCAGAAGAGAACATCAGATCTCTGGCTGTGAGCCACCATGTGGTTGCTGGGAATTGAACTCAGGACATCTGGAAGACCAGTCAGTGCTCTTAACTGCGCTGAGCCATTTCTCCAGCCCCTGATCTTATTTCTTATATCGTAAATATACCTGCTAAATTCTTGATTCAATCTGGCTCATGTTCCAACTGCAACTCCATTAAATTCTAAACATGCCAGCTGAAGAATTGGAGACCCAACTAAATCTCATTTCAGAAGCATAACAAAGGTTTTAACTGCCATTTTATTTGCAAACTCTAGCAACTCTCCACTCTGTACTTTCCTTAATCAGTAGTTACTACTTTCTTTAATTCTCCTGATCATGAGAATTAAAGCCTTGGTTGGGCATGGGCTGCGCCTTTATACTGTTCAATCAGTTCTTTCTCTAGAACTATCTGCTGAATTCATTGTTTCTCCTTGTAAAGGTAGTGTAATGACTATTCCTGGTTGTCAACTTGACTATATCTGGAATGAACTACAATCCAGAATTGGAGAACTCACTTGTGATCCAGATCTTGAGGCTGAAAGACACAAGTTTCTAACCTGGATCTTGGTTTGGAGATCTTGAGGCATAGTGGCCATGAAAACCTTAGGCCCAGGCAAGGTAGTACATGCCTTTAATCCCAGGAGACTGAGGCAAGGAGATCAGAGTTCAAGGTCAGCCTGGGGCAAAGTAAATTCCAGATGCAGGCTTGGTGGTACACACACCTTTAATCTGGGCCACATCCTCTGCTAGGCCACACCTTCTGCTGGAGGCCTATATAAGGACATTGGAAGAAGAAAGATTCATTCTTTTTGTCTGAACTTACTTGCCAGCAGATCTGTTGGAACTTCTACAGAAGACCAGCTGAAACAACTAGCCTCGTGGGACTAAATACTAGATTCTTGGACTTCCTGTTCATAGCTGACCATCATTGGATTAATTGGACTACAGACTGTAAGTCATCACAATAAATTCCCTCAATATAGAGCCATTCCATAAGTTCTATGACTCTAAAGACCCCTGACTAATACAGGTTGGGATTCTGTCTTTCCCTTACTCCTTACTGAATTACCAAACAGCAGTGATTTAACCTTAACTACTGTGTCTCATACACACACTTATTACTACTATATAGTTACTGATAGTTTCATGGGTACATATTTACAGCAGTTCAAACGAGCTAATTAACATATACAAGTTCTGGGACTCTGTGGAACCCTTACTAATACACAGGCAAAAACACCCCCACACATAAATGTACATATGTATGTATTGAAAAACATCTATAAAAGGAATATTATCTTGAATTAGAAAGAGTTCTTAAGACATCTGAGGCTGAGGAAGAGGCCAGCCGGTGATGGCGCAAGCCTTTAATCCTAGCACTTGGGAGGCAGAGGCAGGTGGAGCTCTGTGAGTTTAAGGCCAGCCTGGTCTACTGAATAAGTTTCGGCGCAGCCAGAACTACACAAACCCTGTCTTGAAAAGAAAAAAAAAAAGGATTCTAGGGGGAAGGCAGTCTTCATCTTGGTCTCTTACCCAGCCTGAAGTGGGGCCATTCCAATACAGGAGTCTAACATCAGTTCACAGAATAAGGTCTATTGGATACACTCACCCCTTTCAACTGTACAGAAAAATGGTAAATAATGCAGCCACCCCCACAGTCCAATTTAGGGGTATTTCCATCACACCAAAACAATCCGTGGCCCATTCCCACCCCCAGACCCAGGTATACCTAGTTATTCATGTGTACTTTATTGAGCCGAAATGACCAAGTTCAAGATAACTCAAAAAGTCAGGCTAGACTCCCAAAGAACGCACTATGTTCTGCAGTGCATCACAGTCAAGTTCTGCTTGGCGTGTGACTAAAGTCTTCGCTCACTCCCTAGGTTTTTAAAAAACCAGCAGGTGCCTCCATAACTGGTATCCGAGGAACAGAACAGGATCCGTGTGCGCATGCGTAGCTTCGGGGCTCCCGAGAAACGAGACCGAGTTTCCTTGCTTCAGACCTGTCGCACCAGCTGTTGGAATACCGTCATTTAGAACCTGAGCATCCACGCGTGACACCTACAGATCCCAGATCTGGAAGTGGGTCCGGTCCGCCCCTCTCCTTCTCCCGCCACCGGATCTCGCACCGAAATCCTCTCTCGCCCCGAGGATCCTCAGGCTGATCGTTCTGCCCGCCCCCTTGACCACACCCCTAAGCTGCCGTTGCGTCTGATTGGTTGGTAAACACTTCAGTCCCACCCATTTGAGCCAACGCCAACGGCCACGTATCCGTTTTACGTGTCTTACCCCCGAAAGCGGAAGTTGCGCAAATACTCGCGAACGCTGCGGAGGCGCTGAGCGTGTGGTGTGTGTATGTGTGTGTATGTGTATATACACATACACACACATACTCATATATTGTATTCGGCTGCAGCGCGGGGGCGGTACACGGCATTAGAAGGCGCCGGAAGTGTCGGTGTCGAGGGGCGGCGGGAGAAGGGCCACCAAGGCAAGCCAGTCAGAGTTTAAGCTCAACGAGCGGCGAGACTCGTATCCGCCGCGTCCGGAGTCCCCGGCCCAGCCGGGCTTTTCTCTTCGGCCAGACATGGACTTCAGGGAAATCCTCTTGATCGCTTCCAAAGGACAAGGTGTCAACCATGTACCGGTGAGTCTCCGGGGTTGCTGTAGGAAGCCCGGGCGTCAAGTTAGTGTGTGGTGGGTGGAACTTCTAGGGGAGCGTCTGTCGGCCCTGGGAAAACCTGAACTACGCACGCCCTCTTCTGGAGTTTTTGCGGAGATTTGGGTACACAGGGGTTGGGGATAGAAAAGGGAGAGCTTTTTTGGGATGGGTTTCGCCAGCTCATGTACCCTGAAAGGTAGGCTTTGCGGCTTGCGGTGTTTTCAAGAGTTGCGCAAAGTCGGGAATGAGCCGCGCCTGACAAAGTACTGTGTAGCTGTAGTAGCGCCTGGCTTCGAATAAACTTCAGCCCCTAAATTGAGGACCAATATAGTCAGGAAACTCGGGGACTTTAAGTACTTCGCCTGATAGCCTTTGGGTCTTTTTAGAGAGTCGAATACGGATTTTCAGGTGAATAGTGATTTCTTGAAAGGGTTCTCAGGTTCGTGGCCCCACCCACTGAACCTGCGAAGGAGATATCTTCTGTAGGAAAGAGTTAAGGGCTTTGCAGGAAACCCATAGCCAACTGTGAAGTGATCATGTGGGCTGCGGGTGTGTTAGTAGACCTTTTATTTGCCGAATGTCCCTTGGATCTATCGATTCCCTTTGCGAGCGGGTTGGGCAAAGCCTTTTTCAGCTTTCATTTCCTAGTAGACTTACAGATTTTGGGGTTCTGTTTGCTCAGTAGATGTGTGAGTTCGGTGGTATTCTCAGAGGTAAATACTGAAGAGGTCCCACATCTGCTTTCTGGGGTTATAGCTGTTTTGCATAAACTAATCATTTCTGGATCACCAGAAGGTACCCACAGAACAGCTGTAAACCTGTTATATAGCATTGTGATACCTGAGATTTAATCAGTGAAGTGTCCAACTTAAAAGAACCTTTTAGAGTCAATCAGTTGGAATTTGAGATTTCACTTGGCTTCTGCATTTCCTTTTTTTTTTTTTTAATTTACTTTTTTTTTTTTTTTTTTTTGGTTTTTCGAGACAGGGTTTCTCTGTGTAGCCCTGGCTGTCCTGGAACTCACTTTGTAGATAGACCAGGCTGGCCTCAAACTCAGAAATCCTCCTGCCTCTGCCTCCCAAGTGCTGGGATTAAAGGCGTGCGCCACCACCGCCCGGCGCTTCTGCATTTCCTAATTTTGTATGTTGCGGTATTTTTTCCTCTAGTCACTTTTTGTCAAACCCAGCCTATTTTTAAACTCTTGAATATATCTACCTAAAATAATGAGTAAAAGGTAGTTATATTTGTATGCATGTGCATATATATGTGTGTGTGTATATATATATATATATGTGACCAATCAAGTCCCACCCTGATAATAATCGCTCAATAGTATTCTTCTAAGCCGCATCTCTTAAGTCTTGCAGGTTGAAGCTGTAGGCACAAGCCTTTGAAGTCTGGAGCAACAGTACTTTATGCATTTGTAGATTATCTAGTCACATTATTGTTAGGTCTGATAATCATGTTTGCATAATTTGGTCTGTATTTTATCTTAGATTTTCATGAATCTCCAGAAAGGTTTAAAAAAACAAAAACAAACAAACAAAACAGATACTAGCTTTAATCCCCAAGAATTGTTTTGTGGAAGAATCAGAACCCAGATTTAGAAAGCCAATAGCTGGTTGGGTGTAGTGGCTCATACCTTTAATACCGGCATTCACAGAGGCAGCTAGATCTTGTGAGTCCAAAGCCAGCTTGGTCTACAATAGTGAGCTCCAGGACAAGGAGAATCAGGGCTACAAAAAACTAAAAGAAGGAGGTAGGGGAAGGGAGGGAAGGAGGGAGGGAGGGAGATTGAAAGAGATTGATTGAGAGAGAGAGATTGAGATTATTAAAAGCCTAAAGCTGATGGGAAAACGGCAGACAAATCATCCTAAAGCCGAAAATTTTAAAATGCATGATATTTAGAGTACATGTTATTGGCTGCTCTGTGATTGTACTAACAGGAAATGAGGAATGGTAAATTGGTAAAGTGAGTTATATTTATGAATCATCCTTCTCTTCCCCTAAAAGAGATAGTAAACTTAGAGGTTTTGCTCAGTTTGCATCCTTAACTTCTTTGTCTTTTACTCGATGAAAGCCATAAAAAAAACAATTGGAATAAAATAAGCTAAATAGTGTTAAATTTAATTCATGATCTTACTTAAACTGATCCATCTATCCAGCTTAATTTTATCAGCTCGGGATAATTTGAACACTGATAAGCACAGAGTATTAACAAATTCCCATGCCCCCCCCCATGTACATTTAATATACATTAACATGGGGTTGTATTTCATGTGTTGCTTTCATGTTACTTTTTTCTCAGTGATGGGGTTAGTCCCAGGGCCTCTCACATAAGACAAGTGCTCTGCTGTTGAGCTTTTATTCCTAGGCCCTATCTCCAAATCCTCACATGCTTCTGAAAAATCACAAGGCCCCTCCTACTTTTATGATGTGGGTGGGTGGTTACGACGAGAGAGCGTCACAGAGAGACCACTGAGTTTAAATAGGGTCACAGGCATGAGCTCGGTCGAGGCATGGCCAGTTTACCAGAGGCTGCATCACTAAGAAATCACTCACTCTCCCTCCCTGAGCAGCCATTACCCACTAGCTCAGCAACCTTTATTTCCTACCTCAAGGAGTTACTTTCCTATTGCTGTGATAAGACACCATGACCAAGGCAACTTATAGAAGAGTTTACTGGGGGCTTTGAGGGTTAGATTTCATGACCAGTATGACACCAGACAAACAGAGATGACACTGGAATGTAACTGAAAGCTCACATCTTGATCCACAAACAGAGGGCTAACTGGGAATGCCATCTTAGGAAATTCCAAAGCCCAACACAATACCAGTGATACACTCCTCCAAGGCCATAACTTCAAATCTTTCCCAAACAGTTCCAACTAGGAACCAACTATGCAAACATGTGAGCCTATGGAGGCAATGTCATTCAAACTACCACAGGTCTCATGAGCCCCTCTCCCACACGTACTGTTCGGGATGTCAATTCCAACTTGTATGGGTCTTGTACAGCTTGAAGATTCCTTTTGTTCCTCTTTAAAACAACTTTTAAATTTGTTTTGTGTATGGGTGTTTTGCTTGCTTGTATGTCTGTGCACCACATGCATGCGGTGCCCCAGAGTCCAGAAGAGGGCATCAGATCCCTTCAAACTGGAATTGCAGAAGGTTGTAAGCTTCTCTGTGAGTGTTGGGAACTGAACCTTGGTCTTTTGCAAGAGAATTAAGTGTTCTTAGCCACTGAGCACCTTAGAGTACCACTGCATTGACCTTCACCCAAGGTGTGAAGGCAAATATGCAATTTTCCACTTGTCCCTTTGTTGGAGAGGTCAGAGTTTGGGTTGGGTGTTTCCAGGTTCTTGGTCTCTTATCCGATGAGTTGAAAAAGGGGTGTGTGTGTGTGTGTGTGTGTGTGTGTGTGTGTGTGTGTGTGTTTTACTAAAGAAGCATAATAATTTTATTTGCAGCAAAGCAGTAGTACAAAGGCATTACTTGACAATGTAAGAGTAAAGCTAACTCAGGCCCCAGGCTACAGCCTGGGGAAGATCGGCTGGTTTACTATGGGTACAGTTCTTTATTTTGATTGATGGGTAGGTTGTATAATCATTTCTCTACTGTGCATGCTCCTCTACATCTGATTTTAGCCCTGTGCACCCCCAGTTATGCAGAGGCATAAGACGGTAAATAGAGATTCTCCTTAAAGGATTACAAGAGGATGCACTTTTTCTCACTGTGAGTGCACCTAAGACCATTTCAAGCCTAATTGGCCCTTATAATTGTCAGACCTGGAAACTGGAAATATGCTTGAGTAGAAATTATAAGTTTGATTGTTAGGTTGGGAAAGTATACCATTGTTTCAGAGATGGGAGAACGTATAACCCGTACAAATGGGGGATTGAGTGGTTTTGAGGTTGCTAGGTGCATTGTTTGACTAAATATGTGTGTGCATTGTACGAGTAAAGGAATCAGGCTACCAAGGACAGTTTTGCAAGGATTTGTGAATAGCCCAAAACTAAATAGTGGTCCCACTAAATTCTCCTATACTTTTACCTCACTTCACTGTCAGCCCTAAAGACATTTCAATTTTTGGAGCATGTTGAATTCTGGATTTTTAGATTAAGGATGCTCAGTTTGTACTAACATTTCCCTTATAGCTCTTGTTCTTTAAATGGAACAATCATCTTAATGTTTTAGTTAAAACAAAGGTAGGATTGCGTCATGTATGGAAGTATTAGGCAGAGACTCTTTTCTCAGTGGAATTCTGAATACAAAAATAACAGCTGATCAGATGATGTAACCAGTCATTGCCAGTAGCCTTTTCTTTTAAAGACAGGTAACTCATTATGTAGACCAGGCTAGCCTCAAACTCTGAGAGAGCAACCAGCCTCTGCCTCCCAAATTGTAAAGAACTGTATGGACTGACATAGGTCTTTGCTGCAGTAGTGACTGCTCTCTGGAAATTGGATCTTGGCCTTCCACTAAGGGCTAAGTGCTGACGAAGGCATGTCTGCTATCTCAGATAGCTGCTCTCTAGTCTAGAGCAGCACTTCTCAACCAGTGCTTCATGGACAAGGTCTAGAAACCGCTGCTCCTCCCTTCCCACAGGGATTCTGTTGTCTCTCTTCCCCAGAACACCTTCGAGAATCTCTAAATAATGGTGATAGCAATTAACATTCATTGTGCTGAGCCTGTGCCAGATACTGTTGTAAAGACTTCATGTGTTAATTAATTTAGTCACCATAATGAGCATATGAAGGAGATTTTATTTTAGACTGAGGCCTAGTGAGGCGAAGAAATTGCCCAAGGCTGCACAGTGAGTTAGTTATAGGACTGGTTATAATGAAACAGGGGATCTGATCCAGCAAACTGCTCTTAACCATGGCCTCTGTTGGGAGTATCGAAGTAAGAGAATTCACCACCTTCATAGGCCTCAGCCCTTCTTTAATAACCCCTTTAGCCAATAACACTGTTGGATTTTTATGACAGTCTCAATATAAAGATGGAGAGGAAATAAAAAAACAAAGCCAATAGCATATGGAAACAGGTGGACAACTCTGACCAACCACCTGAATGGGCCCACCTGATCATGTCTGAGCTCTGAGGCTAATCAGGATTGGGCCTGGTTAGTACATGCATGGATGGGAGACTGGTAGACAGAGGATATTGGAAGTCTGTTCTAAAAAGTGTAGGCGTAGTTACTCTCCTAAGGAGAGAAAGGATAATATAGGGAAGATCAGCTATAGATAGACCTGTCTCGGGTAGACATGCATGGAATTTAGGGAATTCTATTTAAGATTGAAGTCTGAGCTACAGGGGAAAAAAAAGTGTTGGGAGCTAGATAGAAAGTTAAAGTGTGCAAATATGTTTGGTACTGAGTCAGAAGACCCGCATTCAATATGTATTCAGCTACAAAGCTTATGCCTAAGCACCAGAAAAGCCCAGTCATCATTTTTAAAAACCTTTTTAAAGACAAAGTTACCCTTTTTAAAGACAGAGAAGTACTCATTTGAAGGGTGACTTTGTTAGATTTGAATGATGCACTAAGGATTGAACCAGGGCCTTGGCGTGCTAGCAAGTTCTCTGTCGTTGAGCTGTGCCCCGACTCTAACCAAGTGTTTTATAAAGCTCTTAATGGTTGATTTTGGTGTTAACCACCATAGGATACTCTGGGCGTTTTCTTCTCACAGTCCTTCCAGACATCCTGCTAGCTTAATGCAAAGGAGCTGCTTCCTGTATTCGTTCCCTGGCTGATGTCTTGAGAAGGTATTCAAAACTTGGTGTGCTGATTAAAGTTAATATATCATTTGACTACTTTAATCAATAGTTAAGTGATGTAAAATCATCAGAAAATAGGTATTTTCTACAACAGCCACATTTCTCCTAAGGAGCAGTTTGGGGGTAAGGAACATGCTGGTTCTGATTGAGCAAACTTGCTGAGCAAGGTTTCCAGGCTGCATGCTGCTTCTTAATCCGATCACCACTGGATAGTTTCAATGCAAGGGGTGTTTTTAAATAGCTTGATGTTTGCTAAACCCATGAGCTTTAGAATTTCAAATCTTGGCAAACTGTGGCGCCATATTAAATGATAGATGGGCCATGATTGTTCACCAGGGTCCAAGAGGGATGAGACTGGCTTTGCAGGGTGAAGAAACTTGTCATGAAGCCCAGACAGTGAGGCAGTCCTGTGCCTTGAGGCAGGAGTCAGAATTGATGGGTCCATCTTGCTGTGCTGCTGCTCTGGCCGTGTGTGAGCATCTGATACAGGAGACACGCCAGGTGACCTAAAGAGAGCACAAGGTGCCCTGACCCCAGCCTTTTTTTTTTAAACATCATTCTCTACTGTGAGTTGGGAAATCTTACAAAATCTTCTATCAAAACATACTTTGGTCTGCTTACAGCCCTTGTTAGAAAGGTCTACAGAGCTCAATGAAATACCCAAGAGAAATTTAAACATACATCCACCTAAAATGTCACAGCAGCATGTTTTTTTTTTTTATGAAGCCAAAAAAATGGAAATAGTCCAACTGGCTAGCTGTCAATCAGATACTATGTTGTGTATCTGTGCCCTGCAGTGTCATTCAGCTATTTAAGGAATGAGCTCCTGACAAAGCAACATGAGCCTGGAAGCCTCTATGTTCATGAAGAGGCCAGTTGAAAAAGACTGTTCTGTCAGTTGCTAGTCTCCAGAGAAATACAAGTAGGAATGATTTGAGACGATTATTTGTGGGGCTGGCAAGTCCAAAACTGTACGGAAGGCCAGGCAGTCTGGGGTTAATTACATCATTTTGAGGTAGTTTCATCTCTGCTGACCCCACAACTATTCTGAAGTCATTGAACTATAGGGGACCATGGACATTATGGAAGTTAATCTGACTGCAGATGTTAATTTTATCAGTAAAATTCTTCCAAGCAGCGTAAGATAAGCACCTGGTTAAATAGTTTGGTTCTGCAGCCAAGTGAGCACACAAAGTTGACTATCACTTTGTAAGATTTCATTTCCATTAAATGCATAAACAAATGCATAGTGATAGAATGTTCACGAATGGTTGCCAGACCTATCACTCAAGGGTAAGTGATTTCTTTTTTTGAGGTGGTTACTGTATTCTGAAACTCTGCATATACAAAAGATATTTAAATTGTGGAATGCTGCCCATGAACTTTATGTCTTAGTAAACTTGAATTCGGGGTCACATTCATGGTAGTATCTCTGGATCAAAAGAGCTCTCAATTCAGTTTACAAAGATGTCGACTAATTATAGGATCCCATTGTGTCCTAGCCTGGGTGACTAGAAAATAATTGGTGCTGTCTTGGGATTTCTTTGTCAGGAATGAGTCAGTTGTGAACACTGCCATCATGCGGGATTTTCAGGTTGGATGAGGCCTGCCTTCTTGGCCAGCTGCTTTTTTAGTTGACTAATTTACTTGGAACTTGAGCTTGTTTCAAGATACATTGTGTTTGTCAGCCCCGTAGTAAGCAGATCCTTTGGCTTTCCTCCAAGGATACCATACACAGGATGGGAGCACATGGGGATAAGAGGCTGTCTGTCTGTCATACAGGGGATGGGAGAGCGTGGGGATGAGAGGCTGTCTGTCACACACAGGTTTAGACAGCATTGGGGTTTATAAACTGCCTGCTTTTTCCACAAAGATTTTTACAACCAACACAGACTCAGTAGATAAAAAGAGCATCTGTCTTACATAACAGAAAGGGTTGGAATATAGCCCAGTAGTAGAGTGCCTGGCATGTGTAAGGCCTGGGTTTCTCCTTAAGCTGTGATTTGAAAAAAAAAAATTGCTGGTCCATAAATTATATCCGATGGTCCCAGACATGAGAATTAGCTCTGTTTATCATGCTTCTTTAATAGTAGATATTTAAGAGATTGAAGTCTTTTTCTTCCAAGGTTCAAATCATCCTTATTCCTGTTTCAGTCACTTTCTGTGTATAGTTACTTAAAAAACAAAGTCCATAAAAATAACATCTGTGCCTGGGCAGTATTCGTAATCTTGGTATTTCGGAAGCTAGTGTAAAGGAGCTTGAGTAGCAAATTAATATTTAATGACCTTAAATGCTACAGTTTAAAGATTACAGAGAACTAGGCTCTTTGTTTCGATTCCTTGTTCATTCCCTTCTTCTTCCCTTCCTTCCCTCACTTTCTTTTCTACATTTTCTGCAGTAGTGACTGGGGATTGAACTCAGAGCTGATACATGTTAGACAAGCACTCCTCCTCTGAGCCTCACAACCCAGCACCTAGACTGTATGTTTGTAAAGTGTTGTTGCTTATAGCTTTTATTCTGCTTTGGTTTTTAGAAAAGGTACAGTTTGGCGGTGGGGCCTCCGAAGAAAGATCCAAAAGTGAAAGGTGTCCAGTCGGCAGCTGTGCAGGCCTTCCTTAGGAGGAAGGAAGAGGAGCTCAGGCAAAAAGGTATGTGCTTGTGCTGCTTCTCAGTCTGTCTGCCACCAACCCATGTGTGTTTGTAAGAACATCCTAACAGCTTAGCTGTTTGAGGATGTTGTATATGTGTCTGGGTTAACTTTATAGACAAATACATGCGTGCACGTGCATGCGTGTACTCATAGGTTGGTTATTTGGGTTGTTTTCTCTAACCCCATCTTACCCACCCACAAGGCTTTGTAGAACTGGGCTTAGTGATATTCACCTGTCATCCCAAGTATTCAGCAAGCTGAAACAAGATCATTTATTGAGCTCAGGAGCTTCTGAGCAGCTGAGACAACACAGCAAGGCCTGATCTCTTGAGGGAAGGTGGGGAGACATGAAAAAGCCTGGTATATCAACCGTTTATCTAGCCATAATGTTTCCATTCTTTACCTTGGTCCTGGCACTGTTAGAGGTATTCATTGATTGATTCTTAACAGCTCCAGTGGGTGCTGCTGTTCCATTGACTTGGTATATTTATGAGCCATTTTGTGCATTTTAAGCAAAGGCCAAGTCCCTTCCCTGCTTAGTCATAAAGAGAAGCTCATGTATGACCCACTTGTGTAGGAATTACTCAGTTTTGTTAGATGACTTCCTCATTGACACAGATATCTAGAAACCATACTCAACACTGAGCTTTGTCTGTGACTGGCGTCACATGAGCAGCTGCTCTGTTGAGATAATGTGCTCTTGTTTTATTCCTTTCAGCCTTGGAAGAGAAAAAGAGGAAAGAGGAATTAGCGAAAAAGCGAATTGAGCTCAAACATGACAAAAAGGCAAGAGCTATGGCCAAGAGGACAAAGGACAATTTTCATGGTTACGACGGAATTCCTATTGAGGAGAAGACGAAGAAGAGGCAGGTGGTGGGGAGCCACCTGAGCCAGGGAGCTGATCAGGAGGACGATGTGGACGGGGAGGACTTCATAGAATACAGTCAGGCCGGGCTGGACCAGGACTATGAGGAGCAGCAAGAGCCTCCCCAGGTTGAAAGCAAACCAAAGGCCCCCCTTAGAAGTGCCCCATCGCCCATGAACTTCACTGACTTACTGAGGCTAGCTGAGAAGAAGCAGTTTGAACCAGTGGAGATCAAGGCAGTGAAGAAAGCAGACGATCGGCCCCTGACTGCAGAGGAACTGAGGGAGCGAGAGTTTCTTGAACGAAAGCATAGGAAAAAGAAACCTGAACCGGACGCCAAACTACCTCCACCCGTGTCCAAAAGGACGCCCTCTCATAAAGACATCATGGGCACAAAGCCCAGCAAAGGTGCTGGGGACAGGCAGCTTTCTTCCAAAGGATTGCCCTTTCCTCCTGCTGAGAAGAAATTCAGACCCAGCGCAGCCAATGAAAAACAAGTAGCTTTGTCTTCATCCAAAAACCTGCCAGGAGAGAGGACCAAGGTAGGCTCTGGTAGCAGTGTCCAACCCTCACTTCGGGAGGGTCACAACAGGCCTGTCTTCAATGGGGCTGGAAAGCCCCACCCCAGCACCTGTTCGCCAAGTGTCCCAAAGACTTTTGCTAGTGGGACTCAGAAATCTGCTTCTGAGCACAAAGCCAAAAAATCTCTTCCTCCTCATCCGAGCCCTTCCAAGCCTGGGCCCACAGTTCTCTCACACAACAAAGCTAAGGGTCCAGGTGTCAGACAGCCAGGCAGCAACTCTGGCTCTGCTCCTGGGCAGCCGAGCCCAGGGACAGCTCGATCCACACTTAGTTCTGGCCCTGTGCCCAGGCGCCAGAATGGCAGCTCCAGCTCAGGACCTGAGCAGTCGTCAGTCAGCGGGATCAGAAAGCTGGCCAGCAATCCCCATCCCTCTGGACGAACACTCAACGGCACAAATGGTCCTGGACGACCTGCAAGCAGCTCAAGTGGCCCTGGGCGACCCATTAGTGGATCTGCTGCTTCTGGGAGACCTGTGGGCAGTTCTGGAGGTCCTGGGCAGCCTGTCAACAGTCCACGTGACCTTCGACGACCAATGAACAGTCTAGGCTCTCCTGGGCGGCCAGTCAGTGGCCCTGGGAGATCCATAAGCGGGTCGGTTCCAGCTGGACGAACTGTCAGCTCAGGCCCTGGAAGACCAGTGAGCAGCTTAGGACCTGGGCGAGCAGTTAGTAACCCAGGCCTCCCCACAAGGCCCAAATGCACTGTTGTGTCAGAAACAATTTCTTCGAAGAATATTATTAGTCGGCCAAGCAATGGACAGATAAATGGAATGAAACCTCTCCCCTCTGGCTACAGATCTGCTCAAGGTAAAGTTGACCCTTATCCTAAAGAGTCTATTTATCACTAGGCCTTTGGAGAAAGTACCTAGCTTTATATAATCAGGAACCCTGTGACCACTTTCACAAACCCTGTAACGTGCTCATTGTTGATAGTGGAAAAGAGGCTTGTCTAGGACCCGCTGTTCACAGCCCCCACCTTCTTCTCACATGCAGCATTGTGGTGTGTTAGAGGAGGTGACTGGACAGAGCTGGTGGCTACATGAAGACTAAGACCTGGAGATGAGAGAATTATCAAGCACTTAGAGCCTTTGCTGCTCTGTTCGTTCAGCAGGCGATTGTTAAACACCTCCCCTGTAGCAGCTGCTATTTTAGATTGTCCTGAGTTCTGTTCCCTTCATGGGTGGTGTCAGCGCCCATGTCACTTGGTGCTTTGGGAATCTGCCCTTGTTGGACAAGAAGAAAGCGATGGCAGAACTCCTGGCTTTACAGTCAGACTAGAAAGTTGCTCTCAGACCCCGGTCTGTTGTTGAGTACCTGTCTTTTGCAAAGTTTTTCTTCAGTTTTTGGGTTGTTTGCTTTTTGTTGTTTGTTCATTTGGGGGATCGGGTTTGTTTCGTTTTGTTTTTAGACAGATATCCCATATTGACCTGGAATTTACTTACTTTATAGCTAAGGGTGACCTTTAATGTCTAATCCCCACCCCTACCTCCTGAGTGCTGAGATTACAGGTGTATACCGCCATAGTAACCCACCGTAGTTCAGGGGTCCGAGCCCAGGGCTTCCGATATCCTGGCACGCTTTCTGCTGAGCCATATCCTAGCTCACTTTTTTTCAGTTTTTATCAATTAGGCAAAAATAGATATTAAAATGTTTTTAATCTAGTCATACTTTTAACACTCTTTGAACAATTATAATTCTGAAAATGTTTTATACTTGGGGTTTTTTTTCTAAGATAGGGTCTTGCTGTGTTGTCCAGGACTTTAAATTGTTGGCTCAAGCTTTTCAAGCCCAGATAGCTGAAACTTCAGGCATGTGCAGGTCTTTGAATTTTTAAGTGAAATGAAAATATCACTTTATTTACAGAAAAATAGGGAACTACTTTTGGTTTGCTTATTTAGTAAAATTAAAAATTAATGAGTCTGTGGCAGTTTGTAATTTGGCTCAGTTTCAGAAATTTTACTGATCCTTTAAATCCCAGAAGTGTATAACTAAGCTAGAAAACATGGCAAGGCACCAAAGCATGCTAAAGTGTACACAGCTCGGTCTCTTTGGAGACTTGAGGCAGTCGTGCACTCTGCTTTCAGGGGTGCCATCTTAATGTCAGTCTCTCTGAATCCTAGTGACAGTTGTCCTCTGCAGGAGCTATTTCTCCATACAGTGCTCTTACAAGTCATGGCTTTTGTTCTTAGGTCCTCAAAGGCTTCCCTTCCCCACTGGCTACAAAAGGCCTCGAGAGTATGAAGATGATGAGGATGAATATGACTCAGAAATGGATGACTTCATCGAAGATGAAGGAGAACCTCAGGAAGAAATATCCAAGCACATTCGAGAAATCTTTGGCTATGACCGAAAAAAGTAAGCTGAAGATTTTCCTTAACAAACTTTTATCATTTATAGGAGAGAAACATTAACAGTAGAGGCATTGGGCTGGAGAGATGGCTCAGTGGTTAGGAGCACTACTGACTGCTCTTCCAGAGGTCCTGAGTTCAAATCCCAGCAACCACATGGTGGCTCACAACCATCTGTAATAGGGTCTGGTGCCCTCTTCTGGTGTGTCTGAAGAGAGCAATGGTGGTGTGTATGTATATGTATAAAATATGTATATAAAAATATATGTATAAAATCTTTTTTAAAAGGATTTTTTTAAAAAAGTACAGGCATTGAGTGCTTAGTTAGAAACCTTTGGGTGGTGATGGTTCTCAAAAGATTTAATCTTAGAGCATGTGCTGGCTAGTTTTTAATGTCAGCTTGTCACAGCCTAGAGAGAACTTGACACAGGAAGAGAAAACTTGAATTAAGAAAATGCCCCCTAGTGAGGTCGGCCTTTTGGCAAGTCTGTAGTGTATTTTCTTGATAGTTGATTTGGGAGGGCCCCAGCTTTCTGTGGGCAGAGTCACCCCAAGGTTGGTGGTCCTGGGTGCTGTAAGAAAACCAGCTGGCTGAGTAAGCTCTGAGGAGCAAGCCAGCAAGCAGCCTCTCATCAGCTACTTCAACTCTTGCCCTGGCTTCTCTGGATAATGGACTTTATGTACAATGAAATCAACCCTTCCCTCCTAGGGTTGGTTTTGGCCGTAGCAATAGAAACTTTAAGATAGGGCACACAATAGTTTGTAATGAATTCAGAGTTGTTGATGTTATTTGTACATAAGCTGCTTTCTTTAAAAGAAAGATGGGGAGTGAAGCAGATTCATGGAATAGAAATAGATGGCCGTGGGGCCAGAGGTAAACGGAAGGAAATTTTTCAGATAACACTTTGGAAGAGCTAAGTGAGGTCCTATGTGTATAAGACAGATGAGACCTGTCACACTTCCTATAACATGGTGTCTACACATTAGAAACCAGCCCATCCAGAAAGCATCCAAGACACACAGCACAGTGGGAGGAGGCACCAGATGTTCTGGGGCTCCAAGCAGCCAGTGAAGCAGCAGCACCATCTAACCTTGCCAGTAGCTTCTCTGCCTCAGTTTACTGTTGGGAAGGTCTTGTCTCAGTAGTTATGAGGTCTAATGAGAGTTAGATAGATTTTCATATCGCGACTTCAGGATTTAAATTAGATCAATGTAGCTGGTTGAGGACACCGTGAGTTGGGTGCTTTCGTAACGCTGGGTTCTGAAAGAGTTGCCTTGTAGGTACCTAAGGCTTGTCTGATGCCTTTACTGCAATACCCTCTTCTACCCACTCTGCCGTTCTCACTCCCAAACAAGGCGGGGGGATCCTAGCACTGAGTAGTTTAGTTATAAGCAGGCTTGGTTTTGTTGTAATGAGAGGCTGTAGCTCTTTAAGAAAACTGAATCTTGCTGGGCAGTGTTGGCACACACCTTCATCCCAGCCCTTGGGAGGCAGAGGCGAGATGATCTCTGAGTTCAACACCAGTCTGATCTACAGAGAGGGTTGCAGGCACCCAGGGCAGAGAAACCCTGTCTCAAAAAAACAAAAAAGAAAATTGAATCTCTGTTCATTTTTTGACTTTGCTTTCTTGCCAGATATAAAGATGAAAGTGACTATGCCTTACGTTACATGGAGAGCAGTTGGAAGGAGCAGCAGAAGGAGGAAGCCAAGAGGTGAGCAGGAGATGGCATGTTGTATAGAAGCATCTCAGAAGCCTGCAGCTGCAGGGTTCCGAGTGGGGCGTAGGACCCAGTTCTCTAGATGGTGGTGCTGCTGGCTGGCTGCAAAAAGCTGCGGACAGATTCCTTGCCTTTCTAAGGTTTTCCCATTTGTAAAATTAGAATATACCACTTTACTCACTGACAGTTGTGGGGGTTAGGACAGTATGTAGCCATGTGCTTGCAGTGTCCCATGTGTGATGTGTAGTAAGATTAGAAGCTTCCCCAAGTCTACCATGGGCTGTTTGCTTTTCTGTGCCTATCAGACTTGTTAGAACTTGTAATTTTGCTGCCTCAGGGACCTCATGGGAGGAGAGTAGATTCCCTCCACCTCCTTGTTTGACTGCCTAGTAATGAGTTCCTAAGAGTTTCTTAGATAAAGGTAACAAATGATTACTTTGCTTATAGTGTTATTGATAATACCC
This sequence comes from Tokudaia tokunoshimensis, assembly GCA_036184795.1. Taxonomy (NCBI): domain Eukaryota; kingdom Metazoa; phylum Chordata; class Mammalia; order Rodentia; family Muridae; genus Tokudaia; species Tokudaia tokunoshimensis. The sequence goes on along the minus strand of BTHU01000001.1, from coordinate 22,620,770 downwards.
TATTATAGAGAAATAATTCACTCAGTCCCAATACAAAACACTAAACCGGCTTTCTTTCTCTTGACCTTCCCTCCTCTAACTAGATAAAACGTCAAAATAAGTATTAAAAAAAAAAGAGTATGAACTAATGCTATTGAATGAATGTTTCCTGGGTTTTTATACTAAGTGTGTATGTTGGGGAGGGTCACTTCTTTTCTACCTTTATGTGGGTATCAAGGATCAAACTCAAATCATGATGCTTTATTTTTAAATGTTTTTAAAAAGAATGGAAAGATAGCTCAGTGGTTAAGGAGAACTGCTCTTGTAGAAGACCAGAGTTGAGTTTCCAGCACCCACATCAGGTGGCCTAGTACTGCCTTTTACCCCAACTCAGCCCCATGGAAATTTGTCTTCTTCTGACCTAGACAGGCATCTACACCTATCATATGCACATATATAAACTTTAAAAAAAAAACAAAACAAAACAGAGTTTCTCTGTGTAGCCCTGGCTGTCCTGGAACTCTGTAGACCAAGCTAGCCTTGAACTCACAAAAATCCGCCTCCCAAGTGCTGGGATTAAAGGCATTCACCACTTTGCCTAGCCTCACAGTCTTATTTTAATTTTGGATGTTAAAGCTTTTTCATCATTCTTGTTGTGAAATTTTTATTCTACATTTTTCTGTCTGCGACCCTGTTTTATTTAATTGTATGAATGTGTATGTGTGTGTGTGTGTGTTATGTCCCTGTCACATAGGCAGACTCAGCCAATCCACACAAAAGTTAAGTTGAGATGCCAATCTTGCTTTTTAAAGTTGTAATTTCATGTGTATTAACAATATCCCTTAAAACAATCTCTCTGTAGTTTAAGACTAGGTATGCAAGAGGACTTAGAAGAAATGAGGCGTGAAGAGGAGGAAATGAAACGTCGAAAGGCCAAGAAGATGAAACGACACTAGCTGCTGTCCCTGTGAATTCTGGGAGGGACACTGCAGCAAGGATCTCCTGCCTTCAGACTGAGCAAACCTCTTCCCGGCTTAGATTCACACATGGGCATACAAGAGAAGGAATACATACTGTCGTTTGCAGGCTATTGTTTGAGTGTGCAGTGTTTTCAAATAGTCCAGGGTGGAACGAATAATGGAGATGATACGATGCTGGCCGTGTGCTCTGTTGAAGTTAGCCATTCACAGGTGCCGGCCTTGATCCTGATGAGCTATGCACGCTAATGTGGGACCACTCACCAGTCAGCTGATCATTGTTCCTTTGCGACTTCAAAAGGAGAAAGATTGATGTGAGTAGGGTACCCCCCAGATAGCAGTCTGACTTGTCCTTAGGAAGGGCCTGGCCCTTCTGTGAATGTTGCCAGCAATAAAGTGACCTGTCCTAGTCTATGTTTGAATTGAAAACCCAGGAAAGAGTAGGCTTTATAGATATTATATTAGTCTCATCCTCGTGACTTTGACACACAAAATAGAATGAATTATATTGTATCTAGTTTATTTGTGGATTGGATGCTAAGCATTCTTAACTGATATTAGGTAATAAAAAATTCTTAAGTTAAAATACAAATTTTGACAGAACAAGAATTTTCTTTTCCAGTTTTCCTTTTGAGCTTTCTGTTATGTTGATTTTGTGTGACATAGATGAGGGCCCTTACTATTATGGTGATTGGGTTTTTTGTTTGTTTAATTCCCTTTTATATTAAAGATAGATGGTTATTCAGATACTAGATTTGAAAATGTAGTAGTTTAAAAATTAGAAAGCAACATGTATTTTGGCCCCTTCTGCTTTATTCTCCCCCATTACAATGCTATTTGGGACCCTAAGGTGCCCCTGTACCTCTTGATGCTAATAACATTGCATTTTTAGCTTAAATTCCTTAGAAAATGTTAATGACCAAAAAGCCAAATGTTTAGTGTGTCAGGAATACCACCTTCTCTTTGTCCGCGTTGCACTTTTATTTCTAACTATGCACTGTGAAGAGAATGTTTCCTGTTGGTGTTTTACTGAGCTGTGAAACCTTCTTAAGTTCTATCCTGCTTAAAGCCAGACCTACAGACGTGATGTCACTTCAGCCTGGAGTCCATCCGGGCTGATCCAAGGTCTGGCGGGAAGGAAGCCATGTCTCAAGGACAGTCAGGAGCAGAAAATGAAAGAACATGCTAGAGACTGGAGTGGAGGGTTGGGAGCAGCCAGAATTTGGCTTGTGGGACGATTCCACAATGCATCTGGCTGTCTTAGACGGTTAAGCCATGAGGGGTAGGAAGCCAGAGAGGCTGTCCTACAAAGAACTCTTACTTTTCAGCAGGTCCAGACTTTATGCATTTGTCCATGATGTCTTCATTCTTTGAGCTTGAGTATTATGGGTAATCATGTTTCGCCTTCCTTTGTGGGACCATTTGACCCAGTCCTTAAAACAAACTCATTTTGAATTGAGTTTCAAACTTTGAGAAAGTGCAAGGATTTAATTTTAGAGGTATAGAACACTTATAACTCTCCATGTAGGTCTTTATACACTGGTAGCAGAAAGTCTGTTAACTTCCCTTTCCCTAGCCCACCGTTAATATAAAGGGAGTAATATTCCACTTGATAAGTAGGTTTGGAACATTATGTTATTGCTATCACTTGTTTGTTTCCCCTCCTCCGGGATTTTCTTTGAATAACCCTTTTTCATATTCATACTCTGGAATCTGTAATTGCGGTCAAAGTTACTGGTGGCTGAAAGTTTACTGTACTCAATTTCAGGGTGCAGCTGTTTGCACAGAAAGGAGCCATTGTGCTAGATTAAAGTTTCAGAACTTGGTAGAGTGAGGTTGTAATGTTTGTCATGTATGAATGCATTTCTGTAGCAGATATGCATCAACCTTTGCATAAGTACGCTTGTGTGGCTCATTGAAAAAACACAGGAAAGACTGTAAGTCCAAATCATGTCTTCCATTTTGCTCTTTTCTATTCCTGACCACTTATAAAAAGCTCACAAGCCTTTGAAGAAACAGCAGCAGGCTGTTATTTTTTTCAAGGTTTACAAATTAAGTGCTTGATTTTTAATGTATTCTGTTTTGATTTTCAGATTTTGATTCAATATTTGAAGATGTGCCTTTTATTGGGTGATGTTAATTCTCGAATGTAGTAATGTTGTTTCACAATTGTAATGTTACATGATCATGGGTGTGGCATTCTCTAACAAATTATGCGACAAACAAGAAAGTCATTTTCATGGAACTCATGGCTCTGATTGCACAGTCCCCTTGCTAAAGCAAAGGGCACTATCTTTTAAGGCTACTTACTTCAGAACTGGTCTTTGTATTTTCTCTAAGCAATGGATGTAGTCATGTCGATTTAGAGGCAGGGTACCACATGTCACAGGCAGCCCTACGTGTATGCCATGAGAAAGTTCAAAGACTGTAACAAAGTCTATAGGAACTCAAAATTTCATTTTTGTAATGGTAACCCCCCCCAAGATTTTCTCCAAGAAATAAATTATTTTGTATTTTATAACTTAAAAGCAGCTAGTAGTACATTTCTGAGATATAGCAGAAGACCAAAACATTTTTCAAAAGAGAATAAATATATAAAGAGAGACTGGTTGTTTTATTTTCAGTGTGCTGATTAGACTATTTATTTTGTGAGTGAATGTGATGAAATACATATTCAGGTGTTTAGTGTGTGAATACGAGTGGAATATAGATTTCTTTGGCATTATTAAATCCATGATGTCTTTTACATAATGGACAAATCAAATATGAAAGAAAAACACTTTGACATAGCTTAGCTTGTTTTCTGGTGCTGTTGACCTGCAGAAGAGTATACTTTTGCATATACAGGTGAATGTTTTGCAATTTATGTATACAAGAAATTGTAGGCATTAAAATATTTTATTGGTATTTTTACTGGTTTTCATTTATTGATCAAAACTTTAAGCTATTCATTATCTGGAACACTGTAGGCTTATTAGGTTCTAAGGTCGGGCTTGTCCCTTGGACACACTCCTGCTTGTTGCCTCTTAGATACCTGCATCTGTTCAGCCTGCCACTGTGTTCTCAGATGCCAAGTTTAAAAAAAAGGAAAGTGGGGGCTGGAGAGTACTTGTTACCCTTGTAAAGGACTCAGATTCAATTCTCAGCCCCCCGCACGGTGGCTCAATACCAGTCCCAGGGGCCCTGACACTCTCTGCTAATCTCCACTAGTACCAGGCATGCAGGCAAAACCCTGGATGTGGTTAGAGCAATGGAATCTGGCTTTGTGACTCAGGGTTTTGAAGGCTTATTCAAATGGAAAAGAAACAGCAGAGCTGCTATATAATTCCTCTTGTCAGAATTATCAGTTCAAATTCCCTATAACAAACGAGCTTGGGGAGCTGGAGAGATGGCTTAAATGAAAAGCATGTTCCCTGGACGACCATCAGGACAGGAATAGCACGCGAGAACACACACACACACCCTTACATGAGCACCCTACACCCACATGTAAGCCCAGCTCCAACAGTGGCAGGACAGGAACTGTCCCCAGTTCCTAAAGACAGTTTACCTGGAAGCAAGACAGTGATAGAGTGCATTCTGGCCTCAGTACTAGCACTCATAGAGATGTACATGGACTGATGGCTGGGTGATGGTGAAGAGATAAATCCTTAGGAATGTCATGAGATTAAACACACTCTCAGGGTAGGACCTCTTAAGGAATGGTAAGAACTCCAAATAACAGTTTTCTGTGTAAACTACAGGGCTGTTTAGCTGGAGCAAGTCTGTTCTCTTTTTTTTTTTTTTTTTTTTTTTTTTTGGTTTTTCAAGACAGGGTTTCTCTGTGTAGCCCTGGCTGTCCTAGAACTCACTCTGTAGACCAGGCTGGCCTCAAACTCAGAAATCCACCTGCCTCTGCCTCCCAAGTGCTGGGATTAAAGGTGTGCGCCACCACTGCCTAGCCAAGTCTGTTCTCTTAACAGTGGAACCATCAGTCACCAGAATATTTGTCTTCCCTCCCCCCCACCTCCCCATCACACACTCATCTCAGTTTTAGAGGGTGTAAGATTTTGGGGTTCGAGATCTGATTTAGTAGCTGCTTAGATCTTATATTTAGGCTCCCATCCCTGAACTCAAATTCACTGGCTCATATTGAGAGCTGGTTAGGTTTTGTTTCTATACATCTTATCTTTTAAAGGATCATCAGAGGTCTAGAGATGACTCAGATTAAGAGCATGACCTACCTACCCAAGAGCTCTTGCAGAGGACCTGCTGTGCCCACGTTGGACAGCTCACAATCTCCTTAAACTCCAGGGGAATCAGAGGCCTGTATATGACCGGCCTTCAGTACACAGGGCATGTCTTTAATCCCAGTACTTCTGAGACAGAGGCAAGTGGAGCTCTGAAGTCACAGTCAGCCTGTTCTACAGAGTTCCAGGACAGTAAGAGAAACCCCGTCTCTAAATATCAAAAATAAATAAATAATAATAAAAGTAAATATGTTAAAAGGAACTTTGAACAACTTCTTTGATCTTTTTCAGGGGAGGGAGCTTTTAGGCAGCAAGATTGGTCTTGTTTGATCATTGTTTTAGCACGTAAGGTATAGGTGTTCCTGGTGAAATCCTGTGTCTAAAAATCTACTGTGCTGGCAAGACACCTGAACTTTTTCACTTATCTTTGGTCCCTTTGTAAAATGAGGCCAATACCCAGCTTTAGTGGGTTCAGGTAAAGATTAAAATCTCATTTTAGCATCTCAAATTGGAATGAGTCGTCCACACACAACTCCCCTTGCCCCACTCCATCCCCCACACAGGGTAATTTTTACCTTTGGACCCTGGGCTTGGAATATATTAATTAGAAACTGGACCTAAAAAGCATTACTTAAGATTACAGAACGAGGGACAATTTAAACTAGTTGTCTCGGTCTGAGAGGCTCCAACAAACAGAACGTGGTCATCACCCATCCATGCCCACCTGCCCATTCACCCTCCTTCTCCTTTAGAATATTGCTTTTGTTCTTCTTAAAGTGTGGTAACTACACAGAATATGACAAAATAATGTGCGATTACTTTATGCGAAACCTACAACAGGAACTGTGCGGTTGGGTGGTCTTCACAGCTGCATGGGTTCACCGGGATCATCTTTGTTTACTTCCAGAGGGGTCTGGGGGGAAACAAGCATATGTCAGGAAGCTCTAGCATCTCTAGCATCTCTAGCATCGCTTGGGAGGGGAGGGGAGGCGGTTGCCAAAGACTAGAAGAGGAAGCTCTCTGACCCTGTGAGCAGGAGGTGCTCAGCACTTTGGGGAACTAGCAGAGATGCCTGCCACCAGAACCCCAACTGGGTTGGTTTGCAGAAGTGGGCTGATCTAGGAAATAATGCTCCCAGCTAAACATTTTAAACATCCTGTCATATTCACAGAGATTAATGTTGACCCTGGGTCACAAATACTATTTACCTCCCTTCTTAAATGAACGTAAGAAAACACACGGGAAGCTAGGTGTGGCTCGGATGATAAATGCCTACCATGCAGGAGGCCCTGGTCTGATCCCAGCACCACAGAATCTCTGCAGTCGGGATACAGACGCAGGAGGACCAAAGGACCAAGACAGCCTTGGTTCCATTGCTCGTTCCACGACCCTCCTAGGCTGCGTGAGACATCTGCTTCTTAAATGTACATGAAAGAAACCCCGGCAAGCTCCCAGTTCTGAGTAACCCACAGTAGAAGGAGATAATTACAGGAAACTTTTTCCTCAAAAACTGGAGAGAATCTGTTTCTAAAGTCACTAGGGTTAGATTGTCATGCTTCCAGTAAAGAAGTCAAAGTCCACTTACCCCTCCTGGGGGATATTTATATCCCTTCCACATCGTTCCTGCAATGAGAACCATCCATAAGACAACAATCATCCTGGACCGCCTTGGCTGCTGGTGGCGGGGTGGTTATTGGAAGGCCTGGATCTATCTGCAGAGTCCTGGGGATCCCTGACTTCATTCCAGACCAGATGGTGGGTGGTCCAGCATGGCGCTTCCTGCCTGGTGATCTTTGAGGCCTAGTCTAAACTAAAATGGCCATTTTGGGAGGCCAGACTCAGACACTAATTGTGACATCAGTTCCTATGACACGGGGAGGGGGGCCTCAAGGGTTAGAGCAGCAATGGGTTGGCCAGGACATTAGGTTTGTTTGGATGAAAGAAATCTCAAAAGGGAGCTACCCCCACTCCTGTTTAGAACCTTAACAAGCCATTTACATGATATGTATTTGCTTAAACTATTCAGGGCAGAAAAGGATTGCTGTGAGTAACAAACCTGGGCTTGTTTGGGGGGCTTGTAGGATTAACAAACTAAGTGAACAACAGCCTTAGGCTATTGTTAAGCTACCCAAGGAAGAAAAGTCTTGCATTTTGGGAAATGATATCCAGTCCTCATCTTGCTGCTACTAGGAGGCTTACTCCTAGTAACCTCCCTGGGAAAGGAACAAAAGGAAGATAAGAGCTGCTTACAGGGGCTCTTTCACAGCTGGCACACAGACACAAAATCATTTCCGTGGCTTAGAGTCACATTCTGTGGCAGTGACTCAATAAACAGGTGTCACTTCTTCCGTCACACCCACACAATGTGACCGCTTTGAACTAGTGGGGCTGAGTGAGAGCCAAAGGCTAGCAGCTACCATCTCCTGCTCTTATTATACCTGAGGCAGGGCTGGGGCTACCATCCCCTGCCTTCTGGGGGTACTTTCCCCCCAAATCCTTCTACGCTTGACTCAGCATATTAAGACTACCAAGAGTAATCTTTATCTATAAATAGCACTGCTCACGAACAAAATTTAAAAAAAACAAAAACTAAACAAATATAAAATAGGTGGACAGCTGGAGCCCAGACTAGGGGTTGCTGAAATAATGCCGCCCTCTGATACCAGTGGGAGGAGTGTGAGACACTCTGAGGTCTGGCTCGCACCTCCCCTCTCCCCCCATCCCCCACCCCAGTGAGATGATTGCGTGGTGTTCTGGGTGACCCAGCCACTGTCACCAAAGTTCACTGACAGGTTCTCATCTCACTTAGTAAAATTTGTAGTTCACTAATTTTCAAGCTTTGCATTAAACACCTTCCAAAGATTCCCAAAGGTGACCTTCATAAAAATAGTGAAAGATCAAAATATCTCCAATTGGACCAGTGGAAGAAACCTACATTCTGATTTAAACCTCTCAGGTTCTCTCAGTAAGTTGCAAAGTGAGGGCTTGATCTCAAGTTTATGTTAATTCTAGTTTCACAGACCTTCAGATGGGGCATTAAAAGTGCTCAGCCTGAAATGACTTCCGCAAGCTAATGACAGCCATTTAAAACTCTAAGAGTCCTTTTTTAATGGCCAGACCAAGAGTGGGCTTGTGCCTCCAAAATGTCTTAGTGCCCAAGTTCAAGTGTCCAGTGTTTTTAAAGACAAAAACCACAACTGCATCAGTGGGGGTAGAGGGGGTCACATCAATGAAGGATTTGAAGTAGCCTAGTAATACATTTTCTTGCAAAACTCAGCAGTGTTTTCCATACCAAATGACAATTGTCTTAGATTTGCACAGCCTCTTACTTATTTTTTTATGTTTTAGCTTGCACAAGCATCAGTATTTTTTGTTGATATGTCTGGACCGTGGTTAGGGTCACAGACAAAGGTGTTGCCAAGGCAGATGCAGCTGTTGGGTGAGCGGGGAGAAGGCTGAGAAGTGTCTAAGCAGCTGCAAAAGAAAGTTGTGACAAGATGGCATTGCCTTAGTCATTTCAATCTGAGCCATCATCTGTGGTAGCTCATAACTGTAACACAAACACTCAGGAGGCAGAGGAAGGAAGACCTCTGTGGTTGAGTTTGACGCTAACCTGATCTACATAGTGGGTTCCAGAGCAGTCGGGGCTATGTCTCAAAAACAAAAGAGAGAACAAAGGCTCTATTTAGGAAGAGAAAAGAGACAAGGGAGGAAAAAGAGAGTAAAAAGGAGGAGTAATAGGATCTAAGTCTATTATATACATGGATATATAGATGCTCTTAGTATAATTGTTATTACACATGTATGATAAAATAGTTTATATGGCTAACATACGTTAATATGGTTTGAGAACGAAGGGACTAATAAATGGAAGTTATTCAGAAGGAACCTGTGAGGCACAGTTCTTGACAGACGGCCCAGCCTCAGCCTGCTTGCCCCAGCAGTATCCCCTAGGCTTCTTCCCTTCCCTGCATCTCAAGCCACTCCCCTTCTATGGTTTGCCTGTTTTCCCACAAGGGTAAAACATCCCCCTGAGCCTGCAGGGTGTTGGAGCATTCTGTGGACACCGGGACCCAGACCAACAGACCTGACTCACTCATAGCATCAGGTCTTCCTCCAAAGCTTGGATCCTTCGTCGTGCCTTGTTCTCCCGACCAGGCAGCCTCTCTTTCCACTTTAGAGTTGGAGACTGAACCAGAAAGAAAATTACAGGTAGACATGCCCCACCCATTGATGCCAAGGAAAGTTGCTGTGTGTGGTGATTGAGGAGGGACTGCACAAACTATACCCCCCAGCCCAATGTCCCTAATAGAAACTCATCTACTTGGTTTAAAACTTGGTTTAAGTTAGTCACCGTGTCCAGTGTAAAACACTATAAAAAAAACAAAACAAAAACAAACAGAATGAAAAATGTCATAAAGCCTGGATACAAGTAACATCTATCTAAGCAGAGGTAGGGGATACGAACCCCTAAGAAGAATGCCCCAGTGGGATGAAGAAAAAATACTGGCTTTGTTTCTGTCACATCCTGACTTCCAGTTAGTAGTAAAAACAAAACAAAACAAAACAAACAAAAAAAAAAACTCAGATGGAAGTGTGAGGAAGATCCAGAAATCTCAGATGGAAGTGTGAAGAAGATCCAGACCTCACAGGGATGCAGAAATCTCAGATGGAAGTGTAAGGAAGATCCAGACCTCACAGGGATGCAAGGCTGATACTTACCATCGCCTCTGGAAATGTGCCCATGTAGGACGCAAGGCCAACAAAAAGTATCCAGCCCAGCACGATCATCACCAAAAGAAAAATAATTTCTGAGTCACAATCACACGGTAAGGGACTGTTCACCAAGATCTTGGCAAAGGAGCGAACTCATGAAACTTTCAGTTGACAGACTGTCGCATGTTAGTTCCATTCCTTGGTTCCAAAGGATCTGAGACTCTCTAATGAAGAAGCTGGAGTCTGGGGAGGCATTGTGACATCACTGGTCATGTGCCTTGGATTCAATATGTCATAGGTACATAAGTTCTTTGTGTACGTACATTAATGCACAGCACTACCAAAAGGTAGGAACTATTGTTATAACCTCATTTCACTAGTGAGAAATGAAGGCTCAGAAAGCCCACATGTCTTGCACCAGGGAGCACCAGGCATACTACTGATTAGAGATCAGACTTGAAAAGGTGTGTCAATGAAACAAACTGAAGTCTTATGAAAATGATACATCTGTTGTTTTGAGACAGGGTCTCATATAGTTCAGACTGGCCTCAAGCTTTCTATAGAGCAAGCTTGGACCCTGCCCTAGGACCTCCTAACCCATTTCTTCCATCTACCTTGATTTTTATCCCTACAAGACCTCTCCTATCCTGAAGATAGGGTCCTCTGGAAGAAGAGGGAGGCTTCCTCAAAGCTCTGGGTACTCATATTCTTCAATGCCTGTGGTCAGTTCATCACTGGCCCTCTTCTAGGTTATCAAAAGCCACAGGAATTCCTGGTCTTTTAAAAGAGGAGGAGGAAGAGGAGGAGGAGGAGGAGGAGGAGGAGGAGGAGAGAAAGTAGCCACCTCCATTTGACACAATGGTTTGCTTCCCAACTATCCTGTGGCCAATTTCCTTTTATGATTGAACATCCTAGATGAGTGGTCTACACAAAGTCCCTTTTTTTCAATTCACACCTTTTCTCATATATTTCATTCAGATCTATCTCCTAGCTTGGAACTTAGATGCTTGCTCAGACATCACCAAAGATCTCTTTCTCTCTCTCTCTCTCTCTCTCTCTCTCTCTCTCTCCTCTCTCTCTCTCTCTCATCAAATAAAACAACATATTTTGTTACCTAAGACCTCCACATACTGCCTAGGTGCAGGATGTATACCCTCTTTTAATGCTCTTCCTACATACATAAAACTTCATACATACAGAAGATTATAGAGGGTCTTCTCCTTGTGTTGTTTTGCTAAAGATAACCATACTTTATACACGAATAAGAAACTTGCTTTCCCCCATTCCCCCATACTCATGCAACAATACATCTGAGTCATTAAAATAAATACTACAAAACATATGAGGAACCATATAATCCTAGCTCCAGGGAGGTTAAGGCAGGAGGATTGCTGTGAGTTCAAGGCCAGCAGCTACTTCTGGTGAGAATAATTTCCTTCTGGTCAGAGCTCTATAGCAAGACCCAGTCTCAAAATAATAAAAGCTGCACTTTTTTATTTTGTTTTGTTTTGATCTGGAGGCAGCAGAAGGGGACTGGATTTGCTTCACATAGGACCTAGCTTGAGCAAAGGAGACTTCAAAGCCTTACCCCACCGTATCAAACTTCCTCTAACAAGGCCATACCTCCTTCAATAAAACCACACATTCCTAATAGTGCCTCCCTATGGGCATTCAAACACATGAGTCTATGGGGGTCAAACCTAGTCAAACCACCACACAGTCCTTATACAAGAACACATCCAAAATATCATCTACCATGGTCAAGTAGGCTTTTTACCCAACAGATACAGGTTCAATATAAGAAAACTGATTGTTAGCCGGGCAGTGGTGGCACACACTTGGGAGGCAGAGGTAGGTGGATTTCTGAGTTCGAGGCCAGCCTGGTTTACAGAGTGAATTCCAGGATGGTCAGGGCTACACAGAGAAACCCTGTCTCGAAAAAAAAAAAAAAAGAGAGAGAGAAAAGAAAATTGATTGTTGTAATCTACCAGAGAAACAAATAAACAGAAAGGAACTGCACAATCTTCTCAATAGATGTAGGAAAGGCCTTCGACAAATCCAACACCTCTTCATGAGAAAAGTTCTGGAGAGATTAGGGATAAAAGGGACATACCTAAACATAATGAAGGCAGTTTACAGGGAGCTCATAGACAACATCAACTTAAATGGAGTGGAACTCAAAGCAGGGAATGGGAGGTGGGAAATTTGGGAGGCAGAGAGGATGCTGGAAGAGAGCCAAGTGGGAATATCTGCCCAGGAAGATGTGGGGAGACAGATGCTGTGTAGTACCTGAACACAGGTAACCAGACACATGGCAGAATGTAGGTTAAAATAATTGGGTTATTTAAGCTATGATCTAGACAGAGAAGAGCCTAGCTTTAGAGTCAAGGTATTTGTAAACATTGTCTGAGTCTCTTATTTCTGGGAGCATGGGACTGGGAGGAAGAACCAGGCATAACTTTTATACAACTCCACTAAAATCAGGACCAAGTCAAGGCTGCCACTCTCTCCATATCTATTCAGTACACTACTTGAGTTCTAGAGCAATAAGGAAACTGAAAGAGGTAAAGGGGATACACATTGGAAAGGAATAAGTTAAAGTCTCTTTATTTGCATATGATTTGATAGTGACCCTAAAAATTGCACTGGTGAATGCAACCATTGATAAATACTTTCAGCAAAGTAGCTGGATACAAAATAGACTCAGAAAAAACAGTAGCCTTCCTATATACAAACAACAAATTGACTAAGAAAGAAATCAGAGAAGCAACATCTTTTACTGTTGCCCCAAGTAGCATGGGAGTCACTCTAACTAAGCAAGTAAAATACTTTGTTGTTGTTTTCCAGACAGGGTTTCTCTGTGTAGTTCTGCTGGGACTCACTCTGTAGACCAGGCTGGCCTCGAACTCAGAAATCCTCCTGCCTCTGCCTCCCAAGTGCTGGGATTAAAGGCATGCGCCACCACTGCCCAGCAATTCACAGATTTTGAAAGGACAATTTTCAGTTTCCTATGGAAAGACAAAAATCCCAGGATATCTAAAAAACAATCCTGAACAATAAAGGCACCACTCCTGATTTCAAGTTGTACTGCACATAGTATTATGATACAAAAAGCATAGTATCAGCATAGAAACAGGCACATTGATCAATGCGATTGAATTTAAGAACCAGATATAAATTCATGCATTATTGACACCTAATTTTTGATAAAAACACCAGAACTTCACACTGGAGAAAAAGACATCTAGTGCTGGTCACACTGGATATCTACATGTAGAAGACTAAGAATAAATCCATATTTACCACCACGCACAAAACTCAAATCCAAGTGGACCAAAGACCTCAACATAATACCAAATACACTGAGCCTGATATAAGAGAAAGTGGGGGAGAGCCTTTATTGAAGACTGCCCACCTAGCATAGCTGTAGCCATTTTGTTCCATGCCTGCCAGCTATTTCATATTGTTGCTGTGATATACCTGCCAATCGTTTTCACAGAAAAATAACTTGACTTAGAGCAGGGTCATGCTGACTACATACCCTGTTATGTTCTATATGTCATGAGGTTTGTTAATCTTTTTTTTTTTCGAGACAGGGTTTCTCTGTGTAGCCCTGGAGGTTTGTTAATCTTAAGAAATTCTGCAACTATAAGCTTCACATAGGACCCATCAAATTCAAAGTCAATATGAACGGTTATGTCTAAAATGACTTGAATCAGGGCTGACCACAAAGCAGCACTCCCAGCACTTGCATATGAGCTCATTGTGGGCTTTGTGGTTTTAACCTTATAGTGGACTCAGAAGAATGTTCGGGGTCTTAAACTCAGCCCTCAAATTCTGAGCTACAGCCCTGATTGATCAGTCTTAGGTTGTGTATTCAATAAACCATCCCTGTCTGACTGAGATCGGTAGTAGTGTGGTTTGTAGGCAACTCCTGGACCCCAACAGCCTTGAATACATTGGTACAAGAGAAGACTTTCTGAACAGAACTCTGATAGCGGAGCCACTAAGATCAACAAGTCATAAATGGGACCTCATGAAACTGAAAAGCTATGGTAAGGCAAAGGACACTGTCATTCAGACAAAGCAGAAGCCTAGGGAACAGGAAAAGATTTTTGCTAACTGCACATCTGACAGAAGCCTAATATCAAAATATAGAAAGAACACAAGAAACTAGATATTACACAACCCAATAAGCCAATTAAAATGGGGTACAGATCCAAATAGAGAATCCTCAATAGTGGAACATCAAATGTCTGAGAAACAAACAAATGTTCAACATCCTTAGCTATCAGGGAAATACAAATCAAAATTACTTTGAGAGTCTATCTTATACCTGTCAGCTAGCTAAGATCAATAACAGGAGTGATATCTCTCATACTGGTAAGGATATGGAGCAAGGGGAACACTTCATCGCTGGGGGAAGTGAAAATTTGTACAGTCAATATGGAAATCACTGGGGAGGTTCATCAGAAATATGGGAATGGATCTTCTTCATGATCTAGCTGTATCACTCTAGGACATATATCCAAGGGATGCTTTTCCCTACCACAGGGACACTTCCTCAACCATGTTCATTGCTGCTCTATTCATAATAGCCAGAAATTGGAAATAACCTAGGTGTCCCTTAACAGAAGAAAGGATAAAGAATATACAGTACTGATAGACCATCCTGACTACATCTTAAGGATGGAAACCACTTTGCTGTAAGGTTAAAACAAGTTAATTTCTGTTGGTTGCAAAATACAAATGGAGAGTGCTTTAACCTGTATGTGGAATTTGACATGCTTACTATCCTATGGAGTTTGAATCACACTGTGAATATACACTGATAAGATTTTCTGCCAAATAATTTAGAAATGTTCAGCTGAATTCTATGTAACTAAATTCCTCTGGACATCTCCTGACTCTTGAAAATTCCCTAGGCTTGCAGTTTTCTAGACTATATAAACCCTACCCTTTCCTGTATCTGATGCCATATTTTCAAACCCTCCTTTATGGAGATAGCCCTGTCCTACAGAAAATAAAGCTTGCTTAATTTGACCAAAGAGTGTGGGTGATAGTCTTTACTCTCATTCACTGGGAATAACAACACATTTACACAACAGAGTATTACTCAGCTGTTAACAAAAATGGCATCGTGAAATTTTCAGACCAATGCCTAGAACTAGAAACTAGAAAAATCATCCTAAGGTAACCCAGACCCAGAAAGATAACTATGGTATGTATTTTCCCTTATCTATCTATCTATCTATCTATCTATCTATCTATCTATCTATCTATCTATCTATCGAGTGTGTGTGTGTGTGTAATGTAACCCAGATGCAGGGGAGGAATAGGAATGGGAAGTTCAGGTATAAAGCTGAATAGAAACAGGACTGAGGGAGAGATTGAGAACTACGGAATTCAGTTGCATTTGAAGGAAGGTCAGGGAACCTAGAGTAGTGGAAAGGAACAATAAACTGACTCTTAATGGTGTTTTGTTATACTTATGGATTGGTGCCTTCTTCAGCCATCGTAGGGTGAGGATGGCTTCCTCACCCTAGTGAAGGTGCTTCACACCCTTCTTTCAGCACGCAGGAAACAGGCAGTTGGATCTCTGTGAGTTCAAGGTCAACAGAGCTACAGGGAATAACCCTGACTAGAAAAACAAAGGAGCCATCAGGCAGGCAAACAAGAGTGGCTTCCATCTGCAGCAGTTGAAAACAAATTCTGACACTGTCAAACAGTATACAGAGAGAGAGAGAGAGAGACAGAGACAGAAAGAGAGAGAGACAGAGAGAGAGAGACAAAGAGAGAGACAGAGACAGAGAGAGACAGAAAGAGAGAGACAGAGACAGAGAGAGAGAGAGACAGAGAGAGAGACAGAGAGAGAGAGAGAGAGAGACAGAGACAGAGACAGAGACAGAGAAACAGAAAGGCCTTGAAATGTACCAAGTGGGTCTCTGCTTCTTGTGCCTGCTCTCGGGGCTTTTACTTTTCTGTTGGCTTGTCATGTTCAACTTCAATATGACGGTGTTTGTTTTATCTTATTATAGTTTACTGTGTTGTGTTTTGTAGTTATCTCTCAGAAGCCTGTTCTTTTCTAAGGAGAGACAGAAATGGAGTGGATCCTGATGGAATTGGGGAGGGGGAAGGGGTTGGGAGGAGTAGAGAGGTAGGGAAATTTGTATTCAGATTATATAGTATGAGAAGAGAATCTATGTTTAATAAAATGGAAAGAAAGACAAGTACCGCTGCAATTCTCCACGTCTGGAATCCACTCCCACTTTCTCCAGCTCTGGCCTGGGCAGCACACAGCTTGTCTTCTAGGTTCTGCCGGCTCCTCCCCATTCCTGCTGCTGTTCTGAGTAATCCTCCCATGGTCACTGCCATCTCCCAAATGCTGGGGTCTTCTGTGGCAAGTGGGCTGCGCTTTCACCAATAGCCTCACCTGGACTAGCTCAGGACCTCCAGCTCTGCTACACGGTGCCAGCCAAGCCTCAGCTGCTCTCCATGACCCCTTTAGACCTTCAAAACCAGCACCACCTGGGGGACTCCTCTGTAAAATAGCTGTTTTCAATAACCAGTTCTCTTAACTCCCTGCAAGCCCTTTTCCCAGGTTCCAGCCCAGCCCCTTTACACTTGTCTCCCAACTGTTCCACTCTCAGTTTCCCAAGAGTGTGCTTACACAGTTCCTTCTCCCAGTTTTCCAAATACTAGCAGCTCCAAACTGTAACAACTGGTCTAGCCTATCTTCTCAGCTCGCTTCTAATGGCTCAACTGTCTTCTAACACAATCTTCTACACCAACCGCCTTCTCTTCTCTCTCTGCTAGCCCATCCCCTTTCCCTTTTCTTTCTTTGACTGTTTTTTTGTTTTTGTTTTTGTTTTTAAAATAACCTATCCAGTTCCAAGAAATCAAAGAGGCAAATAACACTGAAGCTCTTAGGGTCAAACAGTTCTAACAGCTAAGAATTCTTAAAGGGCCATATAGTAGCAGCTGGGGATCCTTTAAGGAGCCAGGCCAGGTGCACAAGACAAATCACACTACACTCTTATATAAAGAAGTTCAGCTCCCAGCACAAGGCAGAACCTTGGGCAAGCCGTGAACTAAGCCACTGCGTGTTTCCAGAAGATTTTTGCTTCAATGATGCTGGTCTTTTTTTACTTTTTTTTAAAAAAAAAAAAAAGTTTTATTTATTTTATCCTATATTATTTTTAGACAGCCAAATCTTTTATTCTTTTTAAGTTGGGGGACTGGATCTCTAGTGAGTGGGCCTGATTGCCCCACTGCACAGCTTGTTCATTGGCACTGCCCCCCCCACCCACCCCCCACCCCCGGAATCCTGTGGCTTCATCACATGTGGAAGCTCCGGAGGACTGGAAAAGGGGTCGATGCACAGAGCTTCAAAGGCACTGTCATCTGCTCGGAAGGCCAGGCCCTCTGTGGCTGGAGCCAGTAGCTGTGCTGTCTGACTAGTGACGCCAAACTCACGCAGAGTTTTCCTGTCATCAAGGAGCTGGTCCTCTTTGTACAGCTTCTGCTCCTCCAGCGACTGCTAACGGATGCTCCCGACGATAAGTTTAAGCTCGAACATGGTGCTCGACTCCTTGACTTCAGTGAAGACGGAGGTCTTGTGGTGCCCGATCATGAGAAACATGTCCTGAGGACACCGGGCTGACATCAGTGCTAGCCTGAGGCAACCTCCCAGGCCCCAGAGCCCCTGAAGCCCCCAGCCCTGCGCCGCTTCTCCCGCACCCGCTCACCTATGTTTTATTTTTTTGTTACATGCATTGGTGTTCTGCCTGCGTGTCTGTCTGAGTGTGGGTATCAGATGCCTTGGAACTGGAGTTATAGACAATTTTTGAGCTACCATGTGGGTGTTTGGAATTGAAGCCAGGTCTTCTGGGAGAGCAGGCAGTGCTGTTAACCATTGAGCCATCTCTCTAGAGCCCCTGCTCGTTTTGGTTTTTGGTTTTTGTTTTCTTGATCACTGAAAATGTCTCAGCGCCAGCCGACCAGCAACAAGTATCACAGCAAAGCAAAGGTTTCATCTAGTGACCTGGTATCTTGTGAACCACAGCTCATTCTCCAGCCCTCACTTCTCAGAACCACCAGGAAGGATCCTGGCAAGACGCAAGAGCCTGCTGATATCCAGGGTGAGTTGGTCTGTAAGGCCAGTGTGTAGATAAGATAGTGAGGGTGGGGTGGAAATACCTACTAAGAATGAGGATGCATTCTTCTTTTACCCAGGAATATAAGCTCTTGTTGGTTTTAATTATCTTGACCATTCTGACCTGGTAAGAGAGAGTCTCAAAGTAGTTTTATTTTTGTCCTGTTCTGGTGGCTTAAAATATTGAAGGTTTGTTTGCTCCTTTGCGTCCTTGCTTGCTTTTTTTTTTTTTTTGAGACCAAGTCACTCTCTATATTGCTGGCTGTCCTAGAAGTCTTCTTAAAGACCAAGCTGGGAAGGACTTCACGGATATCCTCCTGGGCATCTTTTTCCTATTTAGGCTACTTGAGGCAGCCCATTTAAGGGAAAGGGATCCAAAGGCAGGGCATGTAGTCAGAGACAGCCCCGGCTCCCACTTTAGGAGTCCCACACGAAGACCTAGCTGCACAGCTGTTTCATATGTTCAGGGGGCCTAGGCCCATCTCCTGCATACCTTCATATTGGCAGTTTAGTCTCTATGAGCGCCCAGTGGGTCCAGTTTAGTTGATTCTGTAGCTTTTCTTGAGTCATTGACCCTCCTGGTGCCTTCAATCTTTCCTCTCCCTTTTTCACAGGATTCCCCAAGCTCTGCTTAACGTTCGCTTGTGGGTTACTGCATCTGTTTCCATCAGTTACGGGGTAAGCCTCGCCGATGAGTTATGCTAGGCACCTGTGCGCAAGTTCAGCAGACTATCATCAGCTGTGCCAGGGGTGGCCTCCATCTTGTCATGGACCACAAGCTTACCCAAGTCCTTACTGGGGCATTTCCTCACCTCTGCTCCTTTACCACTGCACATCTTGTAGGCAAGATGAATCACAGGTTAAAACTTTTGTGGTTAGGTTGGTCTCCCACTCCTTCCCTTGGAAGTCGTGCCTGATTACAGAAAATGGCAGGTTCAGGCTCCATATCCCCTATTGCTAGGAGTACTAGCTAGGGTCACCCTGATAAATTCTGGGAGTGCGTATAGCCCTTGGTTTCCAGCTCCTCCCAGATATGTAGCAGCCCATTCCACTTGTCTGTCCCTGAATTCTCTCCCCCGTCCCTCATACCTGATCCCTACTGTTTCCATCCCCAACTTTCCCCCCGACCCAGTCCTCTTTCCCTCTCCACTCAAGATGTCCACTCTCCCTGCTTCTCAGTGAGAGTCAATCATCTCTACTTTAGCCTTTCTTGTGTTTTTTTGTTTTTTTGTTTTTTTTTTTTTTTGGTTTTTCGAGACAGGGTTTCTCTGTGTAGCCCTGGCTGTCCTGGAACTCACTTTGTAGACCAGGCTGGCCTCGAACTCAGAAATTCTCCTGCCTCTGCCTCCCAAGTGCTGGGATTAAAGGCGTGCGCCACCACCGCCTGGCTGCTTTAGCCTTTCTTATTACTTAGCTTCTTTGACCTGTAAATTGTAGCATGGTTACCTTTTACTTTTTCACTAATAGCCACTTATAAGTGAGCACATACCATATTTGTCTTCCTTGGTGTGAGTTACCTCACTCAGATTATTTTCTAGTTCCATTCATTTGCCTAAATTGTCATGAAGTTCTTGTTTATAATGCCTGAAGAATACTGCATTGTGTAAATGTCTGACATTTTCTTTATCGATTATTTGGCTGAAGGGATATCTAGGCTGTTTCCAGTTTCTGGCTATTATGAATAAAGCTGCTATGAACATAAGCAAGTAGCTTTGTGTATGGTGGAGCATCTTTTGGGTGTATGTGCATGAGTGGTATAGCTGGGTCTTGTGGTAGGTTTATTCTCAATTTTCTGCGAAACTGCTGATTTGATTTCCAAAGTGGTTGTGCATGCTTTCACTCCCACCAGTAATGGAGAAGTGTTCCCTTCTCCACAATCTCAACAGTATGAGCTGTGGTTTGAGTTTTTGATCTTAGCCATCTGACAGGTGCAAGATGGAATCTCAGAGTCATTTTGATTTACATTGCCCTGATGACTAAGAATGTTGAACATTTAAGTGCTTCTCGTCCATTAGAGATCCCTCTGTCAAGAGTTCTCTGTTTAGCTCTGTATCCCAGTTTCAAAATTGGGTTATTTGGTTTGTTAATGTCTAGTTCCTTGGATTTTTTACATATTTTTGATATCAGCCTTCTGTTGGATGTAGAGTTAGTGAAAAATCTTTTCTCATTCTGTAGGCTGCTGTTCTCTTGATAGTGTTCTTTGCTTTACAGTAAAAGCTTTTCCATTTCATGAGGTTCCGTTTATTAATTGATGATCTCAGCACTGGAGCTGTTGGTATTCTGTTTAGGAATTCATTCGACTCCTGTGCCAATGTGTTTATGGTTATTTCCCCCTTTCTGTTCATTAGTTTCAGTGTATGTGGTTTTATGTTGAGGTCTTTGGACCACTTGGATTTAATTTTTGTGTAGGATGATAAATGTGGATCTATTTGCGTTCCTCTTCATGCAGACATCCAGTTAGACTAGTACTATTTGTTAAAGGTGCTTTTTCCCCCATTGTATAGTTTTGGCTTCTTTGTTAAAAATCTAATGTCCATAGTTGGATGGATTTACTTATGAGCCTTTGATTCAATTCCGTTGTTTAATGTGTCTGTCTTTATGCCAGTAACATGTGTTTCTCCTTTTCTTTTCTTCTTTCTTTTTTAATTACTATGGCTCTGTAGTAGAGGTAGAGTCCAGGGATAAGTGATACTTCCAAAGATTTTTATTGTACAGATTCTCTTAGCTATCCTGGGGTTTTGTTGTTGTTTTTCGATATGAAGGTTCATATCAATCCCAAGTATGGGTGGAAATTTTGATGGGAATTGCATTGACTCTGTAGATTGCTTCTGGTAGGATAGCCCTTTTTCCGTTAATCCTACTGATCCATGAGCATGAGAGATCTTTCCATCTTCTGATATCTTCTTCAAGTTCTTTCTTCAAATACTTGAAATTCTTTTCCTATAGGCCTTTCACTTGCTTGATTAGAATTACACCTAGGTATTTTCTATTATTTGTCTAATACGAAGTGTGTTGCTCCCCTAATTTTTTTTCTCAACCAGTTTATCATTTCATTTTTTTTTTTTGAGTTTGGCCTGAACTTTTTTCAAGATTTATTTATTTATTAATTATATGTAAGTACACTGTAGCTGTCTTTAGACACCAGAAGAGGGCGTCAGATCTCTTTACGGATGGCTATGAGCCACCATGTGGTTGCTGGGATTTGAACTCATGACCTTTGGAAGAGCAGTCCCTGCTCTTAACCGCTGAGCCATCTCTCCAGCCCCAGTTTATCATTTCTATATGAAGAAATGATATATGAAATGAAATGAATAGAAATGAAGAATTTCTATATGAAGAGCTACAGGTTTTTCTTTTTTCTTTTTTACTTAATTTTTTTATCAAGCCACTTTGCTGAAGGTGTTTATCGGCTGTAGGAGTTCCCGATTCTTTGGATATCCTCAATGTCTGTTACGTTATGTGCCCTCTTTTGTTTCCAATTTTGTTAATTTCCATACATCTCTCTGCCTTTTAGATAGTATAGCTAAGGTTTCATCTATCTTGTTGATTTTCCCAAAGAACTAGATCTTGGTTTTGTTGATTCTTTGTATTGTTGTTGGTGTTTCTAAATGACTGATTTAGGCCATGAGTTTGATTATTTACTGTCAGCTTCTCTTAGGTGTGTTTCCTTTTTTTTTTCCCCAGAGCTTTCCTGTGTGCTGTTAACTCATTAGTATGAAATCTCACTAATTTATTTATGAAGGTACTTAGTGCTATGAACTTTCCTCTTAGCACTGCTTTCCTTGTGTCCCATAAGTTTGGGTTTGCTGTGCATTCATTTTCATTGATTTCTAGAAAGTCTTTGCTTTCTTTCTGTATTTCTTCCTCAACCCAGTAGTCATTGAGTAGAAAGCTGTTCACTTTCCATGGGGTTTTAGGCTTTCTGTTATTAAAATCCAGCTTTAATCCATGGTGGTCTGGTCAGATAGAAGGTACTATTTCAATTTTCTTGTATCTGTTGAGACTTGTGTCCACATATGGTCAATTTTGGAGCAAGTTCAGTGAGGTTCTGAACAGAAGGTACATTCTTTTGTGTTTAGGTGAAATGTTCTGTAGATATGTTAGGTCCATTTGACTCATATGATCTGTTACTTTTATCATTTTTCTGTTTAATTTCTGTCTGGATGACCTGTCCATTGGTGAGAGTGGAGAGTTGAACTCTCCTAATATAGATGTGTTGGGTTCAATATGTGATTTAAGTTTTAGTAATTTTTCTATAGTGTTCAAAATTGAGGTTTCATCTCTGTGGATTTTTCCTTTGAGGTGTATGAAGTGTTCTTCTCCATCTCTTTTTAGATTACTTTTGGTTGAAAGTCTATTTTTCTTTTCTTTTTTTTACATATTAGAATGGCTACTCCATAGGGCTTCTTGGGTTAGCCTGCTCCTACAATCTTTGTCCATCACATTATTCTGAGGTAATGTGCATCCTTGTGGCTTATATGCAGCAGAATGGTGGATCCTGTTTTTGTATCCATATTGTATCTTTTTCTGGGAATTGAGTCCATTGATATTAAAAGATTAATAATGATTGTTAATTTCCATGAATTTTGATGTTCTTAGTATTTGTGTGTGTGTGTGTGTGTGTATGCACAGTTTTTTTTTTTTTTTTTGTTTTCTTGGTGTGAACTTACATACTTCCTATTTTTTCTTGTGTGTTCTTACCCTCCCTGGGTTGGAGTTTTTCTTCCACTATATTCTATAGGGCTGGGTTTGTGGACACTTATAGGTTAAATTTGTTTAAAATTTTTATGGTATATCATGGGTATGCTGGGGACAGGGGGTGGTTACCTTCAAAAAAGACAGAAGGAGCCATGGGAGGAGATCCTTTGGTAGCATTCTGGAGATGGTGTGTGTTTGGAGGTTGAAGACCATCATCTCCCCAGCATGATGAATAGAGGGTCTTGAGAAAAATTCCAGAGATTTTTTTTGTAAGTTTTCAGCATAGATGTGAACACTTGAGATCCATAAGAATGCAAGGCTCAGGAAAGGCAGGGGAGGAGAGCTGAGGAGACCTCTGGGTGCTGGTCCATCTATTCTGATTTTGTGCACTGTTCACCAAGGTCTGAGCCTCGTGTTATATAAGAAGTCTAGAGAGATTGATGGGGAGGTCTGAGTATAGATGTTAGGGACTGTGGGGCTTCTCTGATGTGTTATTGTTTTATTCCCAGGTTCTTCTGTGAAGTGAGGTCTCCCAATGGGACCATGTTTTCATGTAATGCTAAGATCTCCAGTTCCCTAAGGCTTCCCATTGTCAAAAATAATTGGAGGACACTCTGTAATTCCAAGAACAAATCCTTTAGATCTCCAGTGAACCTAGACTTCAAAGCTTCTCAAGGTGCCTCAGGTCTATCAAGTCAAGTTTTCCTGGCTTCCCAAGTACCTTTGGTGTCACAAATTTTTCCCAGTGATTCAAGGAGGCAGAGGATGGAACATACTCTGTTCATCAAAGAAAAAATGCTAGTCCTGGAAGAATATTTTGAAAAGTGCAAGTATCTGACCCACGAACAATGCACGGCACTGACTCAAAGACTTGGATTGATGGATCACAAGATCAAGGTTTGGCCCCTCTTGTTTCTCCCCCTTCTGTAGTTGACTACCCATTCCCCCATCATCCAAGTGCACTCTTCCCTGACTGCCCTATCTCCTTGTACAAGTTCCAGGTTGTAGAAGGGCAATGAAGGTGGATTTAGGGCTGGCTTTGCATCCCCTGTAGCCTCTCAATGTAGAATTCTGGTACCCTGAGAGGCATACTGGTTCCACAGAGTGTCAGGGAGGCATAGACATCAGGGCTCACCTCAAAATTTCTGACTCTTAAGAGACATATCCTTAATCTGTGGGTTTGATGTCCAGCACATTCTGCCTCCATTTTTGGGTTCAAGAACCTTAGGGTTCTGTGATGTGTTCTGGGTAGAGACCAAGTCCTAGGCTTTTCACTAAGCATCTTCAGATTTGGCATGCAATTGGTACACCATGCCTCTCCTGATCTGTTTTCTTTTTCTTTTTCTTTTTTTTTTTCTTGTCCTTCTAAAAGATCTGGTTCCAGAACTGAGTTAGGGAGCAGCAGCAGTAGAAGAAGGCTCAAAAACTACCTAGGAGGCCTGGATGTGGGACTCAAGATAGACCTACAGACCTCAAAGGCTTGGAACTTCCTGTTTCCTCTGCCAGTGCACTTTCTTTGTGCCAGAAACGTATGGAAGTCTGCTGTCCTCAACCCAGTCCACTGAGTATCTCCCCAGACCAGGAATCCATCTTCTCCAACATTGATCTAGCCTGTGCGGAGCTCTACAAGATCTAGGCAGCAGAAGCAACAGAGGGAAAAGGCTATAGTAAAAATGTGGAAGCAAGGCCGAATTATCGTGCTAGATCTACCAGCCCCAAAGGCACTGTCTTTCCCCTGGCCTCTGACTGTGGGGATTCCTTATCCCAGAGACCTTCTGTTTTCAATTGTCCTCTTCCACTTAGCCCTCTAAATACTTTCCCAGATTCAGAATCCATATTTTCTTATGTGGGAGAGACCATCATGTGTCAGCCCTCCTCCTCCACTTAGCTCAAGTATGTTCTGGTATCTGTCTTCTCCATTGCTCAGACCAACAAGTCTCTTATGTGAAGCCTGGTATCTGTACAGGCCGAACAAGCCCCAGCAGCAGTTGACACAGTCGCAGACCAATAGGCAGCTTATGCGATATCTGCACACCAGCTCCAGCCCAAGATCTTCCCTAAACCAGATCCAAAAGCCGTCACAGCTTCTGCAGCAGGTCCAGTGGTAACTGAAGGCAGCTAGAAGCCCAAGGGAGACTTCATTCGGGGGCGGGGGGATGTTCAAATTTAATTTTGTATTAAATATACTAAATAGAAAATATACAGCTATTTTTTACAACATACCATTTTTATTGATTCTTAGAATTTTAGATCACAGCTGGGTAGTGGTGGCGCACGCCTTTAATCCCAGCACTTGGGAGGCAGAGGCAGGAGAATTTCTGAGTTCGAGGCCAGCCTGGTCTACAAAGTGAGTTCCAGGACAGCCAGGGCTACACAGAGAAACCCTGTCTCAAAAAAAAAAAAAAAAGATTTAAAAAAAAATTTTAGATCACATACCACTTGGTCACATTCATTTCCCCATCCTTCCAAGTCCACCCAAACTTGTGACCTTCCATAACAAAAATAAAAAAAATGCAATAAACAAAAACAGGACCAATTTGTGTTCTCTACATACTCATCAGAGCGTGGTTATACTCTTTATGGACTGCTTCTTAAACACAACTGAGTCCTTCTCCTTCACCCTTGCCAGAGCCATCAGTTCAGCATCCTGTCACATTTTAATAGTTTGCTTTGGTGACTTCCTTTCTAGTTTGTTAGTTAGGTTGGGTTTGGGATGGGATGGGATGTGATTATTGGTTGTCACAGAAGCTTCCTGTGTCATTCGCTCTTAACTGAGTCTGCAGACATCGATATCACAGCAATAACACCCTTGTTGCTCTTCAGAGTCAGTGGGAGCGTGTATCATGGGCATTCAGTCAGTGGGAGCATGTATCATGGGCATTCAGTCAGTGGGAGCATGTATCATGGGCATTCAGAGTCAGTGGGAGCATGTATCATGGGCATTCACATAGTTCCCTGAGAAAGCACCGACCACAAACATGGCCCCAGCAGTAGGAGAGTTATGGACCCACACAAGGCCCACAGAGGCAGCCAGGGCCATAGACATCAACATGGTCTAAGGTTGGAACAGATCAATATGATCTTCCTGCTCTAGCAAGGCCTGCTGACACCAACATGGCTGCTGGCTACAGTACAGACTCATCATAGCTATTAGACACAGCATTTCTTCATGGAGTCCAGCATGGCATTAACATTCTGTGTATCTTTGTTCTTCTGAGTGTTGAGATTCCAAGTGCCAACACGCCATGAGTTGCTCTAATCTCCTATTGTGTTATTTCTACTTTAAATCAATATAGTGATTTTACTACAATTCCACATGTGTGTCACAACATCAAGAAAATGAAAATCTTGTGTGCCTGCAATGGCTCAAAGCACCAATTCCCAGCAACTCTGTTTTGTGTCTCTCCCTTTCAGGACCTCCAATGCAGGGCTCTTCCATTCTCTTCTGGACTTATGTGCACATACATTCACAGGTGTATATACTGCTTTCATACACCCAACAAGATGGAATGCTGAGCAAGCCTGCGGGCAGTGTAAAGAGTGGAGATAGCTAGTTGTGTTGACCTACAGCTTTAATCCCAGCATTCAGGAGACAAAGGCAGGTGGATTTCTGTAATTTTCAGGCCAGCCTGGTCTATATAGTAAGATTCAGGAGGGTCATGGCCAAGTAGACAGATGTTGGATGAATTTGAAAAGAAAAGGAAGGATGGAGTGTCTGGCAATGGGAAGGAATAAGCAGGACCCATGGTCTACAAACTATGTCGAGGTCATTTTTCTGAGATGGTCACTTACCAAAAAAGATGCATCTTTCTGACTGTAGCACAAATAGGGCAGTGCCAAGTGCTTTGATTTTTAGCTCCCAAGAAAAATGGTACTGTGTATCTCTGCTCAATAAAGATGCCCTCAGTGTGGCTTTGATTCCACATGGTTTGGGCAACAGACTGAGTGGAGCTCTTGGTGTTATAGTTTCCTAAATGTGAAGTGGCATAAGATGGGGGAGGTTGGAAAGGTTCCTGATGGAGAAGAAATTTAAGGCCAGACTTTTAACTCCCAGCACAATATAGAAAAGATGAGAGAGCCTGCTGATGAGTGGGGTGGATTTGGCATGAGCTTTCTTTTGTAGATTGGGTGGATTGGAGAGGGGCTTCTACCCACAGGAATGTCAGGTGGTTGATGGAGAGTCTTAAATGTATGAGGTGGGTACTGTGGGGTTTCCCCGATTCATTTCTCTTTAAAGGTGTGCATGCAGAACAAGAGGGTGATATTCAAGCTGAAAAGGGTGACAGCCAGGAAGGTATAAGGCTGAGCAGGCCCTTCTCCTGATTATTTCCTGGGAGTATATAATCAAACTCAGGACTGAAGTCAAGCAATTAGAAACAAAGAGAATGGGCTAGAGAGATGGCTCAGCAGTTAAGAGCACTGACTGCTCTTCCGAAGGTCCTGAGTTCAAATCCCAGTAACCACATGGTAACTCACAAACATCCATTAAGAGATCTGACACCCTCTTCTGGAGTGTCTGAACATAGCTACAGTGTACTTACGTATAATAAATAAATAAATCTTAAAAAAAAAAGAACAATACAAAGAATCAACAAAACTAAGAGCTGGTTCTTTGGGTAAATCAATGAGGTAGGCAAACCCTTAACCAAACTAACTAAAAGGCACCGAGATACAGTGTTTTTTCAGTCTACTTTATATTTTTTTTTCCAGAAATATCAATGTTGATCACAGGATCTCACACAATCATAGACAAATTCTCTGTCAATAAACCCCACAGGTCCTATTTGGTTACATTTACATTCAATTTTGTGGTTAATTTTAATCCTCAGTAGATGTGAAGAAAGCTTTCTGGGAGCTGACCCAGTAATTAAGTTCTTTACTGACATGGGTTTCTGGGACAAGAGACCAGTTGCAGCCTCAGTATTCCTGCAGCTGGGAGTGGCTGGACCATGGAAACTGAGGCTCCTTGGTGCTGATTAAAAACAGTTTTTAATTAAAAGCTGTCATTCCCTCACAAAAAGATGTAAGCATTTTCTTCTGAATTCCATTTTGGGCCAGGGACAATTTGTGAACAGAAACCAAGCCCTAGCAACAACTTGAGCCTTCTGTACAGGAGCCTAGGGGAATCTGGGGAAAGAGTATGCTGCCTACAGAGAGCTCTGGACCAGTTAGAAATGCTAGATGGCCCCCCAAGTGTAAGGGAGAAAGCAGGGTTGTTGAAAACAGCATGCTGTTGGCCTCTAAGTCATGGTCAGTAAGAGGTAGAAGTGGGTAGGAACCCTGGAAGCAGACTGAGTAGAAATCTTTCCTGAGAAAGTGACTGACAGGTGCAGCCCCTATTTCTTGTGGACCGGAACCCTAAGAGGAAAGGCCAATTTTCCTTAGTTTTCAATTTTCACACAAACCTGTCACTCTGTAATTGCTCTGGAAACAATGGTTAAATCTTGAAGGACTGTGGTGACCCACACCTGTAATCAGAACTCAGGAGGCTGAACATCTCTAGATGTTCATCTCTAGAACAGCCTGGGCTAATAGAGAAACCCTGACTCAAAACCCAAACAAAGGACAACAAAACAAGCAACATTAAGCCCATAACACTAGGGTTCTGCATGTTGTCCTCTGAGAGGCTCCACCCAGCAGCTGACTCAGTGTGATGGTTTGTATATGTGGAGGTGTGGCCTTGTTTGAGTAGGTGTGTCACTGTGGGTGTGGGCTTCAAGACCATCATCCTAGCTGCCTGGAAGCCACTCTTCACTAGCAGCCTTCAGATAAAGAGGTAGAACTCCCAGCTCTGCCTGCACCATGCCTGCCTGGATGCTGCCCTGCTCCTACCTTGATGATAATGGACTGAACCTCTGAGCCTGTAAGCCAGCCCCAATTAAATGTCCTTTATAAGACTTGCCTTGGTCATGGTATCTGTTCACAGCAGTAAAACCCTAACTAAGACAGGTAGATATGTGCACACCTACAGTCACACAGAGGATAGAACTTGGGGACTCTTCAGGAAGAAAAGGATTGTGGGCCTGGAGGGGATAGGAACTCCACAGAAGACTAACAGAGTCAACTAATCCTGACCTTTGGGGCTCTCAAAGGCTGAACCACCAACCGAAGAACATATGCAGGCTGAGGGCCCCTCGAACGTAAGTAGCAGATGTGCAGGCTGGTCTTCATGTGGGTCCTGAACAGCTGAAGCAGGAGCTATTGTCTGTATATGGGATATCTTCTTCTAGCTCTGTTGCCTTGTCTTGTGTCTAGGAATTGCCTAGCCTCGTAGAATCTTGATGTGCCAGGGTGGGGGGTGGGGGTGGGGATACCCATGCAGCCCCCCACCCACTCAGAGGAGGAGAAGGGGAGGGAGGATGGGGATGGGGGAAGAATTGTGGGAGAGGGAGACCAGGAGGGGGGTAGTGAGCAGGATGTAATGTGAATAAGTAAAAAATAAAAAAATAAAATAAAAATAATTTTAAAAAAGACTAAGACTCTAAAAGGTCACGCTGAAACCAGTGTGGCACCAAAGACTGGGTGAGGATAATGGATTTGAATGTCTACAGGATGCCAAAATGTGGGAGGGGCACTGAATTTTATGTTTGGAGAGAGATTTAAGTGCAGCTCCTTTGAGCAGAGGTCAAACAGAGGACTGGGTATGTTACAACAACCCTCTGGATTTCAGGTGAGTTGGTGGACTGCAAGAAGTGTTAAAAGTTGCTGTGTGAAGGGGGTATCATGGTTAGGAAGCTTGGGAGCTAGTGGAGGAGGAGTCTTGGTAACGTTCTGTAGCTCATACGGGTGTTTGGTTGGTGAAGTCTAAAATATGACCTGTAAATAGACAGAAGACATTATGTAAATTTAGGAGCTGTTTAAGTCTATCCCATACACGTGAACACTGAGGACCAGTCACACGCATGGACGGGGGCATCCTGTGAATGAGCATTAAGGAGACTTCTAGGTGCTCTGTTTTCTATTCGAGGCACAGGCCTGAGCCCTGTGTTGTAGAGAAAGCCTGGAGCAATTGATGGAGAGACTTGACTGTAGGATGTGGGGACTATGGGGATTCTCTGATTTAGTTCCCTGTATAAATGTGTGCATATAGGACTAGAAAGAACTCAAAATGGGATCTCCAGGGACCTTGGGTCCAGAGTGAGACTCCAGATGGCCTAGATAGGGCATGGTGGCAGTATTCTGGCTCAAAAGTGTGACAGCCAGGAAGGTGTATGGCTGAGCAGGCCCTCCTCCATCTAGAAGGGGTAACCATATTGGGTGTGTGGACCACACTTTTAATCCCAGTACTCAGGAGCCACTAGCAAGTGGGTCTCTGAGATTATGAGGCCTAACTTGGCTGTATAGTGAGATTCAGGGATTCAGGTAAATGTATAAGGACCCTGTCTCAGTTTAAAAAGAGAAAGAAAGAAGGGGGAATCACAAGGTGACAGCGGTGGGCAGGAATGAACAGGTCCCCTGGGAAGCATGATGAGAAGAGATCCATTTCTCAAGATGATCACAGGGCAGCCAGGGAGTTCATACATGGACACCCTGTCTCACAAAACAAAACAAAACAAGATGACAAAAAAAAAAAGGTGTCTTCCACCTGGCCAGGTGTCCATAAGGTGTGGCTGCAGACTGAGTGTGGCCACAGCGTGGGAATGTCTGCTGGATGTGAGGAGATGAGACAGGATCCTATGGAAAGTTCTGGGTGGAGATTCAATTAAGACCAAATCCTTGGAGTAGAGCTTCAATACGAGGGTGGATCTGGGTTAGACCTAAGAGCCTACTGCTATCCAGGGTAATTAGATCATGAATGCTCTTGTCTAGATGAGGGTGGGATGGGGTCACTTGGACGTTGCCTGGTCCGTGGTTCACTCCTTGGTTGGAGACACTCAGGCAGAAAGGACGAGGATTTGTTTTTTAGAAAATTATTTTATTTATTTGCATTTCAAATGTTGCCCCCATTCCCTCCCCCCCACAAGAGTTCTTCACCCCATTCCCCCTCACCTTTGGCTCTGAGAGGGTGCTCCCCTGCCTACACTCCCCACCACCTACCCATTCATCCATCCCCATCTCACCCCCTCCAGCGATCTGGGATTTTTAAATATTGGAGAATGACATCCAATCGCCAGCCTCTCTGGGCTGATAGTCTCATATTAATACAGGAGCTATTTGCATGTTTATTGCAAAGTTGAGAATACTTATAGGTATGGGAGACATATGGTCAGAAATAGTGAGGTTCCTGATTGATCCCTGCTCTAAGAAGTCCAAAGCATGGGCTGGGTAGGCATGATGGGTGGCCTCTGGAGGTTTTCCAATGTGTTTCCTTTTTCCAGGTTCTCCTGCAGGAACATGCTCCAATAAGATCAGAACCCACATATTCCCCAGGGTCCCTCCTTGCATTCAAAATTTCAAATGTTTTCAAATGCACCCATAGAAACCAGTTTCCAAATGTCTCAAGATCTTGCAAGGAATTTACCTTTCCAAATGTGTCAGAGTCCCCTAGTGTCCCCAAAATGTCCAATGCAAGCAAGGCTTTCAGTCCCTGAAAGGTACATATGTCACCAAGAGTCCCAAGGACCATCAAGAAAATCAAGTATAGGAATGCAACCAGGTCCTGTAATGGGTCTAAGTTTACCAACACTGAGAAGACTCTCGGTGCATCAAAGTCATCAGACAGCTTCAAGGTCCTCAGGGAGATCTGTTTTCCAGGTCTTCTAGGACCTATGGTGCTGTCAGATAAATATGGTGACCGACAAGCCGGACTTGTGGCTCCAAGGGAGCAGTTGAAAGTGCACACCGTGTACTCCAATGACCAAGCCCGCTCAACAGGATCTCGAGGGTGGGAGTGAGGATTAAAGAAAGAAAAGACAATTAGACAACATTGTACCATGACTCCAGCTAGTGCTGAGGCTGAAGTGGGCTTATTTTTTATTCCAGTCAGCTTTTATACCATTCTAAGTACATGCAAAGAATAGGGTCAGTTCTTAGATCACAAAGTAGTCGAACAAGGCAATCAACAAAGTCCTGTGGTCACTGTGCCTAGGGGCTTATCAGTATGACCAAGATAAAAGGAATACCATACTTTCCTCGTAGGAGTATTTACCTTGAGCTTTATATTAGCCCAAATGTAAATATTCTTATCTGAGCCTACTCCCTTGTCTTCCTAGCCCAGTGTAAATATTCTTGCCAATATCCTAGAAGCCATCTAAGGCTCTCCACACTCCAAGGAACAAAAGCTCCTGCTGCAAGAACATTTTGATCAGGGCATGTACCCAAACCTGGAGGAACGTGTGGCACTGGCATTATTGATTGGTGTGACGGAGGATGAGATCCTGGTTTGCCTATCCCTTTTCCCTCTCTCCAACAGCCACAACATCCACTCCCCCATCAGGCACCTGAACTCTGTGCCTCTTAAATGCTTAGGGCAGCTTAGACAGTTGTGGATGGTGGATATACATGCATCCAGGGCTGAGCCTCACATTCTGCTTCAACCCGGGTACCAATATAGATGAACATCATTCCCCTGCAGGATCTCTGAGACCTAGACCTCAGAGCCCATAGAACACACTAGCTGAATCTTCCTGGTCTTTTGGCAGGTCATGCACACACATTCTATCTTACTACAATCTCCTAGGAACCTTGAGCCTCACACTTCTCCATTTCTGACTCATGCGTTATTGCTACAGAAACTGTTTCCATCCAGAAGCTTCACCTTGTGACCCAGTTAGGGGCAAACAGGTATTCCCCTGATGCCGGGAGCTTTCTAGTCCGGAGAAGGTTGAGATGGGCACAGAATAGGACTTTGGCATGGCTTTAAAAACCAAGAGTCTCTGGATGTTCTAGCTCTCTAACTACACTAAAATGCTGATAACTTCTAAAAAGCCCTAAAAACTTTCTTGCTTTTTCTGAAGGTAAAAAGCTGCTGGTTTAGGTAATTGACACCTCTAGCCTAACAGGTAGATTAAGCAAGGGGTGGGGTGGGGAGGGGTGGGGTAGGAAGGGGGTATTAAGTAATTTGGCTTTTGTTCTATCTCAGCAGGAACTGCACAGCTCCAACTTTCAGCCTACTAGTAGAAGTCGCAGAAAGAAAAAGGGACACTTTAAAAGGCGATTACAGCATTTATTACTAAGTCGTAAAAAGTTTTCTATGAACGCTCTCTAAGAAAAAGGGGAAAACTGAATGAATGAAAAAGGAGGATAAGGGAAAATCCTTCTTCGCGTCTCTTTGCCTAAGTGTTCTGTCCAAAAGGTTCTCCTCAGCTCAGTTCTGACTCTTTGTGCTCAGCACTTATACATCTTTCAGAATACATGAGCACATGCTAAAAGGGTTCATCACAAGTTCACAATATTCAAATCATAAATCGAATAAGGCATTTACAACAGTGAATGTTTACATGCATATCCATTAGGAGTAATTATCTGGCTAAACATCCATCACCTGTCACAGCTCCACAGGTTCATTGAAAGTTAAAAAAACATAACTGAGTAGTTACTAGTGAAGTTTTATATAGATAAACCCGGTCAATATTTTATCTTCTGTCCTAGCTCCTATAATAAATCATTAGTTCCCTTTTTATGACCTTTGGTTAATGGTTTTACAACCTCTTGGAATGTGCTCTGAGAAGGAGAAAGTCTGGTTATCATCTAAGAGCAATTAACTGGTGACACGTGGGAGCCTGGCAGAGTTCTCATTTCAGCTTGACTATCAGAAAAAGACCTAATAACAGTTCCACTATAAAAGAGTTAATAACCGCTGATATAATTTTAGGAATTCTTATAGGATCATCATTAAGAATTAAGAAATGTTCTATTTGTCTATATAGCATCACTGTAAGCATCTGCTCCAAAGGGTGGGCTAATACCTAGTGATTGTTATATATGTTTAATAATAACAGGAAAAGCTTATTAATAGCAGTAATCTTTCCTAAAATGGTTTTCTCCTGGGCTTTGCTTCAGCGTAGATATTAATCTACAGCGAAGTCATTTCAGGAAGATCACCTGCTAGTATTAGCTTGTCCTATGATGGCTCCTGGCACTCTGATGTCTCCTTTGTTTTTCAAATCTTATTTCAAGAGCAACCAGGCAAAGTACAAGCAGAAGAATCCCTGGAATGTTCCAGAAGGACTGCCAGAGACAAATGGAAGCTCTAAAGCTGTTCCTGAGTTAACACATTTTCTTGGTTCCTTACCTGTTGTTGCCTCTGCCAATGGAGAGTCCACGAGTTCAGGCACATTGGGTGTGGATTCCTTTCCCAAACTCAACTGCAGCCAAGCATCTTCTCTGCATCGAGATCAGGCCTGTGATGGTGCCAGGCTTAGTCTGCAAGAAGATCTGCTTGATGGCCATGCCTCTGCTACAGATGGGGACTCTGGTGAATCAGCAGCAGTTGAAGCCCAGACTGACCTAGCAGTAGCTGAAGCTCCAGTACCCCTGATAGCTGTCACCCAAGGCCCAAAGGAATGTCAGGATTCAGGTCCATCTGCTGAAGAGCTCTCTTTGGATACTTGAAGACTTTGACAAGTCGGAGGACTGGTATACTTGGAGATACACCACAACTCCAAGCAACACCTCTTCACCCACCTTGACCAGTTCAGGCCTTAGCAAGGAAGAAGTGTATTAGTGCACACCCTTAATCTCAGGATTTGGGGAAATTAAGCAGCCCTATTTATCATAGCTTCATGTCACTGTGGTTTATATAGTGTGATTTTTTTAAATTGAAAAATATTCATTCCTTATTGTTGGATTATATGTTCTTTAAATAAAAGAAGAAAAATTACCTCAAAATTAAAAAATGTTTTTGCCAGACTTTCCCCCAACCCCAAATATTTATCTTTGTGAATGCCTGCAGTGCATGTATGTAAGTGTCTTGGACTGGAAGCAGAAAAGGGTATAGGATCTCCTGGAGTGAACCTATAGACATTCCAGGTCTCACGTGTGTGTGCTGGGAAATGAACTCAGATCCTCTGCAAGATCCGCAGTTCCTCCTAAGCAGTGAGCTCCCTCCATTCTTACAGATTGATAATTATTTAAACTATCCCCCTTCCCTTTTCCTCTGGGAATGGGGAGGCTCACCTGAGTATCACCTCACCCTGGCACATCAAATTTCTGCAGGACTAGGCATATCCTCTCCCACTGAGGCCAGGAAAGGCAACTCAGCTAGGAGAATGGGATCCGCAGACAGAAAACCAACGGAGGGACAGTCTCTGCTCAAGTTTAGAGGCCTGCATGAAGTCCAAGCTGCCCATCTGTTACATATATGTGGGGTTCTATGTCTAGACCATGGTAGCTCTGAGTTTGTGGTTCCACCTCTAGAAGCCTGCAAGTGTCCAGGTTAGTTGACTCTATTGGTCTTTCCAAGGATTTCCTATCCCTTTCAGAGCCTTCAATCTTTCCCCCAACTCTTCCAGAAGAGTCCCGGAGCTCTGTCTAGTGTTTGGCTCTGCGTCTCTGCTTCAAGTTTCAGCTACTGATGGAGCCTCTCAGAGGACAGTTATGCTAGGCTCCTGAGTGTAAGCATAACAGCGTATCATTAGTAGTGTCAGGGATTGGTGCTTGCCAATGAAATGGGTCTCAAGTTGGACTGGTTATTGTTTGTCCATTCCATCAGTCTCTGCTCCATCTTTGTCCCTGCATTTTATTAGACAGGATAAATTTTGGGTCAAAACCTTTACAGGTGGGTTAGTGTCCAGATCCCTCAACTGGGGTCCCTCAGCAATCAACCAAGACAAAACGGTTGTATTGGAGCTCAGTGGACAGAATGGGCACGACTACTGGGTGGTGGGTCATGCTGGTAATCCCAGCTCCTCAGTGTCATTATCTACTGCACATCAGGTTCAAGGGCAGTTTAAGATACTCAAGGCCCTGGGCTGGAGAGATGGCTCAGCGGTTAAGAGCACTGACTGCTCTTCCAGAGGTCCTGAGTTCAAATCCCAGCAACCACATGGTGGCTCACAACCATCTGCAATGGGATCCAATGCCCTCTTCTGGTGTGTCCGAAGACAGCTACTGTGTACTCATGTGCATAAAATAAATAAATCTTAAAAAAAAAAAGATTCTCAAGGCCCTACACGAACCAAAAGTATTGATACTTTTCAATAGAAAATGCATTGGTCAAGTCTACCATAGTATAATGCTTTCTTGTTTCTCTGACTTTTACCAAAAGCAGTTGTAAGACCAGTGTCTTTGCAGAGGTCAAAGAAGCTGGAAAAAGCCTGGGCAGTGGTAGCTCAGGCCTTCATTCCCAGGACCTGGGAGGCAGAGGCAGTTCTGTCTCTGTGAGTTTGAAGCCAGTTTGGTCTGTAGAGGAAGTTCCAGCACAGCCAGGGCTACACAAAAAAACTCTTTCTCAAAAAAATTAAGGAGAAGGAGAAAGAGAGAGACACACACGCACACACGCTCAGAAAGAGAGAAGCACACAAAGATTCAGAGAGACAGATTTAGAGACAGACAAGGAAATAGAATGAGAGAGAGGGACAGAGACAAAGATATGGTGGCGATAAAAGCAAGCAGGATAAAATGTCCCCTGAGAACACAAGGTTTCCCAGAGGAAACAGATTAAGTATGCATTTAGGGCAGAATGTCATCATGAAATACTAACGAGTACAGTAAAGACTCACTCAAGGGGTCTTGGTCTCTAATCATGATATATATTGGGCAGTCAAAAGAGAAATTCGCTCAACCTCAGCCAGACAGTGAGTTTGAGATCATCCAGAACATAAAAAAATCTGAAGCTGGGGTGATGGCACAACCAAAGACCTTGTCATCAACCCTGAGCTTTATGTACATAACCCACATTGTGGAAAGGCAAAACCAGCTTCTATATGTTCTCTTCTAATATCCACATGTGGGCCCTGGTAAGATAATAGCCAAATTCATGCACACAATAAGACATGTCATAACAATTTTTTGACCTATTTCACCCCCCCACACACACACACACACACACACGTATTTTGGTTTATTCCCAGGATCTCAAACAAATGTAGACAAATAGTTTTACAGTGAACCTCACCAGGTCTTATTTTGTTGAATCTGCATTTGCTTTTGTGCTTAATCTTAATTCTCTGTAGATGTCAAGACATCTTCCGTAACACAGATTTTTGCAAACAAGTAAGAAACCAGTTGGCGATTCTGTATTCTTGCAATTGGGAGTGACTGGACTCTTGGGAAGGTTCCTGTGAATTGATTAAAACCAGTTTATTCCCCCACAAAAAGTCAATGGCTTTCTTAATACCATTTTGCCTAGGGACAATCTGGAAGCAGAAACCCAGCCACCAACACACTAAAACCTTGAGCCCTTTGTGCAGGAGTCTTGGGGAATCTTGGTAGAGACCACCATGTCTACAGAGAGCTTGAGGTGTCATTTAGAAATTGTGGATGGCCCAGGAAGAGGATAGTGTTTGAATAAGGGAGCAAACAAGGCAGCTGAAGACTGAACTGACTGCTGGCCTCTAAGAACAGGTTCTTAGTAAGAGGTAGAAATGGGTAGGAGCCTTGGAAACAGACTGAGTAGAAATCTATTTCCTGAGAAAGTGACTGGCAGGTGCATCCCCAATTTCTTCTGTGCTGGAGCCTCATGAGGGAAAAGCCAAATTTCCCTTAGTTTTCAATTTTCACACAAACCTGTCCCTCTCTAATAGCTCTGGAAATAATGATTAAATCTTCAAGGATTGTGGTGACCCGCACCTGTAATCGGCACTCAGGAGACTGAGTCAAGGTCATCTCTAAACAGCCTGTCATAGTAGAAAGATCCTAACTCAAACCAAAACAAAAGACAATAAAACATTCATAATTAAATCTGTAAGACTACCAGCACTTGGGAGGCAGAGGCAGGAGGATTTCTGAGTTCGAGGCCAGCCTGGTCTACAAAGTGAGTTCCAGGACAGCCAAGGCTACACAGAGAAACCCTGTCTCGAAAAAACAAAAAAAAAAAAAAAAATCTGTAAGACTAGGTGTCCACAGGGTAAGACTGGAACCTGAGTGGCACCAAAGTGTGGGTAAGAATAATGGATTTGAGGGTCTGCAGAGTGGAAGGATCCAAAGATTGGAAAGAGAACTGAGTTTCAAGTTTGGAGAGATATATAAGTGCAGGTCCTTTGAATAGAGGTCAAACAGACAGAGGGCTGGGCAAACTACAGCAGCCCACTGGTTTCCTGGTGAGTTGGTGGCAGGACCCCTGCACAACTGCAGAGAAGACATTCATTTCTTGATATGGTCACTGATTAGGGCAAGCCAAATTTCTACTGGACTGGAGCCCCAAAATACAGGAGACCCCAAGTGATGGAGTCAAAGCTGTGATTGTTTCTCACATTCTAACCAAACCTGAATAGAGTATCTCTGTCTACTCAATTAAGAAAGATGTCCTCAGTCAGGCGGTGGTGGTACACGCCTTTAATCCCATCACTGGGGAGGTAGAGGCAGGTGAATCTGCATAAGTCCTATGGCAGCCTTGTCTACCAACTGAGTTATTGAACAGCTAGGTTTTATACAGAGAAACCCTGCCTCAGAAAACAAAGAAACACACAGAAAGTCAAACAAAAATTTTAAAAAGATAGATGTCTTCAACTGAGCCAGACCGAGTGGGGCCACAGGGTAGGACAGGAAGGGAGTGTCTGCTGGATATAGGGGATAAGAGATGGAGCTGCTGATGCCATTTTATTTGGAGACTCAATTAAGAGCAGGTCTTTTGAGTAGAGCTTCAATACCAGTGGGGATCTGCTTTAGATCCCTCCTCAGCCACAGAGATAGCAGATACCTCAAAGTAATGAAATTAAAAAAAGTTTTCCCAAGCAAATAGACTGAAGAAAAAGCTGGATTCACCATTCTAATATCAAACAAAACAGACTTCCAACCAAAAGTGATCAAAAGAGATGGGAAAGATATGTCATACTCAAGGGAAGAATCCACCAAGATGGCATCTCAGTTCTAAACATCTATGCCCCAAATGCAAAGGCATCCATTACTAAAGCTCCAATCACATATTGAATCCCACACAATAACATTGGAAGACTTTTAACATCATATTTTCACCAATGGAAAAGTCGTCCAGACAGAAACTAAACAGAAGAAATTAACAGAGATTATGAATCAAATGGACCTAACATATTTATAGAACATTTCGTCCCAACATAAAAGAATATACCTTCGTTTCAGCACTTCATGGAACCATCTCCAAAACTGACCATATGCTCAGTCACAAAGCGAGCCTCAATGGATACAAGAAAATTGAAATAGCTCCTTGTATCCTATCAGACTTCCATGGATTAAAGCTGGACTTGAACAACAACAGAATCCACAGAAAGCCTCCATAGTCATGGAAACTGAACAAGTCTTGATTCAACGATGTCTGGGTCAGGGAAGAAATAAAAAAAGAAATTAAGGACTTTCTAGAGTTCAACCAAAAAAAGGGTATAACATACCCAAAATTATGGGACATTATAAAAGCAGTGCTAAGAGGAAAGTCCATAGCACTAAGTACACTCAAAAGAAGTTAGAGAATTCTAATACTAACAAAAAATATGTATGTTTAATGGCTCTAGAAAAAAAGAAGCAAGCCGGGCAGTGGTGGCACATCTTTAATCCCAACACTTTGGAGGCAGAGGCAGGTGGATTTCTGAGTTCTAGGTCAGCCTGGTCTACAGAGTGAGTTCCAGGACAGCCAGGGCTACACAGAGAAACCCTGTCTCTGTATAGAAGCAAACACACCGAGGAGTAGACAGCAGGAAATAAACTCATGGCTGAAATCAATCAATTAGAAACAAAGAGATCAATACACAGAATCAACAAAACCAAGAGCTGGTTTTTGTTTTTGAGAAAAATCATCAAGATTTTAGCCAAACTAACTAAAAGGCAGAAAGAAACAGGAGACATAACAACAGACACTGAGGAAATCATTAGGTCTTATTTCAAAGACCTGTACTTCAAAAAAATTGAAAAATCTAAATGAAATGGGTGATTTTCTAGACAGATTCCACTTGCCAAAGTTAAGACCATGTACACTATCTAAATAGTCCTATAACCCCCAAGGAAATAGAAGCAGTCATTAAAAGTCTCCTAACTGAAAAAAAAAAAATCTAAGAGCCAGATGGTTTTAGCACAGAATACAGAATTCTACCAGATTTTCAAAGTAGAGCTAATATCAATACTCCTCAAAGTATTACACAAAATACGAATAAAAGGAAGATTGCCAAACTTATTCTATGAGGCAACAGTTATCCTGATACCTAGACCACAGAAAGATTCAAGAAAGAAAGAAAGGAAGAAAGAAAGAAAGAAGAAAAGAAAAGAAAGTTTCAGACCAACATCCCTTATGAACATCAGTGCAAAAATACTCAGCAAAATACTCGTGAGACCAAATCTTTTGGGTTCAGACTCCATCTTAGAGAACCTGACCTAAGGTTGAACTCAAGATAACAGGCCAGTACCGAGCACCAGTTTCCAGGTTATTTCCCCAACAAATCTGCACCTCCAGATTACAAGTTGCACCTGACTAAAAACCACCAGTCAGAGGAAAGCCGAAGTTAAGTTTATGGTTTGGCTCCCAGCACCAGCCAATTATGTTAAAGGCCATAATGCCCCCCCCACACACACACCCGCCCATAAGATGTGTACCAGGCTAGTTACCCCCTTCCTGCCTCTATAAATGCTGGCCTGAAACGGGGCTCGGGCACCCCTTCCTGTTTTCCTTAGTCAGAGACAGTGTGTGGCCCAAGCTCAAGCTTGAATAAAAAGACCCTAATGTGATCGCATTGGATTCGGCTCCTTGGTGGTTTTTTTGGGGGTTCATGAATGTTTCCTGGCACATTTTTGGTGTGTTGGCCAGAAACTCCAAGGCCTTCAGGATCCGTGGGTGGGTTGGGGGGGGAGGGGGCTCAATACTGATAATGTCTGTCTGAGTCTGTGAGTCTGTCCATGTGTTTGTGTTTGATAATTCCTGTCTGTCTTTGTCTGTTCATAAACTCTGAGTGGTACCACATCTGTAATTCTGAATAAAAAGGCCTTAAATCTGTATTTGTGGCCAGAGGCAGTTAAAGCAGACATGCTGTGCTGGGGGACCATGGCCACATGGAATCCGAGGACGTTCTGAGTCCCTGTCTGGGGTGGGTGTGGGCTCAGAGAGCCAAGGGGCGCACACCAATTTGGTTACTTTTGTTCCAGAGCGGAAGGGACGAGTTTCTTTTCTTATATATGAGCGCCACCTTCTGGTTGTTTTAAGGTGACGTGTTGCAGTGCAGAGAGCTTGGAATTTTTCTTGTATTTTGTCTTTGTTGTCTATGTTACTGGGCGACTTTCTGATGGACGTTTAGCATGGGACAGACGCCTTCAACTCCACTATGTTAAAACTAGGGAGCAGAATCTTTCTGTCGCCATTAGGAAAGCTTTTTCTCTCCAGACAACAGGCAGCACCACCTTATTCAACCCCTCAGGCAAACAGCAGCTCTGCCACAGGCAGCCCCACAGCAGCCCCGGGGAGGGGAGCTCTGCTGCAGAGACACAAAGTGGGGGAGGGGGTCTGCCTTCTGAGCCTGAGTCTGTCGTCCTACCTTTGCAAACAGCAGGGCAGGTTGGTGATCAAGGAAACTAGCCCCATCACTTAGTGGCCTTTTGCCATTAGTGACCTTTATAACTAAAGAACTCAGTACTCCCCCCTTTCCAGTAATTAATCTATTTGAAACAGTCCTCTTCACCCACCAGCCCACTTGGGATGACTGCCAGTAGCTTTTACAGGAGAGAGAGAGAGAGAGAGAGAGAGAGAGAGAGAGAGAACAGAGGCCAGGAACCAGGGGAGCTCACCAGCAACCAGGCATCTGTTGAGGCTGGCTTTCCCTTAAACCCACCCAGATTGAGACTTCAACACCACTAAAGGTAAGGAGAGACTCTAAGTCTTACCACCAGTCTCTGTTGGCAGGTCTCAAAGGGGCTGTAAGACAGCCCACCAATTTGGCCAAAGATAAATAAGATATTAGTCAGAGAAAGAAAGTTCCACAGCCTTCTTAGAAGGGGTCATAGAGACACCCAAAGCCAAAGCCGCAGTAGTTCTAGCTTTTATCAATCAGGGAGCACCAGATATTAAGGAAAAAAATCCTCCAGAGGATTAAAAGAAAAGAGTCTCTCAGACTTAATGATAATGGCAGAAAAAATTGTTTAATAAAAGATAAAGCGCGGGGCTGGAGAGAAGGCTCAGCAAGGTTAAGAGCACTGACTGCCCTTCCAGAGGTCCTGAGTTCAATTTCCAGCAACCACATGGTGGCTCACAGCCATTTGTAATGGGATCTGATGCCCTTTTCTGGTGTGTGTGATACAGTGTATTCATATACATAAAATAAATTAATTAATTTAAAAAAAAGATAAAGTGTGAGGAAGACAGGTAAAAGAGCAGAAGCAAGAGTCTCGTGACCTGGCAAAGATCCCATTGGCAGCCAGGTCATACCAGAGGATTGTAGGAGACACCTGAAACAAATGTTCCAGGAACCAATGTGCTTACTCAGGCCCTGGCGCCAGCCAGTGGCCTACCTGTATAAAAGACATCTGAAACAAATGACTTCTACAAAAAGAGGTAAGGAGGGCCTGCCCTAATGATCAAAAATGCCCCACTTGGAAAAGAAAAAGATGCCCAGGGTAACCCTAAAAGTAGAGGGGAAACCCACTACCTTCCTTATAATTAACAGAGCTCAACATTCTGTCTTGCTAAAACTTGAAGATAAAGTCTCTTCGACAGTTTATAAATGGCCTCCTGGTAGCAGCAGAAACCAAAAATGCCTCTTGGAGGCCCTGGGAAATTTGGACCATCCATCCTCTGCTAAGAAGGCCCTATTCTGCCAACCACAGGTGACCTCCCTCGATCCAGGGGATATATATTAAGAGAAGGTCAGAGGTAGCTCTCTGAAGCCAGAAAAAAAAATTCTACACCAACTTTGGGATTGCCAAAAGCAACTAAGCCCTTCCATCTCTTCGTGGATGAGAGATCTGAGATAGCGAAAGGGGTATTGACTCAGACTCCAGGCCCTGGCACCAGCCAGTGGTCTACCTGTCAAAGAAATGAGGCCCAGTTGCCAGGAGAAATTCTTTGCGAATCATCACAAATGGACCTCCTGGTCAAAGATGTTGACAAACTATTATTGAGGCAAAACCTGTCCATCACCCATGCCAAAATGACTCATTACCAGTCTCTCCTCTTAAATGCCCTTAGGATATCTTTTCAGGCCCAACTTCCCTGCTGCCTGACCTGGACCTCAATGGGCCTCTGCTCAGACATTTTGGCCTGCCATCCATGGACTAAATCTTCAGGATGCCCCCTTGATGGACGCAGAGGTAACATGGCTCACCAAATGCAACAGCTTCATTCAAAATGGACAGAAGAGCCGGGCGGTGGTGGCGCACGCCTTTAGTCCCAGCACTTGGGAGGCAGAGGCAGGAGGATTTCTGAGTTCGAGGCCAGCCTGGTCTACAGAGTGAGTTCCAGGACAGCCAGGGCTACACAGAGAAACCCTGTCTCGAAAAAACAAAACAACAACAACAAAAAAACCAAACAAACAAACAAAAAAAACCAAAATGGACAGAAGTATGTTGAATCAGTGGTGGTCTCAAGCACCGAGATCACATGGGCAGAGTCACTCCTGGCAGGAATGTCAGCCCAGAAAGCTGAACTGGTAGCTCTAACCAAGGCATTAGAACTGAGATGGGAGGCTGGAGAGATGGCTCAGTGGCTTAGAGCA
This sequence comes from Tokudaia tokunoshimensis, assembly GCA_036184795.1. Taxonomy (NCBI): domain Eukaryota; kingdom Metazoa; phylum Chordata; class Mammalia; order Rodentia; family Muridae; genus Tokudaia; species Tokudaia tokunoshimensis. The sequence goes on along the minus strand of BTHU01000001.1, from coordinate 22,577,317 downwards.
CTGATTGCTCTTCCAGAGGTCCTGTGTTCAATTCCCAGCAATCACATGGTGGCTCACAACCATCTATAATGGAATAAGATGCCCTCTTCTGGTGTGTCTGAAGACAGCAACACAGTACTCACATACATTAAATAAATAAATAAATCTATCTTTAAAAAAAACAGAACTGAAGAAATGGCTGAAGAAATGGGACTACATATACTTCAGAAGATCGACTGCTCCTCCCACCATGGGCATCTGGCGAATACAGGATTTGCTAATATCGGCGGGATTAGAGATGCCAATTGGAATCTCTAATCAAAATGCCTTGACCACTGCTCATGTCCATTAGCCATTTTATAGCGAGTGAGGCCTTCTGATGGCAGAAGGAAAGACTATTAAAAATAAAGAGGAAGAGCCGGGCAGCGGTGGCGCATGCCTTTAATCCCAGCACTTGGGAGGCAGAGGCCGACAGATTTCTGAGTTCGAGGCCAGCCTGCCTGGTCTACAGAGTGAGTTCCAGGACAGCCAGGGCTATACAGAGAAACCCTGTCTCGAAAAACCTAAAAATAAAAATAAAGAGGAGGGCCAAAGAGATGACTCAGGGGTTAAGAATACTGACTGCTCTTCCAAGGGTCCTGAGTTCAATTCCCAGCAACCACATGGTGGCTCACAACCTATGCCCTCTTCTGGTGTGTCTGAAGACAGCAACAGTGTACATTAAATAAATAATAAAAATAAATAAATAAAGAGGAAATCTTTTCCCTACTAAGGGCTTGATGGGGACCTAAAAAGCTGGCCATCATTCACTGCTTGAGACACCAGAAAAGAAAAAGACCCAGTTTCAGAGGGCAATAAAGGGACAGATAAGGCAGCCATGACATGCTGCCCTAAAAAAAAGAACCTCTCTTGCCCTTGACTTCCCTACATCCAGGGATCCTATGCTTCCTGGCCACCCTAAGTATTCAAAAGATGACATAACCTGGACTAGAAATTTGCCCATGTCCCAGTGTTACGATGGATGGTAGAAAACAGCAGATTATGAACTCATTGTGGCTGAAGAAATGGGACTACATATAACAGAAGATCGACTGCTCTTCCCACATGGGTGAATACAGGATCTGCTAATATCGGGATTAGAGACGCCAACTGGAAGATATCTGAGATTGTCACGAACTGTAAAGCCTGCCAACTAACTAATGCCGTGACTTAGGAGAAGAACCCTGGTAATAGGTTCAGAGGTGCAAAGCCCAGTCTACTGAGAGACAGACTTCAAAGAGATAAAACCAGAAAAATTTAAATATATATTTACTGATGTTTAAAGATACCTTTTCAGGTTGGACTGAGGCTTTCCCCAACAAACATGAAATTACATCCATGGCGATAAAGAAGGTCTTAGAGGACATACTGCCAAGGTATGGGCTTCCTCAGATGACAGGGGTCAGACATGGACCAGCTTTTGTGTTTGTCCCAGGTAAGTCAGAGACTAGCCAATATTCTGGGGATTAATTGGAAATTTTATTGTACATACAGACCCCAGAGTTCAGGACAGGTAGAGAAAATAAACAAAACCCTAAGAGAGATCTTAACCAAATTGACCTAAGAGACTGGCAATAACTAACTCTCCTTCTCTTCTCTCACTACTGGGTATGAAACTCCCCTTATCAGATGGGACTCGAAAACCTGTTCAGGATACCACCATCCATTGTTCTTAATATACAGGCAAAGGTCATTGCTGAGTTTGAGGATTGCCAATTACTAGGTGATCTCAAAGGTGTCCAATGGGCACATAAACATGTTTGGCCTTCCTTGCATTCTCTATAAAACAGGTCACCCTCCAGCCAGGGGTCATTAGAGCCTCATTAGAAAGGTCCCTCCCATGGCCCTAAAGGTCTATGGCATTGCAACAAGGGATCACAGACCCATTTGCAGTTGAAGACAACCCTGACCAGAGGAGAATTCAGCCTCAGGACTCCCCTGTCTCCCACTGATAGGGCCCCAACCCAAACCCCAGGGACTTGACAATGATAACCCGGACCCCCCTCCAAAATATAATGGTCCAGCTCTTTCCGGTCAATACGTCCAGGCCTGAGTTAACTGAGTCACAGATATCTGTCTGCCTCTGCCTCTGCCTGAGTGTACGAGGCAGTGTGTGCCCAGCCTTGAGGCAGATCTTAAAAGTGGAGTTATGGAACCAAAAGTATGTCAGATGTCTGGGGCTGGAGAGATGGCTCTGTAGTTAAGAGCACTGGCTGCCTTTCCAGAGGACCAGGAATTGATCCCAGATCCTTTGGAAGAAGAACCATTGCTCTTAATCACTTAGCCATATTTCTAGCCCCAAATAAATAAATAAATTTTTAAAAAAAGCTAAATCAGATTTATATCACTCTTTTCTTCACAACATTTCCCCAGTAGCTTCTCTTTCATAGTAATGGCCTTAAGAATAATAATAAAAAAAACAGCAATTCCAGATTGTAACTTTAATTTTTTCAAACCTTATTTTTAATGATGGGGTATTTTTTTTAAAGATTTATTTTATGTATATAAGTACACTGTCGCTGTCTTCAGATACACCAGAAGAGGGCGTCAGTTCCCATTACAGATGGTTGTGAGCCACCATGTGGTTGCTGGGAATATGAACTCAGGACCTCCAGAAGAGCAGTCAGTGTTCTTAACCACTGAGCCATCTCTCCAGCCCTTAATGATGGTTCTTAAATGCTTTAAACCACCACCCACCAGAGGCAGTGGAAAAGAAAGAATACAGGGGGAAGTGGACCTGTTTAAAAAGGTTTCTTTGGAGCAAATCCTATCTGCGTTGTCAGGAAACTGGTAGTTCAGTCACAGGTCAGCAGCGGCAGCTCCATCCACTCACAAATGCTTCACAGATACACCAGCAGTCCAGTCCAATAGAGTCAGATTAGCAGCAGCGGTAACATGACTTAGCAGGAACAGCCAGGCCTCAGTCAAATCAGCACAAATCAGCAGGACAGGAATACCAGTTGTTCTCCATTGTGCCTCTCAGCAAAGGGAAGATCAGCAAAAACAGGACACCGACAAGCATTGCACAGCTAACTCTATAAGCAAGCCAAGCTCCATCACTGTCTGTTGAGTCCTTCTTATAGGCCTCCCAAACATCACGTGACCTCCAGGGGCCTTGCCTCAGCACCTGGGTGTGTCTCAGCTGGCATCACTCTGCCAATCAGCCAGGAAGCAACAAGAAACTGCAGTACCACCAGAAGTTTTTTTGGTGTGTTTCTCTCTATAGAGTCCCAACAAATACAGCTCAACTATGCAATGTAAAGTGGACCAGTACATGCCTGTGGTTAACAAAGAATCCTTCATCACATGTCCTTTCACGTGCTTGTTTTAGCAGAACATCCTCTCTCCTGTGTCTGCTTCGGCAAAAACGTTCCTTCACAAATCTGCCTTAGTCTTTTCACCTGGTCCACTTCAAGAAAACACTCCTTCACGTGTTTGCCCCAGCAAAACACCTTCCAACACAACTGACTCTCCAAAGAACCCTTAAGTTTCCACTTCACATTCATATATATATGCAATCTCTCTCTCTCTCTCTCTCTCTCTCTCTCTCTCTCTCTCTCTCTCTCTCTCTCTCTCTCTCTCTCTGTCACACACACACAAGTTGCTTATCATATAGCTAAGCTCAGTATTGACAGAATTTGCCCTGTGCCTCAGAGCTAGGTCAGTTCATTCCTCTGTTGGACAGAAGCCATCCCACAAAATACTAACATCAGACCAGGTCACTAAGACCATGGAAAAGCGAGACACAACAGGGCCACTTACAATTTTGTCTACACAGAGACAAGAACAAGGAGATAGCAAACAGGCTCCTGTTTGCTAAGACCAGCTGCCCCTGCCTCTTGCCAGTCACTGCCAGTCACTGCCTTCTCATTTTCTAAGTGTCCCCATCTTACATATGACTTTCACTCTGAAGTTAGTCACTGAAACGTCTCTGCTTCTGATAGCACATAGTCCAGAAGTGTGGCCTTTCTTCCTTATAGCTTCTACTAAGTGTCCAAATCCCCAAATTCAAACACTTCAAACACCGTCTCCCCGAACTGTACTACTATCCCTCACTGTAAGGAGCAGAAAATCTAGTTTCTTTTTTAAATTAATTTTATGTATATGAGTACACTGTAGCTGTCTTCAGACACACCAGAAGAGGACATCGGATCTCATTACAGATGGTTGTGAGCCACCATGTGGTTGCTGGAATTGAACTCAGGACCTCCAGAAGAGCAGCCAGTGCTCTTAACCACTGAGCCATCTCTGCAGCCCAAAACCTAGTTTCTTAACTACAGCTATGTTCCAGCCTCTGGCAGGAAGGTGTTCATAAGCCAGAGTCCTAGGAGACTATGTACCTCATAGTACAGCGTCCTGACTTCACCCCCTGGGGATTGTCTCGAAGGCTGGCTGAAACCCCCTGCCAGGCGGCTGGGAGTAAAGGTCAGCGACAGCTGGGGACCTGATTTCCATCCCCAGCATCCAAAACGATTATCTCTCAGACTGTGCCTAGAGTTTCTGGTTGACTAAGTCTATATCCTTCATACTAATTGTTTCAATTTAACCACTCCACAGTGTATAAATATTTCAAAATATCAACTATACCAACAACTAATGTCAACTAATAAGTTCTTCAAAGTTCTCCTGTTTATTTACTCGTTTTTATTCTATGCCTGTGAGTGTTTCAGCTGCATGTATGTGCACTGTAAGAGTGCCTGGTGTCTGAGGAGGGTAGGAGAGGGAGGGCATCAGATCCCCTGAAGTTGGAGTTACACGTAGTACTGAGCTGCTATGTGGGGCCTGGGAATTGAACCTTGTTCCTGTGCAAGAGTAGCAACTGCTCTTAACAGCTAAACCATCTGTCCACCTGCCTGCATTTAACATTTTACAATTAAATGTGTGTCTATGTGTGTTCATGTGTGTTTGTGTGTGCAAGCACATGAGTGCAGGTACCCTGGAAGCCCAGAGATGCCCTATACCCCTGGAGCCCAAGTTACAGTTGTCATAACTGCTAAGCCATCTCTCTAGCCCCAGGAGTTCAAATCTCTAACAAGTTATTGTGAGTGTACTATGCCAGGGACAAAGATGGATTTTGCTATGAAGCTGGAGGAACCTCAACTCAGGGGGGTCTCGCCTCAGCTGCAGCAGAGATCTTGATTGCTACTGCCCAAGGACTTTGAGGAGATGTTAGAAAAGGATAGTTCATTAAGCAAAAATACAAGGCACACTTTAAATATTATGTGGCTTAAGGAGGGTGAGCTATAAGACTGCTTTTTAAATGCGGTGGTATGCTTATTTCCTCGTAGAATTCTTCTAAGGTAAGTAATATTATAAGGTGATTTATAAAGAACGTGTAGGCATGGATCAAAAGAATAAAAGCCATTTTGCTATGTGTAGGTCAAGACTGATATGTTTTGATCCTAAGCATAGCTTACTAGCCATTTTAATGTTGTTGGTGACACTTGTCAGGAAAGAGTCTAACTTCTGTGCAGTTGGTTTTTAGTTAGTCGTGTCAAAATTATTTTTAAATTTGTTTTTACTTTATGTGTATGGGTGTTTTGCCTGAAAGTACAATACGGAAGTAAGCTCACCACGAACACACAGCGCCCAGAAGAGGGTGTGAGAACCTATCCAACTGGAGTTACAGATGGTTCTGTAGCCCTGACTTTGGAACTCACTTTGTAGATCAGGTCAGAGACCCGCCTAACTCCGCCTTCTGAATGTTGGTATTGAAAACCCCATTTACCATCGCCCGGCAAAACTTTGATTTTGAACATCAAAATCCAAGTACACTCTTTGGCTTTGATAATTCTCCCCCTTCCACCTCACCCCCCAATTTTGTGCTGAATTCAAGTCTTCCAGGAAACTCGAACGTCGCTTGCATCTGTTTGTTCTTTGGTTCTTCCTAGCTAAATTTCCCCCAGCAAGCGGGCGGTATTTTTCCGCCTCGCAGTTCCCGGAGCTCTGGGCTGCTGTCAGTCTCTAATTTGGGACAAAGTTAGACGCAGAACCCGCCAGAGTCCTCCGACTGGAAAGGGCGGGGCTTGGGCGGGGCTGGGACAGGGGCGGGGCGGGGCGGGTCTAGTCTCTGGGTGTGGTCGAAGCCCGACTGAGCGCGCCGTCTAAGTGCGTAGTACCAGAGGTCCGCCTACTGCAAGGGGCGGGGACCGTCCTCTGCGGAAGTTTGGGTCTCTGCGGCCTCCGTTCCCAGCGTGTTCTGAAGCGAGCACAGTAACTGCCGCGGAGGAACGCACCCCTGCTGACCATGGAGTTCGACTGTGAGGGCTTGAGACGGCTGCTAGGCAAGGTGCAGGCGGCGGGGGGCCGGACGGGACCCAGCGTTCTCGTCACCGCGCGTCGCCCCAGCCCATTTCCCACCCCCTTATCCTTTTTACCAAGATTGTTTTTTATCTTGACACACCCACTCATACTGTTTCCCAGGCTGGCCTGGAAGTCGCGGCAATCCTCCTGCTTCAGCCTCCCGGTTCTGGGGTCACAGACTGGGGGTGTTTCGCCCCCCCCCTTGAATAAGTCATTCCCTGCTAGTGACTCTACCTGCTTTGAGAAATCCGGGTTATCACATTGTAGAAGCCGTTCTCCACAGTGCTTCGTCCTGGAGCGTTTGCGACTGTTCCCTGGGCTTTTGTTTCTGTAGTTCTCTCATCTAGCACCGTGGTCATATTGTAGGTACTCACGATGAGAACCCCGCAGACGCGAGTGCAGGTCTCGACTGAGCTTTACAGTGGAAAGGTGGATGGAGGGTTTCTTCCACCTTCACGTCTCACCCCACCCCACCCCCAGGCTGTATGCTCAGCATTCTTGACTCCCGCCCTCGTGCAGTCAAGGGCTGTCTAGTTCAGAGGTTACCTTGTTAAATGATCCTGACCGTTCAGATTGCCCTGGAAGAGCCCTGAGAGATGATTCTGTGCCGATATTCTTGGACGTGGGGGTGTCTCTTTGAATGGGACAGTTTTTACACTTGTAAGAGTTTTAAGAGCTCTAAAATTGAAACCGTGTATGTAGTTGATTCTGGTGGTTTAGCTTACGGTTACAGGTGTAGGTTGATTGAGTTTGGTTGTAAGACTTCTCATTTAAAAAAAGAAAAAGAAAAAAGAAGCCAGGTGTGGGGGCACACGACTTTAATCCAGGCACTCAGGAGGCAGAAACAATGTGAGCTCGAGGACAGCCTGCTCTACATAGTAAATTTCTGGACAGCTAGGGCTACATAATGAGACCCTGTCTCAAAATACAAAAAAAGAAAGTCCTCTGGAAGAGTGTCAGGTGCTTTTAATCACAGTGCCATCTTTTTCTCTCTTTTTTAAATTTTTGATGGTCTTATTATGTCCCCAGGCTGTCTTGGAACTCTTTATCTAGACCAGGCTGGCCTTGAACTCACCAAGATTCTCCTGCCTCTGCCTAGCAAGGGCTTGGAATCAAAGGCATTCACCAGCACAGCTGCCCTGTTGAGCAACTCTGAGGCTGTTTTCCAGTGCCGCCCATGTCACCTTGTCACCGTGTCACAGCAGTGCAGATAGGTATGGGAGAGTCCTAAGTTCCCCACATCCTCTCTCCAGCACTTACTGTCCACTCATTTTGATTACAGTTTATATCTTGATTATGCAGCGATTTCTCCAAACTTTTTTGTTCATTTCCAAGATTATTATGACTGTTCCTAGTTTCATGAGTGTCCACGTCAATTGGTGTTTTTTGTTTGTTTTTTTTTTTTTGGTTTTTCGAGACAGGGTTTCTCTGTGTAGCCCTGGCTGTCCTGGAACTCATTCGTAGATCAGGCCGACCTCAAACTCAGAAATCTGCCTGCCTCTGCCTCCCAAGTGCTGGAATTAAAGGCATGTGCCACAATTGGCATTTAATGGTGAGATATGTTTGTGCTGCAGACAGAAACCAAACCTTCTGGATATCCTAAGCAACTGCATCATTTAGATACATCTCTAACCCAGTTTTCAGACTTTTATAACAGCTGAAGTTTCACTAAGGGATTATGCTGAACCTTTCGGGAAATATAATGATCTTGATGAGCTTAGATCCACAAACACAGGATATTTTCCCATTTAAAACAGCTTTCCAAGCCAGGTCTTTAATCCCAGTACTTGGGAGGCAGAGGCAGGCAAATCTCTGTGAGTTCAAGGCCAGTCTGGCCTACGAAGTGAGTTCTAGGACAGCCAGGGCTACACAGAGAAACCCTGTCTCAAAAAACTGGAAAAAAAAAACTAAAACAAAAACCAAAAAAAAAAAAAAACAACCTTTCTATTTTAGTTCTTTCAACAGTGTTAGATTTTCAGCATCCCTTTTTGTACCTTTCTGAACTTATTTCCAAGTAATTTTATTCGCTTTCCAGGATATTGATAGTCTTGCCTCCTATCAATTAGTCCTCATAGTAAATCTAGGGAGTGGGTAGGATTTTTCTTTGTAGGTAAGAAAATAAGCTGAGGGAAGTTACATGATAGCACTCACAAGGCCACAAAGAAAGACAGAGGCAGTTCACCTGCTTGTAGCAAACTCTTGCTTGTATTTCTTTCCCCTGTAAAATACAAGATACCCGCTAGAGGTGGACAGGGAAAGTCAAGTTGTCTTAGTGAAGGAGGCATTCAGAAAAAAGATGCTGGCAGAATGGTCAGACACCTGCCATCAAGCAGGACACCCCTGAGCTTGATCCCCAGAACCCTGAGGTTGGAAGGAAAGAGCCAGATCCTGCAAGTATCCTCTGCCCTCCACATGTGCACCCACACTTACAAACCTGCATTAAATTAAAATGTAGTTAAAGACAAGTGGATCTTGAATGCTGATGAGTGGTTCATCCTGGGCTGGCCCGTAGGCTTTCGGGGGTATTAGGGAGCATTTAGATTTAACTGATCAAGGTCCAAGTCTTGGGGTTAAGCTTGGAGTTTAATACCTTGCTTGGTATCCGACTTAGCAAATTGCATGGGTTCCCTAGATTTCATTCTCCTTTATCAAATGGAGCACTCGCAAACTCTCCTTGGTCCTTTGCACTGTGGTCTCAGTGATGAAATCAGAAAGGCGTGATGATGCATGCCTGCGTTCCTAGCATCTAGGGGGCGGAGATAGGAAGATGGCCAGCCTCAGGTCCGCCTGGACTATAAGGCAAGACCCTGTCTCACATTCATAATGAGTCAAACTCTGGTGACACCTGCAGTGGAAGAGCGCTTGATCCTTGTCACACAGCAGATACTCAGTCTCGTGCATAGCTCTGTTTTCATTGCTCTCATTTCAGTACAAGTTCAGAGATCTGACCGTAGAAGAGCTGAAGAATGTGAACGCGTCTTTCCCGCACTTCAGATATTCCATGGACACCTATGGTATGAGGAGCATCCTCTAGTCCCCGCTGCTTTATTTGGACAATTAATTATTTGACCTAAAGAGCTTCCAAATTTTCTTTTCCTAATCTCAGAACTTTCTATGTAGCTAGGGATAGCCCTGAACTTCTGGCCCTCATCCTCCCTCTCCTGAGTGTTGGGATTGCAGGCAGGCACTGCCATATCCTGCTTCCTTTGGTGATAGAAGCCAGGGCTTTATATATATTAGCCAAGTACTCTATCAACCGAGCCCCGCTCCACCATTCCGTGGTTTGCACTCCTTTGCTGGTCTGGTGGTCATTATATAGCATAAGTCAGCCTTGAGCTGCTAGCAATCCTTCCGCCTGCACCTCTCAGGTGCTGGGGTTACGAGTGCAGGACATTATGCCTGGCAAGGTACGTGTCTCTTAAGAAAGGAAGGTGGGCATTGGATTTGGACTTCAGTGTCAAAGTTTTGTGTTCTTCCACTTCCTTTTTAAAAACTTTTATCTATTTTCTTGGACATTTCTGTGTGTGCAGAATTGACACTCCCTTTGACTGCTAGTCTCTACTTCTGATTGACATTTTGGAACTTTGTCTTCTAGTTTTCAAAGATACTTCCCAAAAAGACCTGCTGAATTTCACCGGTACGATTCCTGTGATGTATCAGGGTAAGTACAGAAGCTGAGAGAACGTGGGACTTCCCCACAGGAGCAGCTCGATAAGAACTTAATTCCTTGGTATGCACCGCTCTGAAAGTGTTTTTACATATACCTGAGGTCTGCTCAGGACCTTTCTAGATCTGGTGGGATCCCGTAGATGTCAAAGGAAGCCTAGATTAATTTTTTTCTTCTTCTTTTTCTTTTTTTAAGATGTATTTATTTTTTGTATATGAGTACACTGTAACTGTCTTCAGACATACTAGAAGAGGGCATTGGATCCTAGTACAGATGGTTGTGAGCCACCAGGTAGTTGCTGGGAATTGAACTCTGGACCACTAGAAGAGTAGTCGGTGCTCTTAACCGCTGAGCCATCTCTCCAGCCGCCTAGATTAATTTTAAGTCCATTTAACAGCTTGTCAAATAGTGCCTGCTAGGCTGGCACAGGTTGTGAGGACAGAAGAGAGCGTAAGAGACAGAGACGTGCTCTGGGGAGAGAGCCTTGCTCTCAGTAATGGAGGGCCAGGGTCCTGTGTGTTCCTATTGACGTCTGTGCTTGTCCCCTTTCCTTCTCTGTGATGTGGCACTCTACCTGTTCTGTAGGTAAGACTGAAACTCAGCCTGGTCACATGACCAAGCAAACAGCCAGTGTTGCAGGGCATTACTAGACATCTTAGAGTTAGGTGACAGGTTGAAATAATAATGATTTACTAAAAGGAAAGAAAAATAATAATAATTAACCATTTCTTAACTGTTCCCTACTTACTGTTCAGCAATGTAACTTTTGGTATGGAAGATTGGTTAAACAGTATCACTTGAAAAACACCAGCAAAGTTCTGTTTTCAAAAGACTTCTCTGAAGTAGTGCCTACAATTCCACCATTAAACATTTGTTCTTGCTGTGTGTGACGGAGTACAGCTGTAATCCTGGATTCAGGATGTTGAGGCAGGAGAGTTGAAGAGCAACCTGAGTTACATGCTAAGACTCTGTCTCAAATGAAACAAAATGTCATTCATTTACAGTGCAGATCTCCCCAGAAAGAGTAACCCCGGGAATGGCTAATACAGAATGACTGATGCTTACTAGTAATTCTCAGGGAGTGTGGCTCAGGAGTTAGTTTACTTGTTACTGACTGGAAGGCACAGGAACAGATGAACTCAACAGGCATTTGAAAGAGTTGATGTACTAAGAAGAGGGCTTTCAGAGATCAAATCAAATGGGGAGAAAAATCTCTTAGAAAGGGTTCAGCTTGGGTCAGTAGGATTTCGAAAGACTTCTTCAAATCCCAGGCATTTCCGTATGTTAATTTCTAAACCAAGGCCAGCCTCCCTAACTGCTGTGTCTCCGCCGGCGGTGGCGGTGGTGTTCATAAGTGTGTTGAGGCTGTTCGTCTGCCTGTGACTGCCGATGGAAGCCCTGGCTCCACTCACCCGTCTTTGCTCTGCTTGCCTCTGTCCTGCCAGGGCCTCTCCTCCTGTTTGCTGCCTGTCAGAACTTCATTTACACCATGAGCTGTTACTTGTATTCTGTACTTTGCTTGGGTAGATGTTAAGAAGAAACAGGAAGTGAGGAAAGAGAAGAAGGGGCAGGAAGCTGAGTCCTTAGTTCATTTTGAGGCAAGAGAATAACTCTTATTACTTTGCTGATTTCAACTTTATCATTTTAATAATAACTGCCTAGTAGCATTTCAGTTTCTGGGTATTGTATTACCCCAGTGAAGCTGGAGTTCAACCCCTAAGTGTGCAAACCACTGTGCTCCACGCCACACCCCAGCCCCATCAGTACTATGCAGTCCACTGGTCCTCTGCCCTTCAAACAGACAGGTAGTTAAGCCATTGACCCTTTGTGCCAAGTCTTCTTGAAGTAGTCATGCTGTTTGCTGTACTCCGTCTACCCAGGACTGGAAATCAAACCCAGGGCTCCACACATTCATGACAAGGTATACGATTCCCAGTTGGAAACCCCTGCTCCTGCCTTGTCACCGTTGAGCTGTTACTACCTTCTGGAGGAATGTGATGGTATATCTTTGTATTTGGTCACTTTACGGTCTGGGGTCACATATTTTGGTAATCATAGAGTTTTCTATGGGCCAACAGATAGGGTTATGCCCAGACCCACATTGTAAATATTTAGGTAAAAGCTACACAGCGGATGTTCTAAGAAAGGCTGATATAAAACTGGTAGACTGACAGGTTTTAACATGTCTATAATGTGCTAATTGCATCCTGCTTGTACATTTGTGTAGCAGCTTTAAAGAAATGTTGTCTGGCCCCTGTTGGATTGCATCAGTCTCATGAGAGAAATGCCAGATCATTTACATGTTTATCAAATGTGTAGTTGCTGCTGAGTATTGTTGTGCTTGGTGGAGAGGAAGACAGATGAGAACAGTAGCTTTCAGTAGAAAGACAATTTCCATAGAGAGGAAACGATTACGGTGAAAAAGAGAACCATTTGTTTGCATCTGACCTGTTTCCAAGTGGGTTTAAAAGTACAACTCAAAGCGTTTGCCATGTCGTGTATACGTGTGAATTTCATCCCAACAGTATATGAAATTAGAACGAATATTACTTTCAGTTTATAGAGAGGATTAGGCAGAAAGAACTTAAGTAACATGGGTAAAGTCATACAGCTAATAATGTGTAGAGGTAGGTATCTGGTGCCGAGCGGAATATTTTTAATACAGTGTAAGACACAGAGCGCTAGACTGTGAAACAGGAGTAAGTGTTAAGGATAGAACAGTTGAAGTGTTTTTTAGATGTCTAGACAGTTTAGTTTTCACCTACATTGAATTTAGCTTTGGGCTTCATGGCAACCAAGGCATGACCTACATGATTAAAATCAGAAGAGCCTGCGGTTAGGTTCCTTCCTATCCCTCCTGTCCTCCAAGGTCAGGTTCCTTCCTATCCCTCCTGTCCTCCCAAGTGGTTTGTTTTATTGAGGAGGGTTAATGACCTAAAACAAAGCCTCAGACGAGCTACAAGCTACCTACCGGCCTGACAGGAAAGCCAAGTGGCAGTGAGGCCGCATGCAGGCAGACAGGAACCAGACACCTGCCAAGGGCAGCAAGTGATACCCTTCCGCTGGCATTACTTGACTCGGAGAACAAGTCTGCATTTGAAAACTTCTACCCCAAAAGGGTAGAGGGTCCCTTTTCAAGCCCTCTGCACCTGAGGGCAGCCACCATTCGTGTAGAGAGACAGCTGCCCTTCCTTCATGGTTCTCATTGAGAACCCAATCTAACATAATTGCAGTGCTTACAACTGACTAAACCCAGGGCCTCACGTCAGGCAGATGATCTGCTCAGCTAGATCCATTGACTCATCTTTGACCTGTCGTAAGCCTGCTGAGAAGAATATTGAGCACTTCCAAAAGAGAGTATGTCTAAAAGATTAGTAGACCATTTATGTGGGGGGGGGGCATGTTCAGACCGCCCTACCCCACTCTCACTTTGGCAGGGGCAGGGGAGGGTGTTGTTCAGAATGCAGAGTATTTGGGCCCTATCCCACTCTAACTAGGTTCCAGGAATCCGAATGCTTTTCAGTTTCTTTAAGTCATTCTGACATACACTAAAATTTAAGTACCACTTAAAAAAGGTGACTTACCTTCCCCTCTAAACTCAGTGTTTGTCCATTCTTATTTATAGGACAGACTTACTTAGCAGCTAGTATATTAGACTCAATACCTGGTGTTGAGGATATAAGAAAGAATGAGAGAGAATGCACAGTAGAAATGTACACTGGAGTAGAAAAGCAGGCTGGGTAAGTAAGTAATTTCACTATAGAATAAATGAAAAAGTGGAGAAGCTACAGTATCTCTCTGCTTAAGATTCGAAAAGTAATTGCTCAGGTGACCATTGTCTTAGTTTCATGGCCGTGTTGGTGCTGTGGTAAGAACCTCTTCCCAATGCAGAGAAAATGAAAAGCAGGGTGGTTTGCATCCATCCTTACACACAAACTCGGCTACCCCTTTTCTTCCTTTTCCTCAGTACTTAGCCCCTTTTTATTTTGAGACAGAGTCTTGGTATTGTCTAGACTGCCGTCAAACTCACAGTCCCCCACCTCAGCATCATTAGGTAGAATGAGAAGCTTTTCCGCCATGCCTAGCTGTCTGTTTTTCAAATGCCGTCTCGCTGCATGATGCATACAGTGCATACATGTCATGATCCTTTATCTCGTCTCAAATAGGTAAGACGTACAACATACCCATCCAATTCTGGATCTTGGATTCTCATCCTTTTGCTCCGCCCATTTGCTTCTTGAAGCCAACTGCAAACATGGAAATCTCAGTTGGAAAACACGTGGATGCCAAAGGCAGAATATACTTGCCCTATCTCCAAAACTGGAGCCATGTAAGATCAACTTGGATTTTCTTTGAGTTTTATTTTTCTGAATATTTGTCTTTGTCTTTGTTCTTGATAACACAAGTAAACATACTGCATCTCCCCCCCCCACTCACACACACACACACACACACACACACACGGGCGGGGGGCATGCACGAACACTTCCTTATTGTTGTTTGTTTGTTGAGTCAGAGTCTTACCATGTAGGCCTTTTGCATCCTGGAACTTACTGTGTAGACCAGGCTGGCCTCAAACTCTCAGAGTACTGGGATTAAAGGCATGCACCACCATGCCTCAGATGATCTTTCAATTACATTCTTCATGTGATCTTTAAAAATAGTTTGAAATTGAGCTTTTTTGAGTCTTTGACGTTCCAGAACCCTGATAACATCAGCCTGCACAGCTGCCTTCCCCAGGTCTGGGAGCCAGCTGCTGCTGTTCCTTGTTTTATTATCATTTAGCACTTGAAAGGTTACATACAAAGCTACTAGCAAAGTACTGGGACTCTATTTCCTAGTTCCTGTCTATTAATGATTCTCATGCTATAGATACATACCTTTTTACTTTGTCTAAATTGATCGTATTCTATTTAATCTATAATGTGTTTTGTTTAGCTGACTATAGTGTGTGTGTGTGTGTGTGTGTGTAGTGTAGGGGTGGTATAATCTAGGGCCTGAAGCATGCATGGTAGGTAAGCATTCTACGGCTGAGTTTTGTTGGTCTTAGCCTTGGCTTGCTCTGTAGCTCAAGCAGGCCTTGAACTGGGACCTTCTGCCTTGCTCTGAAACAGCCGTGGTTCCGGTTCTGTACTCCGGGCCTTGCTAAGATTTTTGTTTTTGCAGTGCAAAGGCTTGAACCTTGGGCCTTGCTCATACCAGACAAGTACTGTACTGCTCAGTGCTCAGCCTGGCATTCAGTTAGTTTAATTTTTTTTTAACTTCTACTTATTTATTGAGTATGTTTGTGTGTGCACATATGTGACATTGCACGTGTGCAGAAGTCAGAGGACAACTTGTGAAGGTTTGTTCTCTCCTTTGATTACATGAGTTCCAAGGATCAAACTCAGCTGGTCAAGCTTGGCAGCAAGCACCCTTGCCTGCTGAGCCATCCCTCCAGCCCTTTCTTTGTTTTGTAAGGTAATACACAATAAAAGTTTTAGGGATAGAGGACTCCTATCTACAGTTTATTTTTACATGCTTTAGAAAATAGACATAAAGATAGAATGTTACCAGCCTGGATGGCAGATATATGCTATTTTTGTTTGAAGTGATTTCAAAAGAAAAAGTCTCAACCCTGTATATTTTGTTACAAAGTGTGTTTATCCTGTGCTTCTACGTTTGGAAGATGTTGGTTTAGCATTTCTCTCCTTGTATTGTGCAGATCTGTGGAATGTCTCCATGAGATCTCTAGGGAAGCTACTTACTGAATGATACAATTTGTACTTTTCAGTTATGAATATTAAGACTTAAAGATAGTTTGTATGGTACTTTAGAAAAACGAGACAATACCTGAATATACCTTTGACAACCTGGGTTTGAAGAAAAGATTGTCATAAATGTGTAAAGTAAGAAGACAGTGTATTTAACTATTGCTACCATAAAGTCTACATAAACCTGTTATGAAAAGTTAAAATCTATCAAACATAAAGAGCTAAGTGTGGTTAACACTTGGAATTCTAGTTGCAAGGAGGCTGAGGTACCATAACTAAAGGTTTGAGCCAGCCTGAGCTACACACACAGCAAGTTCTTATCCTGAGCTTCAAAGCACAAGCCCTTAAAAACAAACAGTAGACCCAGAATTCCCCCAAAATAAAACAAAACCCTAAAAAATAGAAAGCTTGCATGTGTTCTTATCCACACAAGTGTACTCTGGGGCCTTTATGCGTAACAGCAGTATGAGTAAACACACAGTGGTAAAGAAAGCAGCACCGAGTGAGCTGCGCCTGTGGAGTGTCACTGTGCCGACGGGGCTTCCGTCTGTGTGCGTGGAATTGCTCATGATTGGTTATTCCCATAACGAGCCGTATAAAAATGACGTCAAATGGCTGCTTTTCTCACTGTACAGCAATGCAGCATACAAAACATGCGCTGTCTTTACATACAAAACATGCACTGTGTTTACATACAAAACGTGCTGTTTTTACCATTGGTGAGGGCTGTGGTGTAGCTTGGTGTAAAGTACTTGCCTTGCATGCAGAAGGCTGTGAATTTGGTTCCCAGCACAGATGCAGAAGGAAAACATGCAATGGGAATAGAGAAGATGGAGAACAGGCTCTTAGTGGAAGATTGGGGGAGGCTGTGTGTGTCAGTTTTCCACTGTACGTTGTTCAAGGACCACCTTGACTGACAATATAAAACAAGTGCTCTCTAGAAAATACAGTTAGGTAACTTTTCCCTTTGCGTGCATTCTCTAGCCCAAATCTGCCATCGTTGGATTAATTAAAGAAATGATTGCCAAGTTTCAAGAGGAACTTCCTCTCTATTCCGTACCATCTTCCAACGAAGCGCAGCAGGTGGACTTGCTGGCCTACATCGCAAAAATCACCGAAGGTTTGTGCTGTCAGTGAGATCACCTAAGAATTAAGACGTTAGAATTTCTCACTGATGTTCTAGACTCTTTGCTACATATGAGCTTATGAATAAGTAATATATATGTATATACATATATATTCCTACTTAATACTCTTCTTCAGTTATAAGGTATTTCTATATAGTTCCAATTAAAGTTTTTTAAAATGTAAAAAATGTTGCTCTTATATAATCAGATAAAATAGTTCTTTCTTTATTCAGAGCCCCTTATAAATTAATTATCCCAATTATCATTACATGTTTCTGTAGTTTTTTTGGCTTATTCAGTGTATGGGATCAGAGGTATATAAGTCTGAGCTTCTAATTGGGATAAAGCTAGTTATTCATGCCTGGAACATTTCAGAAGGATTTTTGTGAATATTGAGGTCAGGGGTCAGTACTGTGTGTCTTCCTCAGCTTTTACTAGCGTATAACAATTGTGCATAACAGTGGTTTCAGTATAACATCCTCATACATGCACACAATGTATTTCTATCACTCTTCCCTTAAGCCTCTCCCACCCTTAATTTATCCCTTCCCTCTTCTTAGCTTGCTTCTACTCTTACCTCTTCGCCCCTGCTCTCCAGTGAGTCTCATTAGGCTTTCTATAGGGGCAGGGGTGAGGATTTGTTTACAGAGCCACAGGTACCTTACGAGGCTACACCACTAAAGAAAACATCTATCTCCCTTGTTAACTATTGACTGTGTACAGATTCCTTTCTTATATACTTTTCAAAAAGTATTATTTTATTCTGTGAGTACCGGTGTTTGCCTTCATGTCTGTCAGTGCCTGGTGCCTGTAGCGGCCAGAAGAGGGTGTTGGATTTCTGGAACTGAAGTAACAGGCGGTTGTGAACTGCCATGTGGGTGCTGGGAATTAGACCCAGTGCTCTTAACCACAGAGCCATCTCTCCAGCCTCAAATGAAACGCTTTAAATGTCTATAATACTGTCCTTAAAAAGGAGAGCCTCTATGTAAATCAGTATAAGATTCCTGTTTTTCTTAGGGGAGGTTGCAATGTATTAGTTTGAGACAGGATCTCAGGTAACTCTGGCTGACCTCAAACACTACGTAGCTGAAGATCACCTTGAACTCCTGATCTTTCTGCCTTCACCACCCTGTTGTTGGGATTACAGGTGTGCACAGAAATGCCCAGCTGCCTCCTCTGCGCCCCCCACCCCTAAGAGTAAGTGTCACTGTGAAACCTAGGCACTTCAGCCTCCTGACGGCCGGCCGGGTTATAGGTGTAAGCCGCCATGCTTGATTTCAGGATCCTGTCCTTGCCTTCATTAGTACACCAAATATTAAAAAAAGAAAAAATAGAATTGCTGGTCCATCAGTGGTGGCACTCGTGAGGGACACAGTGGCCTTGGGGTCTACAGCCTGCTCTACAGAGGGAGTTCCAAGACAGCCAAGACTACACCGAGGAACCCTGTCTCGAAACAAAAAATCTATAGAATCTCTATGAGAGTTTTTGAAGTTTGCTTTATTTTTAAGAAGATCCTAGAAAGGTTTTTTTGGGAAGGGGCTGGGGAACAAGGTCACACTGTATGGTCCAGGCTAGCCTTGAACTTGTCATCCTTCTGCCTCGACTTGTTGAGTGCTGGGATTATAAATGTTTTCCACTTCACCAAGCTTATAAAATACTAGAAAAGATTTTTTTAATATTATTTTTTAATTCTCAGGATAATATTTTTTATTGTAGGTGTCTCAGACATAAATTCAAGGGGCTGGACAAATCATGAAAATAAAATACCCAATAAAATCACTGTGGTTGGAAGTGGAGATTTGGGTATTGCCTGCACATTGGCAATTTCAGCAAAGGTATGTAGACATAGTGGCTCTACGTATATTTATGCTTTCTTTAGACTTTACATTTTTTTTCTTTTTCCATTTTTTCATGTATGTGTGTATGCATGTTTGGCATGTCTGAGCACACATTGTGTATATGTGTGCACAAGTATGCTTGTGTACATGGAAGCCTGAAGCAAGAAGTCAGGAATTACCTTCAATTGCTCTTCCACTTTCTTCACTGAGGCAGGACCTGTCAACCAATCACAGAGCTGGACGATATGGCTAGTCCCACCAGCCAGGTTACTCTGGGATCCTCCGACTCTGGCTTCCCAGGCTGCAGTCACAGGTGGGCTGCCACGCTCATCTGGCATTTACATTGGTTTCTGGGGATGGGAACATATAGTCTAGATCCTTAACCACTCAATGAAAGAGACAGGGTACTGCTGTGAAGCCCAACCTGCCCTCAAATAATCTTCCTTCCTCAGCCTCTGCAGTGCTGGGGTTGCAGACATTTACAGCCACGCTGGGCTTTCAGAACCGTAACTCCAGCATCTCCTAAGACAGATAGAAGTGCATGGCTAGGCTGAGTCTTCATTTTACTGCATCCCAGTGATTAGTGCTCATGGCTGACTCAGTGGCATTCAGTATGGCTTAAGCCCCTCTTCCAAGCCCTGTATTGTATTGCTGCCTGACTTGTTCTCAGTGAATAAGAGGCGGAGTCTCCTCTAGAGGGTCTATACAATCGTGTCATTTTTCACAGGTCCTAGTACATGTGTAGGACAGCTTCTATAAATGAGATCAGTGGATTGCATAATTTATTAATTTTTGAATTATAGAAATTATCAAATTGAGCTGGGCAGCGATGGCTCACTCCTTTAATCCCAGCACTCAGGAGGCAGAGGCAGGTAGATCTCCAAGTTCAGGGCCAGCCAGGTCTAGAAAGTGAGTTCCAGGACAGCCATAGCTGTTACGCAAAGAAACCATGCTCAGAAAAACATTTTTTAACAAAAGAGAAGGAAGGGAAGGAAGGAAGGAAGGAAGGAAGGGAAAGGAGAAGGAATAAGAGGAGGAGGGCGAGGAAGAGGAGAAAAGCAACAGCAACTGGAATTAAAGTAAAAACTTAAACTCAAGAGGAGCAGTTGCATGCCTATATAGTACTCCTTGCCCCCTTTATTTATTCCATTTAAAGAAGCTATAGTTTGCTCCTGGGTAAGCCCTGTTAGGTCCTGGTGTTCAGTACGCAAGCTTCAAAGACTGAGTCAGCCACATAATAACGTCGAGCTCGCGCCCTTCCTCTAGTGCTGTTGTGTTACCTTTCCTTCTTAAGTACCTCACGAGGCCTCCTTTAGCCTTTCTCATGAGCTGTACTGAGTAGCCAGCTGTGTCAGTGAACTGCTGTTCTTGTTCTAATCTTTCCACACAGGGCATTGCAGACAAGCTGCTCCTTTTAGACCTCTCAGACGGGACTAGCCAAGGGACGATGGACCTTGATATCTTCAACCTGCCTAATGTAGAGATCAGCAAAGGTTTGATTATTCTATTTAAAGATGGTTATAATAGTCTGTAGTGCTCTAGTAGTTGGATCTAAGATTGTTTGTTTGTTTGTGGAACGGGGAATTAGGTCCTAGAATTTTTTTAATTATATTTTTACTTACTTTGGTTAGGGGCACACATGTGCCATAGCATATGTGTTCCTTCCAGACTTGGTTCTCTCCTTATACCTCATGGGTCCTGGAGCATCAAACTCAGGTTGTCAAGTTTAGGGACAGGAGCCTTTATTCACTGAGCAGCCTCTCCAGCTCAGGTCCTAGAATTCTAAGGCTGAAAAGTAGCATGAAGGTCATCTGTTCCAAGTTATTTTTTTAACGTGTTGTGGAACATGAGACATTGAAATAAATCAGTTGATCTATCCAAAGTCTTAGAGCAGTTATAAGCAATTATGTTAGCTGTAGTCACATGAGCAAACAGTATTCAGAAACACTCCAGTTGGCCAGAAGTATTTACTCATTTTCTCTGATTAGCATCCCAAATAAGCATTTCTCTGGTTGTGTCATTTCTCAGGATATGTTGGTTCAGAGCACAGGCTCTAGAGTTAGGCAGATTCGGTTTGCATCTTAGCTTGACCACATTATAGTCTGACATTTGCAGGTTAAATAAGAAAAAGAAAGGAAGTTCTTTTTGCTGTCCCATCCTTTTTGTATGTGTGAGCCTCTTCTTGCTGTTTCCTGGCTGCCCCTGAACTCCGGGGCTCAAGCTTGCCCGCTGCTCTCCCAGCTGGTGTGATGGTAGGCGCCTCCACGGAGGCCAGGCCTTGTAAAACAGCATCACTTCAGGCTGGAGAGATGGCTCAGTGGTTAAGAGCACTGACTGCTCTTCTAGAGGTCCTGAGTTCAATTCCCAGAAACCACACAGTGACTCACACCCATCTGTAATGAGATCTGATGCCCTCTTCTGGTGTGTCTGAAGATAGCAACAGTGTACTCATGTACATAAAATAAATAAGTCTTTAAAAAAAAACACTGTTTTCATAGGACATGTAACATTGTATTAGCACATATTCAGCTAGATAAAGACTATATTTGGGGGTGCAGGTTTAAAAGGATTTTACCAGGAATGCATGAGTTTAAAAAAAAAAAATCAATCAAACTTGGTGAGATGGCTCAGTGGTTAGAAGCATGCTTCTGCAGAGGACCTAAGTTTGGTTCCCAGAACCCATATTGTGCACCTCACAACTGCCTGTAACTCTAGCTGCAGGGGTTCCAACAGCCTTTTCTGACCTCTGCAGGTACCCACTCACATGGCATACATGCTCAGATACATAAAATTATGTGTGTATGTGTGTGTGTGTATTTTTCTTTTTTACATATGTTTCTTTGTGTAGCTCTGGCTATCCTGAACTCACTCTGTAGACCAGGCTGGCCTCACATAGAGATCCGCCTCTGCCTCCCAAGTGCTAGGATTAAAGCTGTACACCACCATGCCTGGATTAAAAATACATTTTAAAAATCAAAATAATAAAAACAGATCATTGAACAAAATGTATTTCCTAAAACATCTCTACCAGTTTATAGATAAGACCAACTTATACATGGCACAGTGATGTGGGCATCTTTGGTCATTCCCTAGGTTTCTTATATTCCTTGACTGTTTTCCAAATAATGTTTAAAGTCTCACATCCTAGAATGTACTGATGGTGGTCAGAAGAGCTGACTTGACTGTCTGTTCTAAAAACAGCACGTCACAGTTCAGTAAGCATTCGGATCCCTGGAGGAGACAATTAGCTCATTTTCCTCATCTGAGAGAGTACTGTAGTTGCTTTAATGGTCCTTTAATGGCTGGGTAGAGGTTCCTTAGGGAGCTGGATATTCTCCTGTGCCTGTCGTTCCCAGTCCTGAGTTCCTAAGGGACCTCTTAACTCTTCAGATCCCTATAGGAGAGACTCTTTAGTACCTAACCCCAGAGAAAGCGAGGCCATTTAGGACCTAAGGAAACTGTGTCTCATCAGCCATTGATAACCGGTGAAATAACTGACTAATTGAAAGAACAGAATCTTTGGAGGGAATGTGCAGTACGTGGTACTTACCACCAAGCAGGGACTCAGAATTACCTGTGAGGTCGAGGACATTTTATCATCAAGGCAGAGGAAGGAAGCCAGAGCAGGACTCTGGCAAGGCAGGTTGTAGCCAAGGTGTAGTGTTTTAAATTAAACTGGTCATTGATTTCCGATGCTCTCTCCGCGCTTGTCAGCCTCTCCGGGTACCAGTTTTCAGTTTCCCAAGGGGTGTTAGTAGATCAGAGTCAGAAAGCAGACTGCCTGGGCCTGACTTGCAGCCCCTCTGCTGACTTGCCCAGTCACTCACTCCTTTGCTCAGTTCTCCTCCCGTACTTCCACGTTGCATCACAGTCACATTCAAAGGATGCTGTGGCTCCCAAGCTCACAGTACAGAGGCCAGTGGCTGTCGGTCCATCTTGCCTATGTCACTCATTTCCCTTTTCAGAACTGTGAGCTACATAGAAAACTTAGTCCCTGTGTATTGGCGCTGGCTCTTTCCAATTTCCTGCTTATTTTGTTCCGTATCCCAGGCTCGCCTCCATCTTGGAGCCATTCTGCTTCGACCTCCCAAGTGCTGGATCACAGCTGTGTACCACCGTGCTTGGCCATGGATGCATGCTGTTACCCCTCAGCATTCCCAATGACAGCTATATGGGGGCGTGTGTGCCTACATTCTCTGTTCATAGAACAGAGAAACGTTTTATCTTGTACTAATATTGGTTCAGACTATGTTGAACTCAGACTGTTTCTTTTCGTTCATTAGATTTGTCTGCCTCTGCTCATTCCAAGGTGGTGATCTTCACAGCCAACTCCTTGGGTGGTTCTGAATCCTACCTGCATGCAGTACAAAGCAATGTGGACATGTTCAGAGCTCTTGTTCCAGCTCTGGGACATTACAGTCAACATGCTGTCCTGCTTGTTGCCTCTCAACCAGGTAAAAAGAGTTACCAAATTCAAAGGATGGTCCAGAGCATCAATATATTTGCCGTTGCTGATTTAGGAAAAAAAAAGCAAAAGCCAAATCACCATGGTGTATAAAAGGATATTCAGTAAGATTGCTCTTAAAATGAACAGTACATACATCTGTATTCTGACAGCAGTTACTCCTTAGAACTGATATTACATAGGTTGCAATTCACAGCTTTTCATGAAATGTGGTATTATTTTCAAGTTGTTAGCCATACCGCCTTTAGTGAGAAAATGGTTAAAACCTCCAAGAGAATCATTCAATGATGTTTATGTGTAAGATATCTTAAGTCTCTGGTGTTAACATAAATATTAAGAAACATATCGGGGCTGAAGAGATGGCTCAGCGGTTAAGAGCACTGACTGCTCTTCCGGAGGTCCTAAGTTCAATTCCCAGCAAGCACATGGTGGCTCACAACCATCTGTAATGGGATCCGATGCCCTCTTCTGGTGTGTCTGAAGACAGCTAAAGCATAATCATATAAATAAAATAAATAAATCTTTTTTAAAAAAGAAAAGAAACATATTACTATACATGCAAAGACAGTTTTTTACTTTTGTGTGCATGTATATATGAACGTGTGCACACATACACAGTGTGTGTGGAGGTCAGAGGGCAGCCTTCCTTTGATGTGTGTTGTAGGTTGAACCCGGATTGTCAGGTTTACTGGCAGCTACCTTACCCACTGTGCCGCCTCACCCACAGTCACCATCCATCTTTAACAGTTGATATTTTATATATGTTTCACTTAAGAGAGATGTTTCCAGAGACTAGGTGGTTTGGGCTCAATCAGTGCTTCAAGCATGTGCTTGAAAATGTTCCACAGTCACCCACAATTACATGTTTCATTTATGATTGTCAGAGACATTGGTCCCTTTAAATCCTTTTGGCATGTAAAAGAAAGGGAAGTTGTGGGTTTTTTTTTCTTTTTTCTTTTTTTAAAGATTTATTTATTTATTATATATGAGTACACTGTCTTCTGTCTTCAGATACACCAGAAGAGGGCACCAGATCCCATTATAGATGTTTATGAGTCACCATGTGGTTGCTGGGATTTGAACTCAGGACCTCTGGAAGAGCAGTCAGGGCTCTTAACTGCTGAGCCATCTCTCCAGCCCCCAATGGGTCTTTTTTTTCCTTAAGGTGATGTACTGCATAATAATATATGAATCAGCATTTTGATTTGAGCCTAAAACATAAAAGAAATTTATCAATGAAATTAAATTATTGGACTGGGAATATGACTCGGTAGTAGAGAGCTTGCCTAACATACATGAGGCCCTGGGTTCAAAACTCTGCAGGAGCACACACACTCAAAAGAATAGTGCTTCATTGAAATGAAATGATTATTTTCCTGCTTTCTGTTGGGGCGTGGGATTAGCTGCATGAGCACTGATCACTCAGACACCAGTCTCAGATATGATGCGAGTTTATTGAACGCTCTCAGAATGATCAATCAGGACCACCTGTCTGTCCTCAGGGCAGACTTTTTATAGGAAAAAAAACAGGTTCAAAATGTTAAAGGCAAGCAATGAAGTGACTAGACAAAGTATTATGGGCTACCCTTTAAGCTGATCAGTCCTGAGTGAGGTACCAGGGGTGGTGGACAGGTGAGGAACATTGAGATAAGATACAAATGACTCAGCCATAACTTTTTGGCTTATTAGTAACATTCTTCAGTGTCAGTTAAAGTAGTAACTGTGAACTCAGTTTCGTCTTGTGAGTAACACGAAGGCTGCATAAAAATGGCTACGGTTTTGTTAAAAGGAGCAGGCCTCAACACATTCTATACCCAGTCTTCACCTTTCTTGCTTAACTGTTCCTGGAATTTATTTTCTGTCCTAACAATTTGCTATATAAAAATGCTTTAGCTTGGTTAGTGTTTTCTGTATACTTTATAAACATATTGCCAGCATGGTGGTACACTTTTGTAATCTCAATACTCTGGAACAGAGGGAGGAAGATTGGGAGTTCAAGGCCAGTTCTGCCTGGGAAAGTATGATGGGCCAGCAAATTTAAGACCTCCAAAGACTGTAAAGTACTGACATATTCACTAGGGAAGTGATCCTTTCCATGTGAGCTAGGCTACAAGCATTTCTTGTTTTGTTTGTTTGTTTGTTTGTTTGTTTTTCGAGACAGGGTTTCCTCTGTGTGGCCCTGGCTGTCCTGGAACTCACTCACTCTGTAGACCAGGCTGGCCTCAAACTCACAGTTTTCCCTCTGCCTCTGCGTCCTGCATGATGAGATTAAAGGTATGTGCCACCACTGCCCAGCTAAATTTTTTTTATTCTTAAATTGTCATTTTGTGTGTAACATTTAGTAGAAATCCTGAGCTACGTGACATGGAAGCTGAGCACATTTCCTGCGACTAGAGTGATTGGGATTGGCTGCAATCTGGATTCGCAGAGGTTACAGTACATTATCACGAATGTTCTGAAGGCGCAGACTTCAGGCAAAGAAGCGTGGGTTGTTGGTGAACAGGGAGAAAACAAAGGTAAGTGCATCAATACCAATTATGCTGCTAACTCTGAAATCCTGACATTCGGATCTGTGCGGGGACCTTGCACTTGTGAAGCTTGGTGAGAGCCTACATAAGAGTCATTCACTCTCTGTGTGTGAGTCTGTGTGTGTGTGTGTGTGCACATGCGAGCGTGCGTGTGCATGCGAGAATGTGCTCCTAGGGATTAACCCCCAGGCCTCAAGTGTGTTAGGTGTGCTTTCACTCACTGCAAACCCCAGCTCCTGTCATACATTTGGGGCTTTGGGAGATTCTTTTTGCTTCTTTGTCTTTTAGTTTTTTAAGTTTAAAACAAGATCCCTTAGTCAGGTTTTCAATTTTTAGTTGAATTTTCGAGTCTAGATTTACAAGTTTTACTTTTCCATTCAAGCATACATGAAGCATTTAAAACTACCCTCTGTTCTCTCCACATCCAACTCTGCTTTTCCTAAGCTCAGTGCCGCTTCTTAAACACATGCCTCTTGTTTTTTCTGAAAGAATTTTCAGTCTGTGGACATTTTAACAAGCTGCTTGTTATCTCCCTATCACAAAACCATCACTTCAGCTCCCTGTATAGAAACAAAACCAAAACCCTTTTCTTATCCAAGAAGAACGCTTTCTGTGTGTGAGATGCCTTCCTTCACCCTTCCAGGTGCGGCAGAACACAGTCTCTGCTGTATTTTAGAGCAGCCATTCTCAGCCTGTGGGTCGTGACCCTTTGGGGATTACAAAGCAAATATCTTGCATATCAGATATGTTATAGTTCAGAACAGTAGTAATATTACTGTTAGGAAGTAGCAACAAAATAATCATATGGTTGCAACAACATGAGGAACTGTATTAAAGGATCACAGCATTAGGAAGGTTGAGAACCAGTGTTTTAGAGAGAAGAAAATATCAGATATAGGATACTATGTGATTAACTATTATTTTGGTACTTAGATATTTACATATGCATCCAGGGTGGGCTGAAATCAATAGGAAAAAGAGAGTAAATACTGTTGCTACAGTACCCCAAATGACGGTAAAGGCCGTCATTGACCTAGACATTGGAAGAAGGAAATAGTGGTGAAAACATCCCAGGAATGGGAAACAACCAGGCAGAGGCGTGGTTCCAGGAGGCAAGAAAACCTTAAGGACTAGCCGTGGTACTTCTGACTCGAGTTCTCATCAGGGAAACAGAAACAGGAGGATCTAAGAGAATGCAAACTGGGATTCCTTAAGTCAGGTTGTTGGAACAGTTGACATATATGTGTGTGTCCACATCTAGAGATGTGCAGAATTTGAAACCTAAGAGAGCAAGCCCTCGTGAGTGTGCATGCAGTCAGGCTGGACTTGCCAGGCTGTCGTCCAGCTTGCTGTATAGGAAAGCACAGATGGCTTTTTGGATTGTCTTTTACTGTGCTAGTTTCCAACCCAGGGTTCCATGTGCTCACTAGGCAAACTCTAACCACAGAGCTCCACCCTGGCTCTAACCTTTGTACTCTGCTTGCTTTACAGCAGGTTATACACATGGCTTGGTTTCATTGCCTAGCCCTAAAAGCAGAAATGGATCAGAGGCTCCCTCTGCTGGCTGCATGTTAGATTCCAACTAGTAATAATTTTTGCACAAGTGACAACATAGTAAGTAATGTGATAAAATTGATTTTTAATAATTATCTTTATGAAGTAATTTTCAGACAGTACTTCTCACTTAAATTTTACAAATACCCTGGGAAGAAAGAATTTTATTTTTTAAATTTATTTATTTTCATTTTATGGCATTTTCATTTTGCCTATATGTATATCTATGTGAGAGTGTCAGATGCCCTGGAACTGGAGTTACAGACAGTTGTGAACTGTTGTGTGGGTGCTGGGAATTGAACCCAGGTTCTCTGGAAGATCAGTCAACACTCTTAACCACTAAGCCATTCTCCAGCCTCAGGTTTCTTTTCTATTTTGTTTTGTTTTCTGTTTGTTTTATTTTCTTTCTGTTTTGGGCTTTTGAGACATGGTTTTTCTATGTAGCCCTGGCTGTCCTGAAACTCACTTTATAGACCAGGCTGGCCTCAAACTCAAAGATCTACCTGCCTCTGCCTCTGCTTCCTGGGTGCTGGGATCCAATATGTGCCACCCTCTGCTGAGCCCTGGCTTTCTAAATGTATAGAAGAGGAAGCACAGAGCCAATGAGGATGAGTGAGCTGCTGAGGTTGGTATATCCAATAGAGCAGCTCTAAATTGATGCTAAGATTTGCTCTTTCTTGCAGTCAGTGACACAGAATAAACAGTGAATTGTTATTCTAAGATTTACAAGATGGTGATAAATATGAATTAGCAAAAGGAAATGTGAAACAATTTGAAGTAACGTAACCTTAGGTTTTGAAAACAATTGTAAGAGTAGAAGTTCTTCAGAGACAAATGATAGTCACAGCCGAGGGAGGAGTCCCAGGGCAAATAAGACCTTTAGGCTCTATTTCCTGCTTCCTTCCTCAGCTTCAGCCGCCGTTGTGCCAGGTGTTCCTCCAGGTGTTGTGCCAGGTGTTGTGCCAGGTGTTCCTCCAGGTATTGTGCCAGGTGTTCCTCCAGGTGTTGTGCCAGGTATTGTGCCAGGTGTTCCTCCAGGTGTTGTGCCAGGTGTTCCTCCAGGTGTTGTGCCAGGTGTTCCACACTAGCCAGATGGTCGCTTGCAGTGGTTCACGCACTCTCATTGCATCTGCTGCTTCCTTTTCACGACCACCCATTCACTTAGCTAGTTCCTGCTTAACCTCCAGAAAGCACTCAAGATTAGGTAAGTTCATGCATGTGTTATAAGCATTAGCACACCGTGTTACCCTCATGTGTGTTATATCATCATCGCCATGCTATTTACATGCCTGTGCTTCACAAGACAAACCTCTTCAGCCCTGAATGCTTTGTCCATTTTGGATTGAATGAATGATCCTGACTCCACCTTGTTGTAACCAAAAATCAATCACTTATTCTGCGTCAAATTAGATGATTAACAGAACATTTGCTTAAGAGCTACTATTTTTTTTTTTTGAGAGTGCCATTGAAATCATATAGAGAGCAAAGATTACTGCAGTAGTATTTTGACAGTCTGAGGGCTGAATCTGAGTGTGTTATCTCTTTTGGCATAGGTTTGGTGTTGTAAATAATAGAATAAAGCAATTCTAAAGGCAGTATTTTTATTTTTATTTTTTAATTTTTATCAGACAGTGTCTCATATACCCAAGGTAGCATTAAACTTGCTATATGGATGAAAATGACCTTTGAACTTCTGATCCTCCTTTCCTCCCCACCTCCACCCCCACCCCACCCCAAATGCAGGGATTGCAGGTGTGTGTCACCACACTCTATTATAATTATCCAGTGCTGAGGGTTGAATCTGGGGCTTCATACATGCTAAGCCAGCACTCTTCAGACTAAGCTAGAATCCCTAGCTAGAATGTCCCCAGTGGGCATTTTTTCATGAAAGTCCTTGGGCCTGTTTTTGGAACAGATGATAAAGATGATTGAGTACACGGTTTTGTGTGTCTAACTTGCTATTTTTATTCATCCTTTCAAGGTCTATAATACTGTATTTCAGTTAGCAAAAGTTCTCCTTGTCCCAGTTTTTAATTATTGTCAATAGATTAATAGTATAACAGAAACCTTAAATAAGTGATTTTTTAAGATTTATTTATTATATTTATATGAGTACACTGTCACTGTCTTCAGACACACCAGAAGAGGGCATCAGATCTCATTACAGATGGTTGTGAGCCACCATGTAGTTGCTGGGAATTGAACTCAGGACCTCTGGAAGAGCAGTCAGTGCTCTTAACCTCTGAGCCAACTCTCCAGCCCTAGTAATTCTTATATAACCCTTCTAAGTAGAACATTTTTAAAATTTCTTAGGCTTGGCACGGTGGTATACAACTTTCATCCCAGTACTCAGGAAGCCGAGACAGGAGGATCTTGGGAGTCCAAGGACAGCCTGGTCTATAAAAGTAGTTCCAGGCCAGCCAGTAATATACAGTGAGACTCTGTCTCAAAAACACAAACAAAAAAGCCCAGCAACAATAAATATAGACATTTTTTTAGCCTTCTCTATGAGTTTATATTGTTCGTTCTCTCTCTCTCTCTCTCTCTCTCTTTGTTTTGTTTTGTTTTTCAATACAGGATTTCTCTGTGTAGCCCTGACTGTCCTGGAATTCACTCTGTAGACCAGGCTGGCCACGAACTCAGAAATCCTCCTGCCTCTGCCTCCCAAGTGCTGGGATTAAAGGCGTGCGCCACCACTGCCCAGCTGTATTTTTCATAACAATTCTTGTGTTTGTGCTCTTTTTCACTTGCATAAAAGGGTTGTGGTTTTTGCTGTTTGTTTTGGAGGTGGAGACACATACTCAGCAGGGTGTTGAGCGCGGGGTAGAGCACTGGCCCAGAATGAGCAAGGCCCTAGGTTCAGTCCCAGCATTATGAAAAAGCTTGAGACTTCCCCATGGTTTTCACCTTAATTACTACTAGTCTTTTTCTCTTTGTTAACAAATACGATCTTGAATGGTGTGGGGTTGATTGTGCATTGGCCTCTATGTCCTCAGTACCAGAATAGAGACTATACTGGAAAGGACACAAAAGAGGAATGCGTGGCCCCTGCAACAAGGCATGGTACAGTCAGTCAGTCAGTCATCTTGAAGAAGGGAGGTGTCCTGATCCTGTCAATCACTAAATGATCCATGTTTTGTTTTGTTTTGTTTTTAAATGCAGTTTAGAGTATGTGAGTCTTAGACATAAGATATTTTTCTTATGTGTTTTTTGCTTTGCCTACCCCAAAACTAACTATATAAAAATGTCTTTATATAGACGAATACTGGAATGGTTTCAAGCGTTGCAATTTTAGGTCACTATTAAAAGGGGGCACAAATACCCAGTGTGTGGTGCTTCTGATGCAGCACCGCCTTGCCGAAGTCCGTGTGTGGCATACGCAGGAAGAAGGCTTAGGCCCAGAATGCTTTAAAGACTGCAGCTGGCTCGTGCTGAGTCAAAGTTTTTGATTTCCTATAAACACTGTCCTTAGAGGATGTGGGTAATCTGGAAGGTGTTGCTTCTCTTGCAGCTGTAGAAATTCCATCCCAAAATAGGTTACCAAGTTATTCTTCAAATTAGTCAGTGTGTTTCCCAGCAGAATAGATAGCTGTCAGGCGCTCATGCCATTTGAAAGCCTGTTGTCTGCAGCCCCCCCTGAGGAGACAGCTCTTTACATGAACAGTAAAGCGACCTTTGTATAGACCTGTTACTGATGAGTGAGGACAGGTAAGGAAGCCACAAGTAGGCTGTAGGGATCACAGTTGTAGGAGACATAGGTTTAAAAGCTTTCTTGTCCCAACACGGAAAGTAGAGTGTCATCAATGGGAAAGTAACTGTTGTTAGAAGGGTGAAAAACTATACAAAGATCAGGTCTCTTGACCTCAAAAGGCCAGTTGTTGCTTGCTTGATTCCCTTTTTTTTTTTTTTTTTAATTAGACAGGATCTCACTGTGTAGCCTTATCAGTCCTGGAACTTGTAATGTGGATCACGCTGGCCTTGAACTCAAGGAGATCTGTCTTCCTGCCTTTGCCTCCTGATGGCTATGACTAAAAGCTTAAGCCACCATTCCCAGCCACTTGTCACATGCTAGTCATAAGAAAAATCACTGGCAGAATGTAACAGTTTTCTTTGTTTAATTCTAGTGTGCTCATGGAGTGGCCGAGATGGAGTAATGAGTCCCAGCTCTCAGGCACAGCTATCCAGCAGGTAACAGTGCAGAGTTGAGAATATCCAGCTAAAACTCTTGTGCTTCCTAGCTGACAGAGCAGATATGTACACAGAAGCTTCTTACCAGGCTTCTGTAATCAGGACCACCTAACAGGAAGTACAAGGAGCAGTGCCCGGCAGTCCTGGGCTTCCAGGAGCGCTTGCGAGCTCGTGGAGACCTGCGAAAAGAAGAGCGAGGCTCATTTGAGACAGTGGTTTGCCTCCTTTACATCTAACATCAAGTTACTACCTAGAAGTGAATCTAGACTAAGCACACCGAGCACATTTGGAGATCAGTCTAAGGGTAAAGTTTTCCATATCTCTGCAAAGGGCCTTGCAATGCACAGGCACTTTATGTGGAGGCCCTCTAAGGTTTGCCGTGCACATGGGATTCACACTCAGATTATTTTCAGACCATTTGCTATTTCACCATCATAGATAATGCTCTCCTTGAGTCTGGCACAGTAGTAAAGTGTAGATGTTTAAATCTTCAGCTTGTGGGTTTTAGTAACATGTGTCAGGTGGAAAGAAGAGGGTGTGAACAGTTTCATCAGGCTAAACACTGCTCTCCAGGTTCTTGGTGTTGTGGTCATTTTTTGCTGTTATGTTGTCGTTTTGATGATGCTGGAGATTAAACTCAGGATGTGCTAATCAAGTACGTGTTTTACCACTGAATTATGCACCTTCTAATTTTCAAATGGAATAAATTTAAACGGTTTTAATTTACATACTTTTTAAAAAGAGATTTATTTATTTATTTATTTATTTAATGTATTTGAGTATGCTGTAGCTATCTTTAGACACTCCAGAAGAGGGTATCATATCCCATTACAGATGGTTTTTAGCCACCATGTGGCTGCTGGGATTTGAACTCAGGACCTCTGGAAGAGCAGTCAGGGTTCTTAACCACTGAGCTACCTCTCCAGCCCCTACCTTTTAAAAAAACAAAACAAAAAAGCATGCCTACTTGAATTTCAAATACCACAGCTATTTATAGAGAGTAAAAAGCTGAGATAATCCCACCTTCTAGAAACAGCCAATTTAATGTCCACATCCCCACATGCACATACACTGTTCATTTGTAACAGATTACACTATCTGTACCATCCTGCACTTTGATGAATCATAAAATGTAATAGTTTTCTGTGTTGTACATGCACGTCTGCCTTTCTTTTTTAGGACTTACTTTTATTTTATATGTATGAGGACTTTCTTCTATATATGTATGTATATAACATGTTTCTTACACATGTGGAGACTAGACAAGAATGTCAGATCTCTTGGAACTGGAGTTATGGGTGGTTGTGAGCTGCTGCGTGGTTGCTGGTAACCAAACCTGGGTCTTCTGTGCCCTTAACTGCTGAGCCATCTCTCCTAGTGGACATTATTGTAAAACTACATTCTGTGTCAAGCTCAGGAAAGGTCACTGTATTTTTATTCCTGTATTTTAGACTCTGATCATATAAAGGCAGGACTGCTGTGTTGAGAGGTCAAACATACTCCATCTTGGGACTAGTCTCCATCTTAAAAAAAAAAAGCCTGAGAACTTGACCAATAGCAGAACCCAAGCTGCACCCATGTACCAGGAAGGACCCCACAGCTTGTCCTTGGCCAGAGTTACTCCCCAGCTACTTCTTAGCAACAGTTAATCAAAGATGGATCTGGTTGTTTCAGATGTACTTTCAGACCACAGTCTTGCTCCAAAGCACCCACCTGTTGGCTTATAGTCAATCTATTAGATGCTTGCCAGACTGAACACTCCTTCCTTCAGCCCCTCACATGCTCCTATTTTCCTGTAAAAACTTTTCCTGCTGAAGGTCCGGGACTGCTCCACCTTCCCTTCCTACCCTGTCAGGGTTGGGTTGGAAGAGAGCCGAAGCCCAAGCCTTGAATGAAGAGACCCTAATGCTATTACACGGGAAACGGCTCCATGGTGGTCTGTTGGGGTTCAGGAATGCTTCCTGGCATAACGGTGTCAGCACCAGCAGCTTGGGTGGGAGTTTGGTCTTTTAGCACACCCATGGCTCTGAGTTAACTCTCCAGCACCACCCAAAGGAGACAAAGCAGAGGAGCCTCCTAACACCATAACCATGAGTATTATGTAATCAGATCCCATCCCCTCATAGTCTACTCTTTCCAACCGTGACAACATGCTCTAAAACTCAGGAACTGAACACAACCCCTTCTTTTCTGTGTCTGTATGTAAGTGTGTGTGTGTGTGTGTGTGTGCGCGCGCGTGTGTGTGTGCGCGTGCGCATGGATGCTAAAAGACAGTGTCAGCTCCCCTGGAGCTGGAGTTAGTGGCAGCTGTGAGCCTCTCAGGAGACCCATGTCAGCATGGGCACTGAGATCTGAACTCAGTCTCCTAGAAAAGCAGCACCTACGTTTAACCTCTGAGCCATGGCTTAAGTTCCAACCTTATTCTCATAAGCGTTATGTAGTTTTTCTTAAATACAGCAAATATGCTCATATGTATACATTTGCACACCTGAACTTGCTGACCATGTGTGAGAAGGGGTTTCTAGATGAGGGCTGCTGGTTCTCCCTGACATTACGTTATCCTCTGAGCTGCAATGGCAGGCTTGTGTCCTTATACAGTCTCCAGAGCTGGTTACCAGTCCCTTTATCCTTGTCAGTGTTGATACCTGGACTGGTATTTATTGTGGCTTCTTGTGCAGTTGTTCTTGTTGTAAGACATTCAGTCGGGGCTAGCCTGGAACTCACAAAGGGTCATTTTCCTTTGCCTTCTAAGAGCTGGGATTAAAGGCATGATGAGCCACCATACCCAGCTGATACTGCTTAATTAATACTTAGTTAGATATTCAGAGTGCTGAGTGTCTTCTTATGCTGTGAGGGTATTTGTGTCTTCTCTGGGAACTATGTGGATCTCAGATTTTAGAAAAAGCTTAAATAATACATTATCTGCAAACCTTTTAAAATTCTCTGACCCCCCCCCCACCTCTCTCTCTCTCTCTCTCTCTAGAGCCATGGAACTGTTGAAGGTAAAAGGTCAGAGATCTTGGTCTGTTGGACTGTCAGTGGCTGACCTGGTGGATACTATTATAAACAATAAAAAGAAAGTGCATTCTGTGTCAACTTTAGCAAAGGTAACTGATTTCTCATTCTTGCATGTTAGACTTTGATATCTTCAGTATTAATCATATAAAGGCAGCAGGACTGGTGTGTCAACATTAACAGCTTTGGTGAAGAAATGCTGAGTTGCTTCTGGGAAATCTTGATGATCAGCTTGTCCTGTCACTTCCATATAACTTGGAGGATTTCTCAAAGGTGTCATATATCTGTATCCTGATTGGCATCTATCTCCCAAGCCAGCAAGTCACCCCAGCGGTTCTCCACCTTTTACCAGAGCATAAATCGCCCCCACCCCAAACATAGTTAAAATGAGGTGTAAATACTGGGTCAGATTTTCTTGAATGCCAGGAAGGAAATACAATATGGAAAGAAAATGTAAAATAATGTACTGTATGTGACTGTCCCCAGAGTCCGTGCTGTCTTCCCACAAGGTCTCTACTGCCTATCTCTGGATTAGCCTTCAGACTACTGGTCTTACTACAAACAGGTAGTTTACCTCTCTTCAAAGAGGGTATCTTTGACCAGGCTCCTCCCATCTCATATGTTTCCTGGAGCTATAACTTGAGTTTAGAAAATCAGTAAACAAATCAAATTTAACTTGTATCACTTTGTACTAGAACTAGAAAACCAAGAAAGAATTCTTTTTATTATCTTTTAAATTTTGTTTCTATTTTTAATTGTGTATATGGCAGGGGTTGCTCATATGAGTGCAGGTGCCCATGACTCTAAAGAGTGTGGGATCCCCAGAGCTGGAGTTGAAGGCCGCTGTGAGCTGCCTGACACAGGTCTGAGAAAGACTCAGTCCTGAAAGAGCAGCACCTCTGAACTGCTCAGCCATCTCCCCAGCCCCATCAATTTAATTTTTGTAGTAATTCAGCTTTATTATAATCCCAACTTTTTCATTTCAGGGATATTATGGCTTAGATAATGAAGTATTTTTAAGTTTGCCATGCATCCTGGGAACCAGTGGGGTATCCGAAGTCATCAAGACCAAAACAGGAGAAGACACAGTGACTGAGATGCTCCAGACCAGTGCATCCTCAATCCACGGTCTCCAGCAGCAGCTGAAACTGTGATTCCCAAGCGCAGTCACCTGGAGAGGGGCGCTTTTTTAATTTTGCTAACACTCATTGTCTTGAGAGCTTCCACTACTATTTATTCTTAAAACAGCCTTTATAGTAGATGTCTTCTTAATTAGCTTTATAATTTGAATCCTTTGAGATTCAAAAAAGTTGAGAGAATGGGAAAGGATCTAATTTCTTGTGGGGTTTTTGTTTTTTTGTTTTTTTTTCCCTTTTTTTCGAGACAGGGTTTCTCTGTGTAGCCCTGGCTGTCCTGGAACTCACTTTGTAGACCAGGCTGGCCTCAAACTCAGAAATCCTCCTGCCTCTGCCTCCCAAGTGCTGGGATTAAAGGCGTGCGCCACCACCGCCCGGCTTCTTGTGGGGTTTTTGACATACCTATATTGTTGTTTAACCCTGCAACAGGATAAACATTCATTTGCACTGTATTTCATTTTAAATTACATGTTGTAAACTTAATGCACATCTGGCACTTTAGAGATGTTCTGTACAGATTACTGTTGGACATTTCTTCTAAGTATGGTAAGCTGAAGGCAGGGTGGGCTCAAAACCTGTGGTGGGTGTCCATTCAGAGAACCTTGGCTTTATGGCTTAATGCTGTTTTGGCAAAAAGCAGGTCATAGTAATGGTGGAGTGTTTTATTTTCCTTCTTCAAATTCACTAGCTATCAAACACTAGAAAGGATTTTAGTATGCATTTAAATTGGTTAGATGGAATTTTTTAATATATGAAAAATAATGTGGTTTAATTTCCAGTGAGATTTCTTTTCTGAAAATTTCTATGACCTCTTCCTGGGCTAGAAGATCTCCAATCTATCTTAAAACTGTGTTAGTAGAAAAAAAGATACGTGTTTTCCTGTGACTGCAGGTAATGAATAACAGCCACGTGGTGTATTTTGAGACCAAAATATGAGGCTTTCCTAAAAACCATTGGTCTTACAGGAGAGAGGCCGGCTGGTCTGCTGCTTCTGAGCAAGCCTTATCTCCCCAGAAGAAACCGATCTGACTGTGCCTTGGTGATTGGTCAGTAGCAGTATTTCCATGTGGGAGAGATAGCATGGTTGGTGGCTGCTGTGACACGCAGATGACAGCAACAACTAACACAGCCCTTGTGTAGTGAGTGCTTTGTAGAATCCTCACCTTCAACTGGCTGAGGTAGGGACTATTTATCTTCATTACAGAGGAGGAAATGAACTTTAGTGTCTAAGATCATGTGGGTTCTAAGGAGCATTACTTACCTACACAATCTTTCTTTTTAATAAGTAGCAACAGGGGTTGTGGGGAGGCTTATGGACCTAGATGCCAAGTTTTCACAAGACACTAAAGTTGAGGTTTGGATACTATGAAAGAATTACTTTTATTCTCATGTGGGAGCTTCTTTCTTTATGTAGTCTTGACTATCTTGGAGTTTGCTATTGTAGACAGGCTGGCCTTGAACTCACAGAGGACTGCCTGCTTCTGTCCCCCAATGGGATTAAAGATGTAGGCCATCATACCTGCCTATTTGTAAACAAAGATTGATTGGCCTCTTCCCCCAGAGATTCCACAAATAGCAGACAGTGTTTATTTAATCCTTCAGCTAGTATTTATTAGAAACTTCTCTCAAACGAAGCACTGTTAGTGGACATGCCCCGATTAGGACAAGCCAGCACTAGCAGGGAGTATAGTAGCCAAATAACATATAAATTCAAGAGTGCTAAGTACTGTGAAGTCCAGAGTGTTAGGAAAGCCTGTGACAAGGAATCCAGTCTGGTCAGAGAGAAAGGAACTCAGTGGTTTGTGAGATAGAAAGGAAATGATCTCATTCTCACCATGACGTGTGTAATTATAATGACAAGTGACCTTCAGTATCCCAAAATGGAGAAAGTAGAAGAGTAATGTGGTGACAAAGATTCCCAGGAGATTTAACTGGATAAAACCTTGGACATCTAGGCTAGGGGTATAGCTCACTGATAAGATGTGAGCTATACATCTTGCCTGGTGTGCACAGAGCCCTGGGTTTGGTCCCAGAACCACAAAACCTTGGGGTATTTGAAGAGATAAGCATTAGTTCTTTGTAGATAATTTTGGTATTGCTCTTACTGGCCTTTTGTATGAAATAGGAAAGTAAAGTTGAAGGAGTCGATTCTTGTGTGTTTTTCTAGTGTTTTCTAATAAGTGATAACTAATTAGGAATTCAGTAATTCCTAAATTAGAATTTCTTTCTCATCATTTGTTTTTGAGACTCAAACTCAACTCTCAGCAATCATCTGCCTAAACCTCATGGGTACTGGCTACCATGCCCAGCAACAAGTCTTATTTTGTTGTGGGGATCTAATCCAGGGTCTGATGCATGCGAGGCAGGTCCTCTACCATCGTGATTCATTCCCAACCCTGTTTCTATAATCTAATTCTAAAACTCTCTTGAACAATAAACCAAATGCAGAATGTTATAACAATGAGCTACCAAGAACTATGTTATAGAAAGAAATGTCAATAATACACAGATATTTATTAAATACTCACTGTTAGCCAAGTATTTTGTTAGTTTGGCCTCACCCTCGGGTCACAGCACAGAAGTCACACACTTCCTTGAGTTAAGTAACAGTTGTAAGTTCCTCATAAGTCAGGTGGTGCCATCTCAACCACCTCATTTTGATTTAATTATTTAACAGTTACAGGCTTCTGTGTGGTAACTTTCATTTTTTCCTAATCTTTTATTGTTTTGGATGATGTTGACTTGATTAACTTAAACACTGTACCAGTCTCCAAACCATTGGAAATGTACAGTGTTTGCATATTTCTCATCTGAAGCACAAGGACAGAATCAGAATTAGTGTTCGTTCCCTAAGGTGATAACCTACCATATGATAAGGTTCAATCCTAAATCAAGTTATAAATCCTGACTTTTTTTGTCTTATTATATTCTGAAATGCAGGCTTTTGTGAAAAGTAGTAAAATATTTATTTCCAAATTTAAAAAAGTACTGTTAAAGAACATTGCTTTTCCTTCTTGCTATGTGAGGGGGGAACTTTAATTTTTCCCAAAGTATGGAATATCTCAAGATTTTTATTGGGTCTTGGATTAAAATGTTTTTTGATACTATAAGGTATATTTTTTATTTTCCAATTTACATTGTTTCCTTATATATCAAAAATAATGAATGAAATAAACTTTTATTTTAAAAGGACTATATGCTGTCTGATTAAGTGAAAGAAGGTACATTCAGATTAAAGAAGGATTTCATAGTATTCTCTGAACAACCACATCCATTATTCACTTAAGGGGTTTAAGTATAAGATGAAGAAAATGGCCTTTATCAGTTATATCTTAAAAAAAAATGGTTTGGTTTTTCAAGACAGGGTTTCTCTGTGTAGCCCTGGCTATCCTGGAACTCACTCTATAGACCAGGCTGGCCTCAAACTCAAAAGTCTGCCTGATCTGCCAGCCTCTGCCTCCTGAGTGCTGGGATTAAAGGTGTGTGCGGTTACCAATCAGTTTAGTTGTTTCTAATTGTGTGTGTGTGTGTGTGAGAGACTTTTCAAAAAAGATAATGCTATATAGCCTTCCAAGGACTTGATTTCTAAATCAAGATGGTTGTACCTGGTTAAAAAGCCTCTAAAGCAGTATATTACATAGTACTCCAATTCATAGAAACTCTGGCTAAAGGAACTTTAACCACATGCACAGATGCTCTAGTTAAAGGAACATCTAAGGAAGCTGTGTCTTTAAGAACAGTTTTAAATGAGTGCTTTTCAGTATTTTTAAAGACATCGTGGGAGACATAAGGCATTCAGTGTCCTCCATCACTCATTCCATTGGTAACAAGCAAAAGACACTTTATTGTAAGGACTACCATTTCATTTTCAAACTCCATTTCATCACAGAGAGAAACTAGATCCAAGGTCCCAGGCCCTAGGGAAGCTGAGGATTTCTCAATAGCTGAACATATGATGTTGTAAGGAAACAGTTGTCTGAGTCCAGACATCTCAAGGACAACTTCTCCATCTTTCTGACAGGGTCAAACAAGTTCATGTTCTCAGGCCCAGGGACCAACTTCTAATTGATGGAAACTCCCTTGCTCAATCCATTATGTCAAAATATGATTGGACAATGCTATAGTCCACCCCACTCCCCCTTGCTTTATGGTTTCACCCTTTAAATATACTGTACAACGTCCCTTCAGGGTCATAGTTCGGCTCCCAAGTCTGTTCTGCTGCCCTCACAAAAAAAATAAATTTTTGTCATCTGCATTGACCTAGCATTTGAGTTGAATTTAAGAGGACTCCACAACAGTCCTATTTCTAGAAGCACAGTCTCCTCCTGAATCTGGGACTCCCCTCTTTGTGAGGTCAGAAGTCAGCAAGCCCCAGAGAGCCTTCTTCACCCCTCTTGAAGCCGGTATTATAGATGTTACAGTCATAGGTGGGAATGCCCTGTGAAATCTGAACTCTTGCCCTCAGACTTGTACAAGTGTTTTTAACCATTTAAGCCATCTCCCCACGGCCAAGGCGCGATTTTAAACAACCTGAAACAGTGGGTAATAGAGTGTGCTTCAAGTTCGACTGGAGCTGAAGTTACTCAAGGCTGATGTTCCCTTTTGAGATAGAGTACACTCACAGCTGCCATGCACTGTCCCTTAGGCCGTCAGTGACCTGGGACTTAGAAAGGAATTGGTTATATACTAAGATCATCTCGGTGTATTCTCTCACTACTATACTACTGCCTATACGAGGCTTTATACTTTGGATGACTATTTATAAAACGTAATAAGAATTAATGGTTAATATGTGGCTTTTTTACTTTAAAGATTATGAGCATGAGTGTTTTGCCTGCATTGGATGTATGTGTACCTCCTGCATGCCTGGTGACCATGGTGGCTGTCAGGATTCCCTGTAACTGGGAACCTAACCCTAACCCTCTGCAAGAGCAACACGTACTCTTTACTACTAAGCTATCCCTTCCACCCCTATAACAAGTTTTTATTGGAAATAGAAACTCAACCAAGATTGAGCATCACCTCTTGTATCCTACAAGGCTATTAAGATCTGAAAATAGGAAGCCACTAGCATCATTCCTGTTTATGATTAAATCTGTTTCTCAAGGATTGGGCAATGTCCCACCTGTAACCTTAACTTCAAATGTTTCTATACAGCACCCAACGCCTTTGTTTCAAAAGGTTATTAGGGCCACCTGTTGTTAAAACTACCTGTCATGACCACTTTGTCATTACTACCTTGTTAAGACCCCCTTGCAATTGCGTCTTTGCTTCACAAGATGTGTTATGGCCATTTTGTTATGTTCTGTTCCTGTAACCCTGCCTATTTACCTGCCAAATCGCCCATTAGGAAACTCCCTATACCTGGGCTATAAAACCCATTGTCTTGCCTATGTCCAGTGCTGACTTCCTGTAAACAAATTTAAAAGCTTGTTTTAATTAATTGCTTGCTTTAATTTGACTATGATGATTTGGGTCCACGGTCTTTCTCCTTGCATCTTTGGGATTAATACTGAAGAGGCGGCTCAGAAGTTTGAAGGGGAAAGTTCTTTATAATCTAAAATTAAGCCTGCCCTCAAGCCAGGCAGACTACGGTTTGCGTTATCTTTATGTGGGCACACAGTAATTGTTAGGGGAAAGTATCCTGAGGAGGAAATTACTGCATGGCTTCCTAAAGGAAAAAAAAAATCTCCTTTGCCCTTGCGAACATAACATGAAGGGCTTTCGAGCGTTTAAAGTGACAATAACAGAAACGGATAATCAGAGGTGCCTCGGCGTAGTCACCCAAAAGCAACTCCTGGGTCTAGAATGTCCACGAGCTAGTTCCGTAAGTGACGCGAGCCCAAGACCTTCCGAGCGGCACTGGGTGGCAAGGCTCGCTAGCGGGATTCTTAAGGGCCGAAAAATGCTTGCCAACATCTGCACCACTAGCACCTATGGAACCGATCGGATCTCTTGCCGACCTCGCACCGCAGAACAGCGACCCCGGAAGTGACGCGCAGGAAGCGGAAGTACGGCTCGCCGGCTTCCTGCTTGGCAGGGGCGGGGCGGCGGCGGCGATTGTCTGGCGGCCTGGGGCGGCCCCGTGGCGCCTACCCTCTGCCTGTGGGACGGAGGAGCGCGCCATGGCGGTGTCCGAGAGTCAGCTGAAGAAGATGATGTCCAAGGTGAGCCCTCGCCCTACTGGGCGGCCCCCGGGCTGGGCTGAGGCCTCCTTTCCTCTGCGGAGCGGCCCTTCCCGCCTTCGCCTCCATAAACAAAAGCGGGGTCTTGCCTGGCACGGCCGCTGCTGTCCGCCCGGCGCTGCTTACGGAACCAGACGGCCCTGCCGGCCAGACCCTGGCCCTGCTCAGAGCCAGTCCCTGCGCGCCTTTCCCCGGCCCAATCCGGCACACCCCACCGGAGCTCGGGAACTGTTGGTGCAATTGGTTCGCTGAAGTATAGCAGCCAGAAAATCTAGACTGCCAGCCCTTCCTCACTCTGAGAACTCTGCAGTTGCGCTCCATTGCTTGCATTAACTGTGATTAACCCAGTTGTTTGCTTGTTTACTTTGAAGTTGAACTTAAAAATTCTTACTGCTTGACTGGTTGTGGGGTTTTTTTCATCTCACTTTTTAAAAGACCTTTTGGATATTTTGCACATTAGCTACGTAGTACTTAGTACTAGGCACCAAACTCCAGAATGCTTTGCTTTTTCAATTTACCAAATTTAATTGGAATGAAATTTATGTAACGTAGTTGAGCCCTAACTCCTTTAGTCATTGAGTTGGCTTTGATACTCTTATCGGAGCAATAATAGAGATCGTAGGTTTAAGAAGTTTCCAATTTACAAGGAAACACGAATGAGCAGGGCGTGGTGGCACAAGCCTTTAATCCCAGCACTCTGTAGGCAGTTGACAGATCAGGACAGATCGTGAGTTCCAGACCAGCCAGGGATACACAGTGAGACCGCGTTTCAAAACAAACATAAAAAATTTTTTTCCTTTCTTTTTAATTTTTTTTCTCTTTTTTTAAATCTTTGTAAAACTAGATCTTTTTTAGTAAAGTCATCCCTGAGTCCTTGAAGACCAAACCTCTGGTCTCTTGGTTTTCTAACCATTTAATCTTTATTTTTTTTCTGTAGTTATCTGTAATGACACAGGGGGTCAGGGCGAATCTAAGTGGTCCAGGTAAAGGTCTATACAGTAATGTTTATCTTCAAATCATTTGTTTTCAAAGCCTCAATTAAGCTTTTAGAGGATGTAGCCCATTAACTTCATCTGATTGGGGATCTCTGCCCTTATCTAGACATTCTGGCTCATGCAGAGAGACAGACAGACAGACAGTGTTGGTGTTTTAACATTGCTACTGAGCTTTTTCTCCTTTGAACATCATCTTAGCTCCCATTCTAAACAGACTTTTCTTAGCACCATTTTTGGTTGTGATTTGTACCAATTAAGTATATTTCTACAGTTAGTCTATCATTATGCAAATAACTCTC
The DNA here is from genome assembly GCA_036184795.1 of Tokudaia tokunoshimensis. NCBI lineage: Eukaryota > Metazoa > Chordata > Mammalia > Rodentia > Muridae > Tokudaia > Tokudaia tokunoshimensis. The sequence continues at coordinate 22,534,246 of BTHU01000001.1, read as the reverse complement.
TACTTGGTTCATACCAGTAACCTTCTATTTTTTACATACAATATTTTACAATAGAAGATGAATCACTACTAACTGGGGAGAAGAAAGTGGTCACAATAAAACTTGTTATTGAGTTTAAAATGAAGCCATACACTTTTATTGCTTGAGAGGCAGAGGTAGCATATCTCTGAGTTTGAGGCCCCCTTGGTCTTCATAATGAGACCCTGTCTCAAAAAAACAAAGCACTATTGTACCATAAATTGTAGGGAATGGCAGTGAGACTAATTGACTAAAACTTGTATTTCTGAGCTTACGTACATAGAAGCCACTATCAAAATCATGGTAATAACATTGGAAAGTTGATGACAGCTTTTGAGGAAAGTAAAACAGGAAGAAACGGTGGTGGTAGTGACAGTGGTTTTCTATTGGATGGTAAGGGGAAGACTTTGTGAGAAGTCTTTTTGACCAGAAACCTGAGCATATAAAGAAATGAGCTCTGGAACAGACTGGGGTAAGAACATTTCTAGGAAGAAGGAAAAACAAGTGCAAAGGCTTGAAGCAGAAGTTCATCAGCAAAAGGCTGGAAGCATGACTAGCTGGACGGCAGGAAGTAGTGCTGCTTGGCATTGAGTGTCAGTGATGCGGGAGATTTGAAGGGCCTGGTAGGCCAGGGTAAGGAATTTGGAATTTGATTGGATTATGCTAGGAAACTAAGTTTTTGGTTTTTCAATTAGGTGTATGGAGTCAGATGTATGGATCTGTGCACATGAGTCGGGTACACACAGAGCCCAGGGGCATTAGATCCCTCTGTGTGGGTGTGTGCACATGAGTACAGGTGCACACAGAGCCCAGGGGCATTAGATCCCTCTGTGTGGGTGTGTGCACATGAGTACAGGTGCACACAGAGCCCAGGGGCATTAGATCCCTCTCTGTGGGTGTGTGCACATGAGTACAGGTGCACACAGAGGCCAGGGGCATTAGATCCCTCTGTGTGGGTGTGTGCACATGAGTACAGGTGCACACAGAGGCCAGGACATTAGATCCCTCTCTGTGGGTGTGTACACATGAATACAGGTGCACACAGAGCTCAGGGACATTAGATCCCTCTCTGTGGGTGTGTGCACATGAGTACAGGTGCACACAGAGCTCAGGGGCATTAGATCCCTCTGTGTGGGTGTGTGCACATGAGTACAGGTGCACACAGAGCCCAGGGGCATTAGATCCCTCTCTGTGGGTGTGTGCACATGAGTACAGGTGCACACAGAGGCCAGGACATTAGATCCCTCTGTGTGGGTGTGTACACATGAGTACAGGTGCACACAGGGCCCAGGGGCATTAGATCCCTCTCTGTGGGTGTGTGCACATGAGTACAGGTGCACACAGAGCCCAGGGGCATTAGATCCTCTGTGTGGGTGTGTGCACATGAGTACAGGTGCACACAGAGGCCAGGACATTAGATCACTCTGCATCTAGAGTTACAACTATTTGTGAACTAAGCAAGAGCAGTATGTGCCCTTGACCACCAAGCCATCTCTTTAGCTTCCCCCTATTTTTGTTTGTTTTTGTTTTTGTTTTTTGAGGTTCTCACTACCTAGACCAGACTGACTTCTAAGAGAGAGCCACCTTACACTCTGCCTCTGGTGAGACTAAAGGCACGATCCATATCACCCAGCCCAGGTGAACAGGGGTACTCTAGGTGCTCTACTGAGCCTAGGGTTTAAGAGTAGAAGTAGAGACAACCCCTGCTGCAGCTCACCTAGACCATAGTTGTAGCTATGGAGATAGATGTGAAAAAAAGATTTATTTTTAAGTGTACTTCTCTGTGTATGTGCGTATACATGTGGGTGCCCACAGAAGCCAGAAGAGGGCGTTGAATCTCCTGGAACTGGAGTTACAGGCAGTTCAGAGTCTGCCAGTGTGAGTCTTGGGAACTGAATTTGCAAGAGTAACAAGTGCCCTTAGCCCTAAGCCATCATCTCTTCAGCCCAAGATTCTGGATATGTTTTTAAGGTAATGCTGAGCAGGATTTGTGGATTGAGAGAGAGATGCTCAAGGACAACTTGAAGATTTGGTACCTGAACAGCAACTAGAGTTAAGATGTGGGAAGAATTAAAAATAAAATTGGGAGGGTGATAAAGAGTTTTGTTTCTGATCAGTTTAATGTTCATTAGATACACTGTCAAACTGGTAAATGGATACAAAGTACTCCCTTTTCCCTTAAGGAATACATTCCAAGACAAAGCAGATATATTAAACCATATATTTAGAGTGCTTTTTCCTATGCATACCTCCCTGTGAGAAAATTTAACTTACAAGTTACTTTCAGTAAGAGGTTAATAATAATGTAACAAGATAGAAAAAAATTATAAAAGATATCCTAATACTATTTCCAGCATTACTCCTCGTGAACTTGAGGCCTGCTGAGTGAAGTAGTTCCTTGAACACAAGCACTAGGACAGTTGCTCTTAGGCCAGTCAGTCACTAACAGGCGGGGTAGCCTATACAGATGTGGGTATGCTGGACGATGGAATGACTCACTTCCTGGGCAGGACAGTAGGACTGAGATTTCATCAAGATGTCATGCTACTTAGAAATGCAGTTTAGCACAACCTTTAATCCCAGCACTGGGAGGCAGAAGCAGATGGATCTCTATGAGTTCAAGGCCGGCCTGTCTATATGAGTCCTAAGACAGCCAGGGTTACACAGAGAAACCCTGTCTTTGGGGGGGGGGGTGCAATTTAATGTATATGAATTGTTTATTTCTAAAATTCCCTGGTGTTTTGTTTTGTTTTGTGACACAAATGTTTATTGGTAAGGAGAGGGGCATCATTCTTCCTCATTACTGCTCAGTTCCTCCTTTCTCTTTTCTGGGATATGCCTGCCCATCGTGTGGATGAATTTGGGCACTTTAGACCTTGGATACCTTGAGCAGCGCCAAGGCACTCTCCATTCCTCCCAGATCCTGTCCCACGTGAACTTGGTGTGCTTGGTGAGGCTTCCTTGCTGGCGTTCTTTATCACCTTGTGGCCCTCACTGAGGCCCACAGTCAGTAGCACAGGGCCATGGCTGCTTTCTCTTAAATATTTTAGGATTGAGGCTAACCATGAATCACAGAAACTGCAGAAAGAAGGCACTATTACACATGTCTGCAGTTATGGAAGAGGTTCACAGTGAAAGTGTTTTAGAAGGATGTACATGTGTGTACTGATGCACACATGCCAAGGCAACTATTTCAAGTTCAGAAGACAAGTCACTGAAGTCAGTTCTCTCCTGCCATGTGGGTTCCAGGGATCAAACTTAGGTCATAAGCTTGACCAGCAAGCTCTGTCACTTACTAGGATGTCTTGCCAGCCCTACGTGGAAATCTTTAATGTGGGAGTTTTATTTAACATATTTAAAAATACAAGAGAGGACACTAAAGAAGTGAGATTAGAAGAAGAAGAAGAGTCCTGTGGCTCAAAGATAATTGACTGCAGAAGAGAAAGAACAAAAAAGATGAGAAGGAAGTCAAACTTTGAGACTAGAAAATGTGGGGCTTTTTTTTTTTTAGTTTTTTATTAATGTTCATCCATTTGTGTGCATGCGTGTACACGAAGGTTTGCACATGCAACAGTGAGCATATGGCGGTCAGAGTGAATCTTGGGAATTGAATTCAGATTTTCAGGCCTTTACCTGCTGATCCATCTTAGCAATCCATGAACACATTTTAAGAGGAAGAAATCAACTTGGTCAAATACCACTCAAAAATAAAACGAAGACAGTATGGTACACCATATGGCAGGCACTGATGACTTTGATAAGCAGTTTTGATGAAGGGGTAGGTATAAAATATATGTGCACCCTTTCTGTTGCTGAAGCAGAAATTCTAGAAGCTACCTAAGACCTCTTTTCCCATCACAGAAAATCCTACAAGCTTGCCATTCAAACATATCCAAATCTGATCACATTTCACTGTCTCCACAGTAGAATATCCAAAACTGTAGTAGGCTGGAAGAAGATTGTTCTAGACATTAAACAGGGATGGCTGACACTATAGGGGCTTCTTCCCAGTGAAGAAGCATAGACATCTCTGCAGTGAACTTGCTGGAGGGAAGGGGGAAGGACATATGTGTCTTGAATATCATAACTTCTAGATTCCAAAACTAATTCAAAGGATCATGTGTGTTAAAATACGCCAAGAGAATGAAGTGATCAGCCAGTTACTGATTATGGAGCCTTATAGGTCAGATGAACAGGTTTGCAATGAAGGTTAAAATAGAGATGAGGCTGTCATTATCAGCTAAATACTAGGTTAAAATGGGCTCTCTATATGATTAACATAATTTAGCAATAAAGAACTGTTCCATACTGATGCTTTGCTTTCTGCCTTGTTCTTAGAATTTGTTGGAATAGCTGATTGCTTTTTATTTATGTTTTTGTTTCCCTTGTACTAAAGGAATTGAACATAGCACTGTGGGTGAGCAAAGTGAGCGCTCTTCCTCTGGGTCATACTCCAGTAGCTGACTGCTTTTCTGCTTTTTAAGACAAGCCAGTTAGCCGGGCAGTGATGGCGCACGCTTGGGAGGCAGAGGCAGGTGGATTTCTGAGTTCCAGGACAGCCGGGGCTACACAGAGAAACCCTGTCTCGAAAAAAACAAACAAACAAAAAAAAGACAAGCCAGTTAAGAGCTTTGCATGGATAGGGCATCAGTGTATTATGATCAGCTGTGATCTGCCAGATGTGCCTAAACCAGGTACTAATTCTAAAGTAGAGGAGAGAGCAGTGGGGTGAGAAGCAGTACTGTGAGTGATTTGTTGTAAATCACAGCAAATGCTACAGTGTGAGAATGAGTGAAACATGGGAAAGGTTTTGTTAAAAGAGAGAAAGATACAGCCTAGTGTTTGAATGGCCTGTAATTCCCCAGCCTCGGAGCTTGAGGCAGAAGATTATTTTGTTGCCAAATTGGCAATAAAAGAAAACCCCATTAAAAACAATTTTGGATGGAAACTTTTCTTAATGCCTGCATGTATGTCCATGTACCTACCTTACTTGCCTGGTATTGGCTCCCCTGGGACTGGAGTTATAAACTGTTAGCATTATACCCATGCAGGTGCTCTGAAGCCATGCTGGGCCCTCTGGAAGAACAGCTAGTGCTCTTAACCACTGAGCTGTTTTGATGGGGCCTCTTAACTTGAATAAAAGCCTTAAAATAGTGGTGAGCAGCTTCAGTAAGGGTTCACTTAGATTAAGAAAGGCAAGCCCAAGGTCCCCTTAGGTTTTAATGTTGATGATGAGTAGAAGATTCAGGAAGACTGCAACAAAGAAAATGGCGTTTTTAAGAAAATACAGCCTGGTGATGGTAGTTCACACTTAATCCCAGCACTTGGGAGGTAGGCATGGTGGATCTCTGTGAGTTTGAGAACAGCCAGGACTATACAGAGAAACCTTGTCTCAAACAGACGAACAAGAAAGGAAACGAAGGAAGGAAGGAGGAAAATTCAGCAGTACAATGATGCACATTGGTTTTAATTAAACTTTGTCTGTTTGTTTTTCAGTACAAATACAGAGATCTAACTGTCCGTCAAACTGTCAATGTCATCGCTATGTACAAAGATCTCAAACCTGTATTGGATTCATATGGTAAGTTTATATGACAAAGATCATCTGTCACTGTGATTGAGTTTGTTCCTTGTGTGTATGTATGACTACACTTTTCATGATTTCCTTTTCAGTTTGTTGGATTTCCAACTGAAGAATTGAGTTTCCATCTAACAGAGGTGTCAGGAAACAGGAGAGTATAAGTCTGAAAAAAACGGATCTGTTGAGTGCTTCCAAGTCTTAAAAAAACCCCACTTTGATACAGTAGTACACAGAGTTAGGCTTCTGGATATTTGTTCTTCTGTCCTGGGGGATCAGTCCCAGAGTCTCATGCATGCTGTACGTTCAGCCTATACGAGGAATCTTTTTTTAATATACAGATTTTTTTTAAAGATTTATTTATGTATATGACATACTGTGGCTGTCTTCGGACACACCAGAAAAGGGCATCAGATCTCATTACAGATGGTTATGAGCCACCATGTGGTTGCTGGGATTTGAACTCAGGACCTCTGGAAGAACAGTCAGTGCTCTTAACCACTGAGCCATCTCTCCAGCCTCCCCCACCCCCCATAGGAGGAATTTTAAAGATAATTTAGTTTGTCATTTCCCAAAGCCTTTCTTTCTGAGAGAGAGAAGCAGAAGAGAGCATGAGAGGATGCATGCTGCAGCGTTCATATGCAGGTCAGAGAACAACCTCCCACAGGAATCTGCTCTCCTTTCATCATGTCAGTTACAGGGACTGAACTCTGGTCATCAGGCTCTACAGCAAGTGCCCCTCCCCAGGGAGCCATCTTGCCAGGCCATTTAACAGAGTTGTGAAGAAAGTTGCTAAGAGCAGCTGAGGGGGTAGGTTAAAGGCAAAATTCTGTGCTTACATTTTAACAGTTACAGATTAAACAAAATTAAATGCATATCCTAGAATTATGAACCTGTGATCTCAGCTACTCAAGAAGCTAGAACAGGAGGATTACTTGAACCCTAGGGGTCTAGGCCAGACTGGGCAATAAATATAGTCAGTCAGTCTGTCTGCCTGTTTCCCTCCCCTATCATCTCTATAAGAGAGTTTTGGGCTGGGGGGAGGGGGGTTGTATTTGTTTTGCGGTTTATTTTTTGTTTGTTTGATTAGTTGGTTTTTCGAGACAGTGTCTCTCTATAGCCCTGGATGTCCTGAAACTCAGTCTGTAGACTAGGCTGACCTTGAACTCACAGGGATCCATCTGCCTCTGCATCTGCCTCCCAAGTGCTGGAATTAAAGACATGTGCCACCACTGCCCGACTAAGACAGATTTTTTAAAACTAAGCTTCATTGCAGCAGAATTTCTTAGCTGAGAGGAATGCTATGTTGACTTGCCTAGGTTCTTAGCTATGGATACTCAGCTCCTGCCCTTCCCCCATAGCATCTCCATGCTCAGGAACACATCACAAGACTACTGGGGATTAACTGTCCCTTTCATTTTGTAAATCTGGAAAATATTTTTTAATAATGGTCTTTAGTTTTAGGTCTTTATACTGAGACAAAATTGTAACTTAAGAAATATGGCTGGAGAGATGGCTCAGCAGTTAAGAGCACATACTGATGTTCCAGGGCATCTGATACCCTCTTCTACCCTCCACGAGTGCTTGCGTACGTGGTCCACTTACATGCATGCAAGCAGCACACAGGTGCACATAAAGTAAAAACAAACACATGTTGAAGGAGAAGGTGTCTGTATTTAACTATGGAGACATTTCTGTTCTCAGTACTATGGTTTATGCCACCTTGGGATAGAGAATGACAGTGAGGATCTGTATGTAGATAAGGATGGACTTGAGCTTACAATTCCCGTTTTCACCTTCTACGCGCTAGGGCTATAGACATGTGCCAGCGTGCTCAGTTTACGAAGAGCTGAGATGGAACCCAAGGCTTCAAGCATCTAGGTGAGCGCTCCGCCACCAGCTTGGCCACATCCCAGGCTGCAGCCAGTGGGTGTTTCTAAAGTGAAATGATGGGAAGTTAGCTTTTAGTATGGCATCATTTAATAGTGACTTCTTCCTCCTTTTTAGTAGTACTAAGGATCAAGTCCAGGGTCTTGATTCTAAAGAAGTGTTCCAATGAACTATACTCACAGTTTGATGGAGATTTTATTTTTTATTTACTGATATATTTATTCTTAAATTTGTTAAAGACAACTTTATTAGCAGTATTTTTTTTGCATAATCATTGGCATCCATCTCAGGCATACATGGCCAGAAGCTTCAGAGTGATTTTAATTGTATTTACTTAGGTTTTTTTTGAGACAGTGTTTCTCTGTGTAAACCTGGCTATCCTGGAATTCACTGTATAGACCAGGCTGGCCTCAAACTCAGAGATCTGCCTGCCTCTGCCTCCCAGTGCTGAGATAAAAGGCTCAGGATGATTTTTAAAATAGCTTAAAACCATGCTGCTTGCAGACTAAAAGCTTGTATTTGGAAATGTAGCACTCAGAGCGATTTTTACAGGTAACTCAAAGCCTTTAAACTGATTGAGTCACTGAAGGAGTCTTTGATACTAAACACTAAGTTAGCCTCATTCCATAGTTACCTGGTGGTGTGTACAAAAATGGTTGGGATTAAGTCTTTGCCTTTCTCCCTTTCAGTTTTTAATGATGGCAGTTCCAGGGAGCTGGTGAACCTCACTGGTACAATCCCAGTGCGTTATCGAGGTAAATAATATATTTGTGTGTTTGTGGTATATGTATCTGCAGGCAACAACATGCTACCGAGGAGTTAAAACTACAAAGTATACTTTCTAATGGCCTTCTTGACAACAGATTTTAATTTCAGTCCTAATTTGACTTTACTTGGCAGCAGCACCTCACAGTTGGTTTTAATTTCTCCATCAAGATATAGCAATACGCAAGTGCCTCACAATTCAGCTGGAACCTAACGTTTCCTGGAATCATGGCACTGTATTAGATCTTATGTGTCTGCTAGTTCAGCCTCCCTCATAGTGATTCTTGCCTTTCCAGTCATGGGAAGCTGTACTCTGCAGTGGTGAGGTGGTGCCTTAGGGACAGAATTAGATTTGACTCTCTGCTGTGTGATCTGAATTAATAATGCCTAGATTGGGTACTGGAGGTTCATGGAAGTGATACATATAAAGGCTTGCCACTAGCCTGGTGTGCACTGAGCAGACAGTAAAGGGCACCTGTTACTTATGGTTATCATATTGGTAATGATACTGATTTGGATGACTAGTCTCTGTTAACCAGTCAACTCTGCTGTATTCAGTGATAAGCGAGTGCTCAGTTTCTTAAGCCTATTCTGCTTTGGGACAGTTATGTTTATTATTCCTTGTGGCTAGCTAGGACATGTCGCCAGAGAGAGGGGCTGGGACTAGGGGCCAGCACAACCTTCAAAGGTCCTTCCCTAGTGACCTAGTCCTGTAACAGGTCCCAGAATATCACTATCAGCTTGGAACAAGTGTTTAGAGCAGTGGTTCTCAACCTTCCTAAAGCTGCAACCCTTTAATACAGTTCCTTGTGTTGTGGTGACCCCCCCCCAACCATAAAATTATCCTACTTCATAACTAATTTTGCTACAGTTTTGAATCGTTAACATAAATATTTGAAAAGCAGAATATCTGATATGTGATCTCCAAAGAAGTCACAACCCACAGGTTGGGAACCACTGCTTTAGAACATGAACCTGTGGGGGACATTACACTGCAGTTCTGTGATTGCTGTGCTGCTGAGATACAAAAGGAGAACAGGACACACAGGAAGATCACAGATCATGACGCGTGTCAGTCATTTGTGCCTGACATGGTCCTGGAGGAAAAGCAGTGAGCTGAGAACATCTGTGTTGAACTGAAGCTTAATTCCTAACTCCATGGTTGTGTCCTCGGAGAGCACTCTGCTGAGGGATGCAGGTTGTGGAAGTGTACGGAAATATTGATTTCATCTAAAACAAGCCCCCTTTTCCCTCAGCCATTCTTTGTGACTCATAGACTATGGGTCCAAATTTCTGTGGGGGATTCTTGTTTTTAAAAAAATAAGAAATTCTTGCTGGGCAGTGGTGATGCTTGCCTTTAATCCCAGTACTTGGGAGGCAGAGGCAGGTGGATTTCTGAGTTCACAACCAACCTAGTCTACAGAGTGAGTTCCAGGACAGCCAGGGCTACACAGAGAAACCCTGTCTCAAAAGAAAAAAAAAGGGAATTCTCAATGTTGGTAATAAACCTCAGGCTTTATGTATTAGAGTTGTACATTGTAGATGTGTTTGGGGGCTAAGAAAAAAAATCAGAAGTCATTAGTATCTGATTTCTTTAGGTGAAACATGCTTTTGCTGAAACTAAGCAGCAAACAGTAAGTTGGACGAACCAAACCAATGTTGTCCCCAGCGAGCAGTCATCACTTTCACTTTCTGGTGTGGCTTACATGCCAAAGCTCCAAGAAACTTCTTGAATCAAAAATAGCCCTAGTGGCAGTTATAGGGGGGTGGGTTTGCTCTCTTGTGTGTTACACTCCTGAAAAATAATAGAAGTAGAGTAATTGAGGTTTCTTCTTCTCTCTCAGGTAATATATATAATATTCCAATATGCCTGTGGCTGCTGGACACATACCCATATAACCCTCCTATCTGTTTTGTTAAACCTACTAGTTCAATGACTATTAAAACAGGAAAGCATGTGGACGCAAATGGGAAAATCTACCTGCCTTATCTACATGACTGGAAACACGTAAGTATTGTATGGTTCTATGAAGTGATTGCATGTATGTTCAGTGCAGTTTATACTCAAGGAAGATTGCAAGGTAAGTTCAGATGGTGGACTAGCAACTGAACTGAGGCTTTCATTTATTCCTTTGTTTTTTGGTGATTTTGTTTGTTTGTTTGTTTAGGTGTCTACCTCAAATTGTGCTAGCCTCACACTTGTAGTGATCAATTCTCCCTCAGCTTCCCAAGTACTAAGATGACAGACATGAGCTGTAATAGTATCCAGCGGAAAGGTTCTGTAAAGAATCCATAGTGCTCATTTACCACTTTATTTACTTGACTATAAACTTAGACAAGGTTCAGAGGTAGACTCTTACTTTTCAGAATGGGCACTCTGATGGGATGTGTTTGGGAACTCAAATCTTATTCTTCAGAGCATTGCTACCAAAGGCAACAGTTGGGAACTTGTGCTTCTGCCTCTGATAGTGTAACTGGCAGAACAGCATTTATACCACAAACAACCAGAAGCCTATATTGTATTGGTGTTCTCTAGAAGAACAGAATCAATACAATGAATATGTTACATAGGAAGATTTTGTTTTGTTTTTAAAGATTTATTTTTATTTTTGTGTGTATGAATGTTTTACCTAAATGTGTATACACACTGCCATGTATGCCTGGTGTCTGTAGAAGCCAGAAGATGGCATCAGATCCCCTACAACTAGTGTTGCAGGCAGTTATTAGCCACCATGTAGGTCCTGGGTACTGAACCCAGGTCCTCTGCAAAAGTAGCCTGCACTCTTAACTGCTGAGCCACCTCTCCAGCCCCAGAGAGAGACTTATTAGATCGATATGTGTGTTGGGTTGAGTAGATAGTGGTCGTCTGTACACTGGAGAAGCTGAGAACCCAGTAGCTTCTCAGTCCCTGAGGATAGGATCTCAGCAGTCCCATCCTGTGGTAAGTGCCTGGAGGGAACCTGGAGGTCCAGTAGTTGTCAGTCCGCATAAGAAAGCCAAACAAAGCTGGTGTCCCGTGTCAGAGGAGGGGCAGCAGCAGTGCCGGCAGAGGGCTAGATGCATAGATGAACTCACAAGCAAGTGGACGGTGGGCAGCACAGAGTAACAGTGCTGCCCTCCGACCTCGTGTCTGGGCTGAGATGGGAAGGGTTTGCCCACTCAGGGAGGGTCTTCCTTCTTCAATTCAGTTGACAACCAGAATTAACCACATTTATTTTGAGAGAGAACTGGGAAATAGAATGAACTTGTAAGAGCCTGGCTTTGAGTGGGCCCAGTCCCTTTTGTTGCTCACTAGTTCCTGTTACTGGAAGGTTTGTGTCTGCTCTGTACTTCTTCACAAGTGATGGCCAGTATGCAAAGTATCACTACACCAAAAAAGAGAGCTATGTGTAGGTAAAGAAGATTCAGACGTGTTTCCATGCTTTGATGTAACCCATGGTCCATTTGAAAATTGGTGTGTTCAGGAAAACAGCTGGGCCAGCCACATGGCTTCCTGGGTAAGGGCATAGGCCACACAAGCCTGGTGATGTCAGTTTGATTTCTGGAATTCAAGTCAGGATGGAAAGAGAGAACTGATTCCAGAGTTGTTTCTGACCTCCGCACACACACTGGCATATGTGCTCATGCATACATATAATAAAAAGCTGGGAGAGTAAAGATTGTCAGAGAGTTGAAAACTAACAACAATAATGCCAAACACTTCTATTTTGCTGAGAATTAATTATAGGTGACATGATTTCTTGGGTTCCCCCCACCCCCGCCCCTTTTAGCCACGGTCAGAGTTGCTGGAGCTTATTCAGATCATGATTGTGATATTTGGAGAGGAGCCTCCAGTGTTCTCCCGGCCTACTGTTTCTGCATCCTACCCACCATACACAGCAACAGGGCCACCAAATAGTAAGTACATTGAGATCTGACTTTAAAATCGAAAGAATCAAAATAAAGCCTTGCAAAACTCTTAAAATAACTTCACTTTGCTTTTTAGCTTGTCAAGTTAGTGGAGTTTTGGGAAGTATTCTGAGACCCCACATCTGCATGTACAGGTTCCTACCAAAGACTGGCATTTGGGCTTCCATCTGTGGGTAGAAAATCAAAGTGTGGTTGTTCTGGATTCCAGAGTGGAAGAGAAGATGCCAAATAGAGCTAGAAGTTTTAAATTATGCATGCCATGGAAAAGCCTTATTTGACCACCTGGAAAGCAGATGTAATTTTAAAAGGTAGCCTGAGTACTTCTGTGATTTCAGGATCAATGTTATAGAGAATTAATTACAGTCAGCTAGCTCATTCCCTTGAGCTATTCTGGGTATACACAATTGGACATCTAGCTCTTGGCTGCTTCTCAATGGTACAGCCAATTTGTGACTACCTTGTCAGAGGGTGAGAGCAAGTGGACAGTACTGGTCCGCCCCTGGGATAGCTCCATCCTGTTCTGTTTATCTGAATGATTCTTGCTGATACTTCAGAATCATCCTGGATAATTGGAAGTTGGTTGTACTTACTTGTTTTGATGTTTTTGTTTTGTACTGCTTTTATTGTGTTTTAAGTTGTCATTCTGACAAACTTCTCCTTGAAGTTGTGAGCTTTATTTCCTTCTGTCTAAAGTCATTCTCTTGTTTTTAATCTATTTTTCATGAAGACTATCTTGATTCTTGAGTAGAATGAGAATGTAAAAGACGTGATTCACTCACCCCTCACCTCCAACCCCCTACCCAGCATAAGCTTGTTAGGACTCTTGTTTCCTGTATTAAGGATACTAGTGATTGTTTTGACTGAGTGTTTTGAGTTTAAAGTGGCAAATATTTCCTAGACTGGTCTCCCCATTTATTTGTTGAGATAACTTATTTACCACTTGGGACAAAGAACCTTTCTCTATTTCAGTCTCACATTGCCTTTGAAATATAGTATTCCAGAAAGCTCACACTAGTCCTTTTTGCAGTCCAGTTTTGTACTCACCGTCTCATCAAGCACTGAAGAGCTAGTTTAAGTTAAGCTAGTTTAATCACTAAGAGACCATACTGTACCGTCCATCCATTCCAATTATAACAACAGTTTAGACGTTTAGATAGTAACCATCATTGCCATCAGGTATGACTGTGAACAATGATCTGGATTCCTCCTATACATGTACTAAGTAATAGCTAAGAATCTTGGATACATATTTGAATAAATAATTATTAGTTGAGAAATCATTGCTCAGAACATTTCTTAACTCTTTCAGGGTAATTTTTAAATAAGTCATGTTACAAGAAATTCTTAAAAACAAGTGCAATAGTGTATGCCTCTAATTCCAAAGACTTTGAAGGTTTAGCCAAAAGAATTGTGTGAGCCTAGGAGTTCAGGGTCTGTCTGGGCAGCATAGTGAGACATTAAGTCTTTAAAAAGTCAGCATTATGGGACTGGAAAGACGGCTCAGCAGTTAAGAGCACCTGCTGCTCTTGCAGAGGACCCAGATGGCAGCTTATAACAATCTATAGATCCACTTCTGGAAGTGGATCCAGTTCCCTCTTCTGACCAGGTATCAGGCATGCATGTGTAGCACATAAGTGTAGCACGTGCAAGACTACTCAGACACATAAAGCCAACATTTTATCCAAACCTCATTTTTAAAATTTATTTTAGTGCTATATGAATGTGTCTTTGTGAGTATATGCACATGAGTGCAGGTACCTGAGAAGGCCAGAGGCATCAGATACCCTGTAACTGGAGTTCTAGTCAGCTGTGAGCACTGTCCAGTGTGGGTGCTAAGAAGAGAACTCAGGTCCTCTGCAAAAGCAGTGCATCCTTATAGCCACTGAGCCATTTCTCCATCCCCTTAAATTGTGTGTGTGTGTGTGTGTGTGTGTACATGTGTCTGTATGTATGTATGTATGTACGTATGTATGTATGTATGTCTTGCTATGTTTTGTCTCTTAACTATGGAGCCATCTCTCCAGGCCCTGAAGTGACACATTTTTAAGAAAAAGAAAATTGCTTTATAATTATGAGGAAATTACAACTCAGAGATGATGCTTTATACATTGGAGAAACCAGCATGGAAATGAATGATATTGACCATGTGTGTTGCTAATACATAACAGCAGACTCACTTTGTTTAAGAGATACTAAAAGATGTCAACTCTGCTTCCTGCTTGGAAAGTGTCTATGTGTAATGCAATGGAGTTGTAAGATTTGGGGAGTTTTTGTTGTTGTTTGGTTTAATTTTGTTTTTTTTTTAATGAAATACGGAATTTCTTCCTTCATTATTATATTAATATAATATTCAGTATTATAGCATCTACTGATAAATCCTAAGAAGACTGTAAACCCTGATATGTTAGGCTGGTAAAGGCTTCCAAGTCTGTTGTTGATAGCAGCCCAGTGTACTTCTCCCACTTGCTTGTGTTCTGTCACTAGAAGGTCATTCTTGAAAGGTTCCATGTCTTTTTCTTCCAGCTTCATCTGTCATACCTCTACTAAATCACTCTACATTTAACCTTAACCTTAAGAGGCTTACTCTGCCTCCTAGATTTAAATTAGCTCTTTTCCTGGGTAATCCCATAGATAGCACTCTTTGCTTGCTCTGCCAGCATTATTAACAAAACATAGCCACTTGGACTCTTTATCGCTCCAACTGAATTCTAAGCAACATGTGGCCAAGGATTCCTTCTCTTCTTATTAGCCTCGCCTCGCCTCCTCTTCTCTTCTCTTCTCTTCTCTTCTCTTCTCTTCTCTTCTCTTCTCTTCTCTTCCTTCCCCTTTCCCCATCTCTTCCCTTCCCCCACCCCCCACCAAATCCCTAGTTCCTGTCATACAGAAGACAATAAAACATTTGATTATTGACTTAAGTGTTGATTCACCATTGATCTAATGAGGAAAGTTGACTCTGAAGGCAAGTCTTTTTCCATCCAGGCCAGTTAGCCTTTGGCACCACTGACCTTACAGGCTTCTATAAATGAATGAAGCATTCTTGAAGACTAATGGCTTTTAACTTTTTTCTCCTAATATTTCCAAGCTTTTTAAAGTCAGTCTAGAGTGTGGATGTAAGTTTCGTATAGGATTTCTTACTATGATTTGGAGTCTTATGTTCTAAACAAGCCAACAAATCCAGCTATGCAACTCAGTTAATCTGGTCCCAAGATTTCTTAGATGCAGAGGCACTACCCTCTAAGAAGCAGTCTAGGAGCAAATGAAGTCAGCCTTACCTTCTCCTATTACAGGTGAACTTGGGGCTGTAAAGCTTACCAGGTTGGCCTGTCTGCCAGTCATTTCTTACTGTAATTTACATGAGTGTTACTCACATTTAATGAGTTGGGAATTAAATGACTTCAAATTACTTATTCTTTAAACAATATTGGCCAGATGTTGGTTTTGTTTTGAGCCTGAGATTGGATTCTTGGTGTGAAATTCTGCTGTGGTTTGATAGTGGTTCATACTGCTCTACAGCCTTTATAGTCAGGACGTGCATATGACTTTCAAATGTTAAAAATTGTCTTTAGCCTCCTACATGCCAGGCATGCCAAGTGGAATCTCTGCATATCCATCTGGATACCCTCCCAACCCCAGGTAATGAAAATCTTTTAATTACATTTGGAATCAAAATA
This sequence comes from Tokudaia tokunoshimensis, assembly GCA_036184795.1. Taxonomy (NCBI): domain Eukaryota; kingdom Metazoa; phylum Chordata; class Mammalia; order Rodentia; family Muridae; genus Tokudaia; species Tokudaia tokunoshimensis. Next base: position 22,518,415 of record BTHU01000001.1, on the reverse strand, counting down.
ATGCTAACTGGGGAATTAAATAAATTTAGTTGGAATTCAGTGAGGTTAGTGTATTGGTGTTTGTTTTTTGAAATAGCTATGGCTGAGTAGACTCACAGTTCTAGTTCATTCAGCCTTGGTATTATAGCTATAGGTAGGTAGGTTGACAGACAGACACACACACACACATTTATGTATACATATATACACACATATATATGCCCATATTCATATATGTAGGTGTTCTATTATATACCATATTTGGCTTATTGGTGGGATTTTGTGGTCAATATGTGCCCATAATTCCAAAGGAGGTATAGGTTGTCTAGGCTTGGTAATAACAGTAATCTTGATTGGTTTGGGGCATTAACATACTTGCTTTTTCCTTTTTAAAACATTTATAAAGGTTAGAGAAGTGGCTCATTAAAGTTAAAGAGTACTTTCTGCTTTTCAAAAGGGACCTGAATTTGACTCCTAGCACCCAGATTAGGAACTCCAGCTATAGGGGATCCAACATTCTCTTTTGTCTCCACTGGCACCCACACATATACACTTAAAAATAATAGCTGGGCATCAGCACTCCAGAGGCAGAAGCAAGTGGTTCTTTATAAATTCCAGGCCAGCTAAGACTACATAGTAAGACCCTGTCTCAATAAACAAATAAAATAAATACAAATAAATCTTTAACAAGAAACTTTGGATTTTCTAGGATGGAAATTTAGGACTACTTATTAGAATACACGAATGACACAAACTATCCAGAAACAATTTTTTTTAAAGATTTATTTATTATTATATGTAAGTACACCATAGCTGTCTTCAGACACTCCAGAAGAGAACGTCAGATCTTGTTGCAGATGGTTGTCAGCCACCATGTGGTTGCTGGGATTAGAAATCAGAACCTTCGGAAGAGCAGTCGGTGCTCTTAACTGCTGAGCCATCTCACCAGCCCCAATTTTTTTTTAAAGATTTGTTTTCAGAGTGAATTTTTAAGGTTAACAATAAGACCTAGGTTGTCCTTAGGAATATTCTAGCAATTTTCGTCTCTCTGAAGGTAACCTTAATATAATAAGAGCCAAGCAAGACCATTTGACCATTTACTACTTTGTTTTTTGTTTGTTTATTTGTTTGTTTGTTTCTGATATAGGAACTCACACTTTTTTTTTAAACATACATTTATTTTACTTTTTATGAGTATAAGTGTTTTTCTTATGTGTATGTCTGTGCACCACTTGCATGCCTGGTTCCTTACAAGCTCAGAAGAGAGTATTGAATCCTCTGAAACTGGAGTTATGGACAATTGTGTGGTTGTTAGAAATTAAACCTCAGTCTTATGCAAGAGCAACTGAGCCATTTCTCCAGCTGGTCTGGACACAGCTGGGATTATAGGTGTGAGCTACCTGTTGGACTCTGTTTTGTAGGCTGATTTGATTGAGTTTTCTGAGATAGACTCTTGCTATGTAGCCCATACTGGCCTCATACTCTGTTTTTGAGACAATCCTTGTGGCTGTCCTAGAGTTTTCTATGTAGACCTATGTAGCTGGCCTCAAAATCACAGACTTCCCCTACCTCTACCTCTGCCTCCTGAGTGTGGCATCCACAGAGGTCAAAAAAGGGTGTCAAATTCCCTGGAGCTAGAGTTACCGGTGGCTATGAGCCAGTATGTGATGCTGGGAACCAAACCTGGGTCCTTTGCAAGAGCAGCAAGCACCCTTACCTACTGAGCCATCTCTCCAGCCTCTGGCCTCATACTGAAGCACCCTTTTGCTTCAGTCTCCTTCCCAGATTGTAGGCACAACTGCATGCTTGGCCTTGACAGTTTATTTTCAAACCCAGTATAATTTCCATACACTGGTCCTTGAATAAACACCTTCTTCTCTAAAACTTTATGCCCATTATCTGGCAGTATAATATGTCAGTTTCTCAGTGGGGTTCTCTTAGCACCGTAGTGTTGGTCATCTTTACATTTGGTCTTCTTTTCTATAGTGGTTATCCTGGCTGTCCTTACCCACCTGCTGGCTCATACCCTGCCACAACCAGCTCACCGTACCCTTCCCAGCCTCCTGTGACCACTGTTGGTAAGTATAAGCATTCGTATTTTTCTATATAAGTCAAGGTCTCATGTTGTAAAACATGTATTTCATTTTTACGTGTAAAATTTTAGAATATTCTTCCATATTGGAGAGCTATCGTGATCAGTGTCTTGTAAAATGATATGATTTAACATTCTGTAAATGAGCCTTCTCATTTACCATTTAGAAGTCTAAAAATGTGGCTGATAACTCACTAACACTTTCCTGTTTGCCACATTCTTACTGGTGGATCTCACATGCTTTGAGTCACTAGGGTCTGAGAGCCCTTCACAGAAGCAGGGAGCTTCTGGAATAGTCCTAAAGACATAGCCCCAAAAGTAAGGCTGGGTACTACTAGCAGATCCTAGGGCCTTGTGGCCTGACTGGAGACAGGTGAGCTCACCTGTAGGAGAACACACCCGGAGTTAGCGTGAAAGGGTCAGTACGATGGTGTCGCACATCAGTGGTGTTTGCTTTTTCGAGCTGTCTGACCCTGGAGGACTTGTGCAGTTGGCCTGCAGAGTGCCTCCTTTTTGTCACTGCATCTGCCTTCTGTCTCCGGGCTGCCTCTGCTTCTGCCTGAAGGGTTTCTCTACTAGAGCTTATGTTTTCTAGCTCACACTGGGTTATTTCAGCCATTTCCTTTCTTGCCTACTGGACTGCTGTCATAAGCACATAAAAACATGCTTTAAATCAGCCTTTAAAAGTGTCAGCTGTACTTCCCTGTTTACATTACCTCATTTCCTCCTCACAGCAAACTTCCTTGAGACTGTGACCTTTCCTTGTTATCTTCGGCCCTTCTTGCCTTCCCGCTACCATTCCTCTAAAACTGCTTCTGTCGGAGTCACAGTGATCTTTAGGGGTTTAAATCCAGTGGCTGTTGACTGCTGTCTGTTCCTTGGTCTGTCTGTGGCATTTGACACAGTGGGCCCCTGCCAACTTGGTTCTCTTTCCAGGGAACCACACTTTGTCCCTTTCCTCCTATATCTCAGGTGCCTGTGCTTGTTCTCTGCAGGTTCCTTCTTATGTTGGAATGCCCGATTCGTTCTTGGCACTTGGATTCCTCACTCTAATGGTAGAGCTTTAAATGCCCTGTCTCTACCCACAGCTGCTGAACTGTGTCTAGTCTGCACCTCTCTCCTAACCTCTACAGTCTTTTATCCGGCTGCCTTGGTGTCTCCACTTGAGGTTTAATAGACATCTTAAACTCAACATGACCCAAGTTGAACTCAGGTCCTTCTACAGTTTATCCATCTCCATTGATACCTATTCCATATGCTAACTCAAGTCATCCTTGATTCCTCTAGAATTCTCTTATCTTCAAAATATATAGAAGTGTGACCATACCCACTGCAAGTATAAGTCACTGTTATCTCATCTAAATTACTGTCTGAGAATCGTCAGTCCCTGTATTTGTTTTTAACATAAGCAGCCTGAAGGATCTTACTCAACATGAGTTGATGATGTCACTCCTCTACTGAAAACCTTGTTTCCCTCAGAGTTTAGTACAAAGTCTTAGACTTAGGAGGTCTTGTTGGATCATGCCCCTCATTATTTCTGTTACCTTATCGCCTGCTAGTTTTATGTCATAGAGTTGTTTGTTGATTTTTTTGTATTGTTGTCAAACTCACTCTTCCCAGCCTGTGCTACTACCTCCTCACACGGCTGGCCTGCGGCAGCTCTCCTGTACACTCGCTGAGTGCTGGAATGAATGCACTCACAGGACGATGAGAGGCTGGTGTTTATTAGGTTTTCTGATGTCATGAGATCTGATCCCAGGCTCTCATGTCTAGGCCTTTGCTCTCCAGACAGGGTCCGCTTCTGTCGTCATCAATAGGATCTAATGGCATGGCTTTGATACATTAAAATATGCTTGTCTTTTCTGTAATGTAGTTTCCTTTAAGAAAGTTTTGTTAATTTTGAGACTGCATCTCATTATACAACCCTGGCTGTCCTGGAACCTAGTTTGTAGACCAGGCTGGCCTTGAATTCATGAGATCTGCCTTTCTCTGCTTCCCAAGAGCTGAGACTGAAGGCGTGTGCCCACACACTTGGCCCTATACAGTATAATTTAAATTATTTGAGTAAAAAATGCTGGGAGTTTTTAATCTGTAAGTTAAAAACGAAGAACAAACAAAACACTAAATCTGGTCCTCAAGAAATGGCTCATCGGGCAGTGGTGGCGCACGCCTTTAATCCCAGTACTTGGAAGGCAGAGGCAGGAGGATTTCTGAGTTCGAGGCCAGCCTGGTCTACAGAATGAGTTCTCAAAAACAAACAAACAAACAATAAAAAGAAAAGAGAAAGAAATGGCTCAGTGGTTTAAGAATACTGGTTGCTTTTTCCAGAGGTCCCTTGTTTGATACCAGCCCCCACATAGTAGTTTACAACTGTTTGTAACTCCAGTTCCAGGGAATCTAATGCCCTCTTCTGGACTCTTCAGGTACCAGGCACACAAGAAGTACACAAATATATATGCAGGCAAAGCACTCATACACATAAAATAAAAATTAACATCTTTTGCCAAGTGTGGTGGCATATCTTTAATCCTAGCACTTGGGAGGCAGGCAAATCTCTGTGAGTTCTACAAAACAAGTTCCAGGATATTGAGGACTATTACACAGAGAAACTGTATCTTGAAAGACCAAAATAAAATAATAATAATAACAACAACAACAACAACATCTTTTTAAAAACCCACTATTTGGGTTCAGGCAGCATCAGAGAAATGAGAATAGAACAGTTAGTTGCCTTGTTTCTTAGATAATAGTATAATCCCTGTGATCTCACTTATAAATATTTAAACATTTTGTTACATTTGTGTATGTATATTCTGCACTACTGTGGTCAGAGGACAACTTTGGGGAATCTGTTCTTTCCTTCTACCACTGGGTCCAGGGATTGGACTCAGGTTCTTAGGTTATTTGGGCCTGGTAGCTTATCTTTTGCCCATAAAAGTCTTGTAATTCATTTCAGAACATTAGTTTGAAGAATGTTATAGCTTAGAAAATTTCCATTTATCCTCAAAATGAGCTTTTATGGAAAATAATACATTTAAAGTTAGATTTGACTTGAGATTTGAAGAGTAACCACATCAGCTAATACTTACCATGGTTTTTAAAAACGTGTCCATCGCCTGTGACCTAACCATTTCAGTCGTGACCACACAGCAGCTGCTCTGTGGTTGCCTGCACAAGACTGGACCTAATAACAGCACATTGTAGCTAGCGGGCTGTTGATGCCTTAGCCTCCGGCAAAACTATTGACTATTTTTGAAAATTGAGGATTTTGAGTAAATGGAGTCTCCTGTGATGTGTTGTTGGTAGCTTTCTTCACTTTGCTTTACTGTGATCACTTAAGTTGGTTTTTTTGGAGCTAGAGCCCATTGCTTGCCTAAAACTGTCAAACCTGAACCCCTCTAAGAGCCTTCATTAGCACCCTGCCGAATACCATACATAAAGATTCTGTGTATGCAGTTGCTTGGAAGGTTTGCTCCTATGTAAAAAACCGACCTTTCATGTTGTTATTATAAAAAAAAAACGTAATCCTCATGGTTTGATCTACCTTTGAGCAGATAATTTGTAATAACTCAGGCTCCATAGTTGCTGTACAGGAACTAGTATCCTCCCTAACCCTTGGCTTTATTTCTGACAGTTTCTACCTACTGTCAGTTCCAGTCCAAAGTATTGTCTTTTTTTTTAACATGTATGTATGTTCCTGTGTGTGTGCTTTCATATATGTATGCAGATGTGTGAAGGGAGACTGAAGATCAGCTTGGGTGTATTCAGTTACACTCTACTTTTTGAGAAAAGGTTGAGAGCCAGTTTTGTGGACCAGGAGTTAAGGGCTAAGATTCAGAAAAGTCAGGGCAAAGATAATCAGTCAGTGGTTGAGAGCACTAGCTGCTCTTCCAGAGGACGCAGGTTTGATCCTCAGCACACACGCGGTGGTTCACAGCTGTCTGCAACTGTAGTTCTGGGACATCTGAAGCCCTCTTCTGGCCTCTCATAAAACTTAAAAAATAGAATAATAAACATTAGAAAAGCTACCATTTATCTTGTTTTCTGATAGGTTAATCATGGATTCACTAATATAAAATGGCTTCTTTTATAAGAAATAGTGATCAGTAAGTGCTGTTAGAGAGCTGAGTGATGTTATTTCAGGTATTGTAGACTAGGGTGATTTAAAGATACTGGCCTATTATTCGATGAGTTTTCTGTTCCCTAACACTAGGAAAATTATGTCTTATTTTCTAAGGGTTAAATTTGGTGATGGATACCATCTGACATGTTATGAGCAATTATTAATATTATTAAAGTTTTGTAGAGAGAGTCTCTTGTGTACTGTATGGAAGCATCACCTGTCAATAAAAAGCCAATGGCCTATTAATTGAAATAAGAGGTGGGAGTTCTGGTAGGGAGAGAGGAACTCTGGAATAGAGTCAGGCTTGGAAGATTCACCACAATCTCTGAGGGGACAGATGCATGAAACTGAGGAGTCACCATCCATGTAGCACTCACAGACGAGAACAAACGGATTAATTAAGGAGCTAGTCAGAAAACAAGCCCAAGCTAGGCATTTATTCATAAATAATTTAATCTCAGAGTCATTATTTTGAGAATTGGGGACACTAGTGGAAAAGCCTATGTTTACAAAGTTTTTGACGTTTTTCTTTGCTAACCTGGGATTGTAGCACTCCACAGTTCTGAAATCTACTTCTGCTTGCTTGGGTAATTGTCATGGTGTGGGGACCTGATATAACAGTTTTTCTCATTATAGTAGATATGGAGAATATGGGATTTCTCTTAAGTCACTTAAAAATTAGTATGGTATTTGACTAAAAGCTGAGACGCTTAAAGCAGTTCTTTTTTCGTGTTTCAGTGGAAATCAGCTCACTGAATTTTGGACTAAAGTTCAGAATGTTTGGGATTTTTGAGATTATTTTCATACATACATATGAGGGGGCAGGTGTCCTTAAGCTGGAAGCACGGGTGGCTGTGAACTGCCACATCAGGCCCGAGAGCTGAACCCAGATCTCACGTAAGTGCAGGGAGCCCTCCAAACCAACAAGCGGTCTCTCCTGCCCCATCATTTGTACTACTTCAAAAACCCTGCAATTTTCTTGTTTTTTTGTTTTTGTTTTTTTTTTGTTTTGTTTTGTTTTTTGTTTTTTTTTTCGAGACAGGGTTTCTCTGTGTAGCCCTGACTGTCCTGGAACTCACTCTGTAGACCAGGCTGGCCTCGAACTCAGAAATCCGCCTGCCTCTGCCTCCCAAGTACTGGGATTAAAGGTGTGCACAGCCACCACGCCCGGCAACCCTGGAATTTTCTATTTCAGATTGTTTGGGGTTTTGATACAAGGGTACCACACTGGCCTCAAACTCAGAGACCCATCTGCCTACTTGTGCTTCCCAGGTGCCATCTTCCTTTCTCACTCACTCGCTCGCTCTCCCCCCCCCCCTTTCTTAAGGTGGGTGAAGGGTAAAGACAGGATTTTTCTGTATAGTCCTGGCTGTCCTGGAACTCACTCTGAAGTCCAGGCTGGCCTCAAACTCAAGAGAGATCCACCTGCCTCTGCTTCCCAAGTGCCGGAATTAAAGACCTGTGCCACCACTGCCTGGCTCACTTCCTCTTTCTTGATAGTCTAGTTTCCTATGTGAGAGAAAACATGACACTTGTGTGTGTGTCTAGCTTAACATGGTGCTGCAGTTCTGTCCAGTTTCCTGCAAGTGATACAATTTCATTCATTTTTTTAATGCTATATATACCTATGCGCGCGCGTGTGTGTGTATGTGTGTGTGTGTATGTATGTGTATGTGTGTATTAGTACCTTCTATAACACATTTTCTTTGACCTAGGCTTATTCCATAACCTGATCATTGTTTTTAAGGCTTAGTTTTACTTTTTATGTATTCTTTTATTTTGTATATACCATGTATATGTAGGTACCCATGGACGCCAGAGGCAGTCATGGAAACTCCTGGAGCTGGGGAGCCACCTGACATGGGTGCTGGGACCCAAACATGTGCAATGTGGCTAGGATGTCTACCATCATGCCTAGTTCATAAGATAGCAGGGACCCCCCCGAGGTTTGTACAAGTCAGGCAAGCACCCTTACCAACTGCGCTATCATGTTAGCTTCCTAGTAACTTTCCTGGTAACCTCATAGTTTGGGGATAGTGTCACATCTTGCCGAGGAAATCATGGTAGCAAGAATATGGGGAGAGATGGCCACATTGCATCTGCAGCCAAACAACTCGTTATTCAGCCTGGGACCCTAAGCCACGGAGTGGTGTCGCCGTTGGAAATTTCAGAGTTTAGAGTCTTAAAGTCTTTGATTCTGTTTAATGGATTTTTTGCAGATTAGAGACAGGTACCTAATTTCTGTCTTCTACATGGAAATGTTGGGTTTTCATGCCTTTCATCTTTGGTAAAAAATCATATGGTAGTATAATTTCATTTATTTCTGGCTTCTCCGCTTTGTTCCATTATTCTGCACGCCCCTGGCTCTATAGTATGACTTGAAATGTATAATACCAACATTGTATTTCTGCTCAGGATGCCTTGGGCTTCTTGTGGTCTTTTGTATTTCTATATCAGTTTTATGGAGAATACCCTTGACCTAGTTTATAAGAACAATATAAATTCTAAAACTAAATGTGTATTCTTTAACATAGGAATTTGAAATTTAGCATCAGCGTGACATGATCCATTAGACCAGATAAGGTAACTTTATAACCAAATGTGTTGGTGTGCTTGTATATGAAAAGTCCATATAGGGTTGGAGAAATGGCTCAGCGCAGTTAAGAGCACTGACTGCTCTTCTGAAGGTCCTGAATTCAAATCCCAGCAACCACATGGTGGCTCACAACCATCTGTAATGGGATCTGATGCCCTCTTCTGGGGTGTCTGAAGACAGCTACAGTGTACTCATGTACATAAAATAAATAAATCTTTAAAAAAAAGAAAGAAAAGTCCATATAAAAAGACCCTTAAATTTTGTAGTTCAGATAACTTCTACAACAAGGATAAATGAAATTGGGCGTGCTGTTGTTGTTATCATCCAGGCACCTGATCACAGGGACAATGGCATTTTGCATCAGACAGGCATAATAGAATTTCGTACAGGTTGTTATGGACTAGGGCTTTTAAAGACAAGTATAAAAACTCTATTCCTTATGTATCTTTGTCAGAATGGGCACATAATAAGATAACCCCCTTCACTGGTCTTCTGATCTCGGGTCTTCTAAACTCTTGTAGGAAGTTTCCCCTTTTAGGTGATGTGTGTTTTGCTTTTGTGTGAGTTTATGTGCACCAAGGGCATATAGGAGCTCAGAGGGCAGATCACCTGAAGCTGAAGGTACAGGCAGTCTGGGCTGCCATGTGTGTGCTGGGAAATGAACATGGAGCCTCTATAAGTAGTAAGTGTTCTTAACCATTGAGCCGTCTCTCCAGTCCCTCTTCCTTTTTTTGGGGGGCGGGGGGAGGTTGTTGGTTTTTTTCTTTTTGTTTGGCTTTTTGTTTTGTTTTGGATTTTTTTTATTTATTTATTGTCATATTAATGTAAGGCTGAAACAAAATGTCACAACATCTGACAGTTTTAAGACTCCACAGAGAACTCCATGCTTTTGCTACTGAAAGACTGAAGCATCTGAATGTTACCACCTGAAAACTGAAAAGTCTAGTGATTTCAAGCCTTCTATGAGCTGTCATTTACTTTCCACCCTCTCTCTTTTTAAAAACTACTTTATTAATTAGTATAGTGTAAGTAACTGGAGATTTTGATATGGCCTTTATGGTCTGCATGGCGGAATAGTTAAGCCCTATTATTGTCATCATCATCATCATCATTATGGTTATTATTACACTTATTTATTTGGGGGGGGGCACATGTGTGCTGGTGCCCGTGGTGGCCAGAAGAGGGTGTCAGATCCCATGTAACTGGAGTTACAGGCTTTTGTAACTTCCTGATTATGGGTGCTTATAACCACAGAGCTGTTTCTCCCAACTTTTGAACAGTTAGTCAGAATGGGTCTGTGAATGGGGCTTGTGGAATGCTCTCTCTCTCTCTCTCTCTCTCTCTCTCTCTCTCTCTCTCTCTCTCTCTCTCTCTCTTTCTCTCTCTCTCTCATTTATTTTTAATGTATGTGAGTACACTGTAGCTGTCTTCAGACACACCAGAAGGGGGGCATTGGACCCCATTACTGATGGTTATGAGCCACCATGTGGTTGCTGGGAATTGAACTCAGGACCTCTGGAAGAGTAGTCAGTGCTCTTAACTGCTGAGCCATCTCTCCAGCCTGGAGTACATCTCTTTGATAGCAGCTGAAAAAATGTCTCCCACCCATCTAGAATGGTGAATTCTCTGTCTCTGTTTGTCTACCTGCCTGTCTCCCCCCACCCCCACCCTGTGTTCGTGTGTGTGTGTGTGTGTGTGTGTGTGTGTGTGTGTGTGTGTGTGTGTGTGTGTTTTGGTTCTCACTTTCATTTGTTGAGTCAGGCTCTCTTTTGCTTCTGCTGCTGGCCTATAGACTTCCATGCAGTTCAGTTGCTGCTTCCTATCTCAAGACAAGTGTTGGATGAGAGCCACTGCATCGGGCTTTTTACTTGGGTTCCAGAATTGAACTAGGGTTGTCCACTTTAATGGCAAGTGCTTAGTGGTCTTAATTAGGTTTGCAGTTTTAAGGCCATCTTGAGTTCTACATTCTGTTTACACAACTCTTCAAACTGTCATACAGCTGCTTACAACTGCTTACAGCAAAAGGATACAGATTATAATTGGCTAAGTATTTGTGGGGAAGTCCAAGGGTTCTGAATGCCGAACACCTACCTGAGCCTTGATGTCCAGAGTTTCTGCGTTGTCTCCTGCAGGTCCCAGCAGAGATGGCACAATCAGTGAGGACACTATTCGAGCATCTCTCATCTCAGCAGTCAGTGACAAGCTGAGATGGCGGATGAAGGAGGAAATGGATGGTGCCCAGGCAGAGCTTAATGCCTTGAAACGAACAGAGGAAGATCTGAAAAAAGGCCACCAGAAACTGGAAGAGATGGTCACACGCTTAGACCAAGAAGTAGTAAGTAATGCATTGAAGACATATTGTGGGTTGAATTACAGCCAAGGTGTACCTTGATGTGTAAAGTAAAAGTTCAGTGAACAGTAGGTGTCTTCAAATATGTGACCGTAGCTCTCTAAGCAGGATTGGTGGAATGTACTTATAATCTCAGGGGCTGAGGCTGGTCGTCAGTTAGAGGAAATACTATAGCATATAAGGTCTCAAGTGCAGCCTCAATGGTCTCCTACCGGAAAGTGCTATCTGGAATGCTGCTCTCCTTCCAGGGTGGATTGCTGCCAGTTAACTTGGAATATGAATTACAGAGTTCTGTGAATGGCAAAGACATGCGGACCTTGAACTACATACTTAAGAGAGAATTGTATTTCTAAACATTTAAGTTAATATTAGAAGTACCTTTCAGGGGCCTGGAGAGATGATTTAGTGGTTAAGAGCACATACTGCTGTCCTAGCATCCATGTCACACATTCAGACACACATTTTATTTATATATATATACACACACACATACACATACATATACATATTTAATATACATAATATTTTATATATATTAAAAATGTGTCTCAGCATGTTCTTGGTTTCATCGTCCAGAGACATTTAGGGACTTGAGAGCTTCATATGAGTACAGCCTGTGACCCATCCCTCTTCAAGCTCTCTCTCGTGTCTGTATAAAGTGAGCATCATAATAGCCAACCATTTCAACTGAAGAATGTGGTGCCAATGTAATGCAGAGCCTACAGCCACCACCTGCAGTGTGTGTTGTAGCTCTGAGAATCAAATCCTTTACATAGATGGGAGGAATTTCTCCTATGGGAATTTCTTGTTTCATGGTTGTCTGTGGGGAAAGACTTTATTTTGGACCGTGTCTGACGGTCCAGTTGGCAGTACCATTGTATCACTTTCACAATTATGTTCATTCTGGGGAATTTTCATCATTCCTTCACACATTCCACCAATAAATTATTGGAAGCATTATTCAGCTACTTCAAATACCATCTGAGATTGAATTGTAGATGTGTCATAGCAAATAATCATGTAAAAATCAGTATAAAGTTATACATGGACTGTTCTGTTTTCAGGCTGAAGTTGATAAAAACATAGAACTTTTGAAAAAGAAGGATGAAGAACTAAGTTCTGCTCTGGAGAAAATGGAAAATCAATCTGAAAATAATGATATTGATGAAGTTATCATTCCCACAGCCCCACTATATAAACAGATTCTAAATCTGTATGCAGAGGAAAATGCTATTGAAGACACTATCTTTTACCTTGGAGAAGCTCTGAGGCGGGGAGTGATAGACCTGGATGTGTTCCTGAAGGTAGGCATTCTTCCTTCAGCTTCCAGGACTTTGGACACATTCACGGTCACACCGCCTAAATTTGAGATTATTGCCCATCCCCACTTTGTTTTGTTTTTAGTCCTTTAATAGTTTAGAGTTGGATAATTTTAGATTAGTTTTCCTAGACCAGATAGTTCTAGAAAGAAGTGGGCTACCCTTTTTAATGCAGGTTATCTCTGGCTTGCTAATAGTGTACAGCCCTGATGTCTTAGTAAGCTTTGCTTATTGCTTGTGGAGAATATGGTTTTAGGAATAATAGCCAGATACTCAGTATTTTTGACCTCACTCCTGGTAACACCTTAGTGTTCATGCAAGCCGGGCAGGACACTCGGGGGAGTGGCTAAACCATGTGGCTTGAATCTAATGTAAGCCATGCGAACAGCCGAGTGCACACTAGAGGCATATGAAAAGAGTGAATACAGAGGCAGGAGGAGTAAAGACATTGAGTAGGGATAAAGTTACTGCCATTTCTCCTCAGCCCTTCTCTTCCTTTTCTCTTAGTAAAGGGACAGTTTGGAAACTTGTATTAAGCATGCAGCATGTTTCCCTGGCATCTTGGTGTCTCAAGATGTAGGTAGGGGGCTGGGGATACACCTCAGGGAATGGCACGTACCTAATGTGTACAAAGTTCTGGCTTCAATCCTCAGCACTGCAAAGCCAAACAAAGCATCCTGAGCCAGATCCTGCAATATAGTAGAGTTTTTAAGTTTTATAATGTGGAATTTTCCTCTTCCTAGCACGTCCGCCTCCTGTCCCGTAAACAGTTCCAGCTAAGGGCACTAATGCAAAAAGCAAGAAAGACTGCGGGCCTTAGTGACCTCTACTGACCTGTGCTATCAGCTGGAGACCGGCCTCTTCGTAAAGCATTCTTTTCTTCTTTTTCTTTTTCTCATCAGTAGAACCCAGAATAAGTTATTGCAGTATATCATTCGAGTGTTAAATATTTTGAATCAATAATATATTTTCTGTTTCCTTTGGGTAAAGACTGGCTTTTATTAATGCACTTTCTACCCTCTGTAAGCTTCTGTGCTGTGCTGGGACTGACTGGGCTAAATAAAATTTGTTGCATAATTTTTCTCTTTCTTGGACTTGAGGAAAGATGCACAAAAGAAACCTGGCTTCTCATTAATAAACAAGGTACAGTGTTCATCTTAAGTTGCAGTTCGGTATTCTGTAGGATAAAGACAGTTCCATTTAGTGGAGAGTGTAACACAGAGAAATGTATATATTGGAGGATATGTGTATTTCATTCTAGAACAAACTGAACCATTGATTCAGAACTTTTTAAATCAACAATTCAATTCCCAGCACTCACATTTGGCAGCTCACAACTGTCTGTTTCTAGCTTTGGGGAGCCAATATTGTCTTCTGATCTCTGTGACCACTACAGTCATATGTACTTAGACACATGTTTTTAAAAAAAGCTTGGGAAAATGTAGTAAGACTGTTTCAAACAAAACACTGAGCATGTTGGGCGATTTAAAGGAGGTGCTCTTTGCAAACATATTTTAGTTGTTGAGGAAAAAAGTATTAAAATGTCAGATGATTTCTAATTTATTTCTTCAAAGCTTTCCTCAGATTCCACTGTCACTGCCAACTCTGACCTAGTGACAACCACAGTAGGTGCATACCAGTCTTTTGTCAGCAAAAGGCAGTGTCCATCTCCCAACTTGGGGTTCAGCATTACCTAATGGAGTACCTGCTGCAGATGGGTATTGTTACCAACCGAGATAATCTCTAACGAGGGGAGTTTTCCTGGTGATTTTGGTGATTTTTCACAGAAAGAGAATTTGAGAATTAAATCTTACGCTACCAGTAACATTTCAGATCTTTATATGTTATTGTAGCACGAGACTAGTGCAGGTGTGACCAGCATATGTCATAGTGAAGATGTCTTTAAACAGGTGTTTGTGGTCTGCATTCTTAAGGCTATGTGAAGGTTTGTGGGGAGTGAAACAACACCGTGGGGACCACAAAACTCCACAACTGTTGAGAACAGGAAGCACAGATGTTTGGCAAATCCAAGGTGGACTTGCGAGATGTTATGCTGGAGTTCTGGTAGTTACATGGAGTAACAGATGAGACCCACCCCCAAAACACCCCTCTTACAACTTAACTGATCAGATAAGAATTTTTTTTCTTTTTTTAATGGTTATTTTATTTATTTACATTTCACGTTATCCCCCTTCCCCGTTTCCCCTCCACAAACCCCCTTCTTCCATCCCCCCACCCTGCTTCTTTGAGGGTGTCCCCCACTCAACCCCCAGTCCCACCTCACCGCCTTAGCATTCCCCTATGCTGGGGCATCGAGCCTTCACATGATCAAGGGTCTCCCCTCCCACTGATGCTAGCTAGCTAGATAAGGCCATCCTCTGCTACATATGCAGCTGGAGCCATGGGTCCCTCCATGTGTATTCTTTGGTTGGTGGTTTAGTCCCTGGGAGCTCTGGGGGGTACTGGTTGGTTCATATTGTTGTTCTTCCTATCAGATTGCAAATCCCTTTCACTCTTTGAGTCCTTCCCTTAACTCCTCCTCCATTGGGGTCCCTGAGCTCAGTCCAATGGTTGACTGCAAGCATCCACATCTGTATTTGTCAGGCTCTGGCAGAGTCTCTCAGGAGACAGCCATATCAAGCTCCTGTCAGCAGGCACTTCTTGGCATCAGCAATAGCGTCTGGGTTTGTTGTCTGCATATGGGATGGATTTCCAGGTGGGGCAGTCTCTGGATGGCCTTTCCACTCTTTGTTCCTGTATTTCCTTTAGACAGGAGCAATTCTGGGTTAACATTTTTGAGATGGGTGGGTGGCCCCATCCCTCAACCGGGGGCCATGCCTAACCTCTGGATATGGTCTCTACAGGTTCTCACTCCCCTTTGTTGGGTATTTCAGCTAACATCATCTCCACTGGGTCGTGGGAGCCTCTTGCTTTCCTAGCCTCTGGGACTTTTTGGTGACTACCCCCAACTCCCCATCCCCCATTGCTACACAATATCCTCATCCTCTGTACATCTCCCTTGTCTCCTCCCACACCTAATCCTGCCCCACCTTTTTCCCTTCCTCCTCTCTCTTCCTCCCAAGTCCCTCCCACCCTCTACCTCTGTGATTATTTTGTTCCCCCTTCTAAGTAGGACTGAAGCATACACACTTTGGCCTTGTATCATGGGTATTCTGAGGTTGGTTTTGTTGCTGTTGTTGTGTTGTTTTGGGGGTTTGTTTTGTTTTTTGGCTAAAATCCACTTATCAGTGAGTACATACCAGGTGAGTTCTTTTGTGATTGGGTTACCTCACTCAGGATGGGTTTTTTTTTTTGTTTGTTTTGGTTTTTCGAGGCAGGGTTTCTCTGAGTAGCCCTGACTGTCCTGGAACTCACTCTGTAGACCAGGCTGGCCTCGAACTCAGAAATCCACCTGCCTCTGCCTCTACCTCCCAAGTGCTGGGATTAAAGGCGTGCACCACCACTGCCCGGCTGATATTTTCTAGTTTCATCCATTTGCCTGCGAATTTCATGAAACCATTGTTTTTAATAGCTGAGTAGTACTCCATTGTGTAAATGTACCACATTTTTTGTACCCATTCTTCTGTCGAGGGACATCTGGGTTGTTTTGAGCTTCTATTATAAATAAGGCTGCTATGAACATAGTGGAGCATGTGTCCTTGTTATATGTTAGAAAATCTTCTGGGTATATGCCCAGTAGTAGTATTGCTGGGTCCTGAGGTAGTACTATGTCCAGTTTTCTGAGGAACCGCCAGACTGCTTTCCAGAGTGGTTGTACCAGCTTGCAGTCCCACCAGCAATGGAGGAGTGTTCCTCTTTCTCCACATCCTCACCAGCACCTGCTGTCACCTGAGTTTGATCTCAGCCATTCTGACTGGTGTGAGGTGGAATCTCAAGGTCATTTTGATTTGCATTTCCCGGATGACTAAGGATATTGAACATTTCTTTAGGTGCTTCTCAGCCATTCGAGATTCCTCAGTTGAGAATTCTTTGTTTAGTTAGCTCTGTAACCTGAACTTTTTTTTTTCAAGACAGTGTTTCTCTTAGATATCCTGAAACTCATTCTGTAGACCAGGCTGGCCTCAAACTCATATTCATCTGCCTCTGCCTCCCAAGTGCTGGGATTAAAGACCTGAACTGCCACCGCAACCACCACTACCACCCAGCCCAATTGGTTGGCATTTTTATTAAACTAAGCTCAGGTGCTTTCAAGAAGGGGAGTCAGGGAAATAGGCCTAGAGGAGAAAAAGCAAGATGTTTAATTGGGATGCATTAAAGTGGAGACATCTGAAGATACCCAAGAACTGTCAGCTGATGAAACTTCAGCCTGGAGTTTGGGGCCTTTTGAATGACTGCGTTCCAGAGGCATTTGTTATTTAACCTGTGCACAGGCCAAAACAGGAAATCTGAATTTGCTCGTTCATTTGTATCTTAAGGAACAGTTATTCAACCATGTTGTTTTTACTAAAAGATTCCATGGCTCCAATATTCAATTTCGAGAGTTATTGCTGACTCTAGCTTTTAAGCGTGTCTACTTTGGCCCACAGCCTGCATTTTGAAATCATAGGCAGTGGTTCAGGTGGTGACTGTTTTTTATACAGTTTCTGCATCTTTTAACAAATGTGTCATAAAGCTTACTCCACAGCACTTAGGGATATGGTGATCACTGTAGTTTTGTGACAACTTTTGAGGTGTTAGGCCCTCCAACTCTGTGGCTTTTCAAGATCATTTTTGCTCCTCTGGATTCTTTGCATTTTTATGAACTTAAAAATCACTTTGTCGGGGCTGGAGAAATAGCTCAGTGGTTAAGAGCACTGACTGCTGCTATTCCAAAGGTCATATACATAAAATAAATAAATCTTTAAAAAAAATCACTTTGTCAAGCTGGAGAGATGGCCCAGCGGTTAAGAGCACTGACTGCTCTTCCAGAGGTCCTGAGTTCAATTCCCAGCAACCACATGGTGGCTCACAACCATCTGTAATGGGATCTGATGCCCTCTTCTGGTGTGTCTGAAGACAGCTATGGTGTACTTGTATAAATAATAATAAATCTTTTTTAAAAATCAGCTTGTCAATTTCTGAAAGAAAAAAACACTAGAGATTCTGATAGGAATAGCATTGAATCTATTGACCATTGTGACAGTGTTTCTGTGTTGTTCTCAATCTACCCTGGTCCTGGGATGTCTGTCTTTCCATATGGCCTGAGTCTTTTTTCCCCAGTATTGTCCTAGTTTTCCACATATGGATCTTTCACTTCTTTGGTTGGCTCTGTTCTTCAGCATTGTATTTGTATTGCATGCCAGCATGAACAAGACCCTTTTAATTTTTGAATTGTGCCATGTAAGTACAGTGGGATATTGAGGGCCAGAGAGATAGCTAAATGAGTGGGGTTTTTTGTTTTGTTTTGTTTGGTTGGTTGGTTTTTGTTTTTGTATGTGTGTGTTTTTTTGGGGGGGTTGGTTTTTTTTTTTTTTTTTTTTTTTTGGTTTTTTGAGACAGGGTTTCTCTGTACAGCCCTGGTCTTTCTGGAACTCACTCTGTAGACAAGGCTGGCCTCGAACTCAGAAATCCGCCTGCCTCTGCCTCCCAAGTGCTGGGATTAAAGGCATGAGCCACTATGGGTTAAGAAATTTTCACCAGCCAGGCATATGCCTTTAATCCCAGCACTTGGGAGACAAGTATATCTTAGTTTATGGCCAGCTTGTTCTACAGATCAAGTTCCAGGACAGCTAGGGCTACACAGAAAAACCCTGTCTCAAAAAAAAAAAAAAAAAAAAAACTCGCACTAAGCCTAATGACCTGAGTTTTGATCCCCTGGACCCAAGGAGACTTGATTCCCATACATTGCCTTCTGACCTCCCCACACACATAGACACAGGTAATGTAACTGTAATAAGATTAAAATCTTATTATATGTGTGCAGTGTGGGTGTCGGGTCAGTTCTCGCATGTGCTTATGTTGGTTCTGGAGATGGAACTGCAGTCATCAGGCTTTTCCAGGAAGTACATTTACACACCTAGCCACCTCCTTGTTGGGTCGGAGCTGTTGACAGTATCAGTGTTGCCATTCTACTAAACCTACCAGTTCTATTTCAGTAGACAGGAATTTCCTTCAACAAAATCATGTTTGGGAGAATTTTCCTCCTTTCTAATCTAGATGGCTTTCTTTCTTGCCTGATCACCTTCCCCAAAATTACATGAGCGGTGAGGAGATGAGGTATCCTTGCCTTGGTCCATAGGTATGTAAAGTGTTTTATTATTAAGAATGTTAGCTTTAAGTTTCTTACATTTTTGAAGAGAGTTCTCTTCTGTTCCTGTTTATTTTCCCTATAATTATTGGATGTTATTTGTGTATGTTTTGCTTTTCAAGACAGGGTTTCTCTGTGTAGCCTTGGCTGTCCTGGAACGGCTCTGTAGACCAGGCTGGCCTCAAACTCAAGAGATCTGCCTGTCTCTGCCTCCCGAGTACTGGGATCAAATGCATGTGCTGTCACTAATTGTCAAATATTTTTGTCAATATTGTTAATAGAGACATGTGACTTTTGCACTTCATTTTGGCATACTGTGGCAAGTGATTTTTGGATGTAGGACTAGCTCTAGGAGAAGGCCTAGTGTTCATTATTCCTTCTGAACATTTGTGGGTTGGGTTTGCTGGCATTTTGTAAAGGGTGTCCACATCTAGCCTCTTGAGAGATAGCGTTCTCTAGTTCTTGTTCTGAGGCTTGAATTTGGGGCCTTGTGCATCTAGGCAAGCACTCCACCACCACCTCATTTACAGGTTTGGGATTTTGTGTAATATACACACGCATACACACACATCTGTGTATGGGTGTTTCACTTGCGTGTATAGGTCTGAACCATGTATGCTCAATGTTGGCACCAGAAAACAGAAAACTTGTGATTCTCCTGGAAATGGAGGTCATTGTGAACTGCCATGTGGGTCCTAAGAATCCAACTGGAATTCTCTGGAAGAGCATCCAGTACTCTTAACTGCTGAGACATCTCTCCAGCTCCCTGGCCTACAGTGTTGCCGACCGTATCTTTCTTTAGTATCAGGGTAACAGTGGCTTCATAGTAGTAGGGTAGCTGTTCCTCTGTGTGTGTGTGTGTGTGTGTGTGTGGTATCTGCACAGAGGTTAGAAAACAACTTGAAGAAATTACGAACTATTTCTGTATTTGTCAGAGGCCTGGTCCTACCTTGTTTTTGAGTCTGTCTCAAAGGTGTCTTTTTTTTTTTCTTTAAAAAAAATTTTTTTTAAATATATTTTTTCAAGTCAATCATGGCCCTCTTCCTTTCTTCCTCCCAGTTCCACCCTTAGAAATTCCTCCATTGCCCCCTCCCCTTAGGTATCACCTCACCCTGGCTGGGGTATCTCATCCCACCAAGATTAGGTACATCCTCTCCCAATGAAGCCCAACCAAGTAATTCAGGTAGACGGGAAGGGAACCAAATGGCAGGGAACAGAGACTGAGATAGCTCACCCCATCCCACTTCTCCACTTGTTAGGGGACCCACATGAAGACCAAGTCCAGCTCCTACCTACTCCCTGGTTGGTGGCTCAGGCTCCGTGAACCCAAGTTAGTTGACTCTGGACTTTCTTGTGGTATCTTTGAACAGCAAGTACTCTTAATCAGAGAGCCACTTCTCTAGTCCCAAACTGTCATGTATTCCAGACATGTTGCCCCAGTTTCATAAATTGCTGGTATTACAGCCATGTACCACTGCTCAGCCCCTAGTGAACATTTCAGGATATCAGTACTGATTAAAATGAGATGCCTAGTAAAGGAAGAATCATGTGGTATAAACAGACCTTGTGGTTGTCACAAAAGAGCTTGGCTTTGGACTTCTTACACAATAGGTTCAAATCTGCACATCATACGTCTTTATTTAACTTCAGGTCACAAATGCGTCATTTGTAAAGAGCTATGCTTAGTTAAAGCTATCCGAGGTGCTGAGGACAGTGCCAGCACAGGGCAGTGAGGACTTCGCCACCACCGGTGCTGCCTGTGAGGAGAGGCCCAAGTAGGAAGCGCCAGCTGTAGGACAGGAACTGAGGAAGTCCTCAGAAAGTTAAAGATAGTTTTCTCACATTTATTCACATAAGAATGCTTATAATCTTTATTTGCAAACATAACAGCAGGGCATACCAAAAACTGATTTAAATGGGGCCTCCCAAGTGCTGGGACAAAAGGTGTGGGACACCACATCCCGCACAAGAAACATTCTGAGCACTTTGTTGGGTTGGGTTGGGGTTTTTGGTTGGTTGTTTTTTTGTTTTGTTTTGTTTTGTTTTGTTTTTAGGGGGGAGGGGGCAGTGGTTTTTCAATAGAGAGTTTCTCTGTGTGGCCCTAGCTGTCCTGGAACTCACTTTGTAGAACAGGATGGCCTCGTACTGAATGAAAATCTTCCTCTGCTTCCTGAGTGATATTAAAGGTGTGTGCCTCCATGCCCAGCTTTTGAGCACATTTTTTAAATTTTGATTTTATCTATATGGGTGTGTTCCCCCCTCCCCCAGTGCGTGCGTGTGTGTGTGTGTGTGTGTGTGTGTGTGTGTGTGTGTGTGTTAGATCCCATAGGACTGGAGTAGCAGACTGTTGTGAGCTGCCATGTGGGTGCGAGCGCAGGAAACTAAACCTGGGGCTCCTCAGAGCTGTGGCTCCAGCCCCTTAAGTACCCTGCATATCGTTTCCCCACAAGAACAATGCCAGAATAATGCCTTCATGGTCTATGTCAAGCACAAGCCCAACTTAGATTATTCAGTTTGTTTTACTTTAATCCACTTAGCAAAAATCCAGAGCTACATACTCAATCTTTTTTGTTGATTGATTGGTTTTTTTAGCTAGGGTTCCTCTGTGGCCTTGGCTGTCCTGAGATTCACTATATAGACCAGGCTGGCCTCCAGCCCCCAAAGATCTGCCTTCCTCCTAAGTACTGTGAATAAAGACAAGTACCATCACTGCCTGGCTATACACTTCACATTTTAAACTAGATCACACCATGTTATCTAAGATGTGTCTCAAGAAACAGGGTGCTGCTTTGAGGAGCCGAGAAAGAAACCTCCCAGTTTGGGGGCCATGTGTTAGCAGTTCAGCTGAGTGGTTCGGGCCTTAAATTAGTGGCTCCCAGTTTCTGGGCAGTTAAGGCAGGTTAATTCAAGGCCAGCCCATACCATCACTGTATGCACTCGGGCACACACACCAAAAAAAAAAAAGTATTAAGGCCAGCCTGAACTGTTTGGCAAGACCTTGTCTCAAAAATAAGTGGACTAAAGATACAGGGCAGTGGTAGAACACTTGCCTAACATTCATGAGGCCTTTGATTCAGTCTTCTCTAACAAATACATACAGCCTGTATATCCAAGAAGATTAGGAATCCTTGGTGTTATCATGGGTCATAAAGAGGACGTTAGCTTATGAGTGTAGGTGGCCTGCAGAGGCTGGCAGAACACCTGCAGTTGGCATTACAGGTAGTCATGAACTCCCTAACATGGATGCTGGGAAACTAAACCAGGTCTTCTGCAAGAGCAGCAAGCACTCTTTTAAAAACAAAATTTAGATGTATTTTACGTGTGTGAGTGTTCTGTCTGCATGTGTGTATGTGTGCCATGTATGTGACTGGTGCCCATGGAGGTCAGAAGAGTGTGAGTTAGATAGTTGTGGGCCACTTTGAGAGTATTGAGAACTGAACCCGGGTCCTTTGCAAGACTGATATGGTTAGTGCTCAGCTCTTGACAGCTGAGCCATCTCTTCAGTATTATAGTAGCCACTGCTGTACACTCCAAGCATAGGGCGAATAAAGTGGATCTCATAATGAGAATTCATGTATTACAGTATAATTCAATAATTTTTGGAGGCATTGCTATTTCCCTACAAGGTGTGTGCCATAAAGTCCTGCCCACCACTCCAAACAAACTGCCAAAGAATTCCTGTTGGATCCCTTCTTCATCAGGGAGCTTTTAAGACATCACAACTCCCTTGAATGAATGAATGAATGAATGAATGAATGAATGAATGAATGAAGAGTCTGGGGCAAAGAGGAGGAGAAATTAGAGACCGGGCCCGGGTCTTGTAAGAGTCTGTTCATTTCCTGAGATAGGCATGCTGTGACTGCAACACAATATGGCGCAAGCTCCACAGGCCTGACCACTATCTTGTCTTGGGGAAAAGATGTAGTCATCTCCTGAGAGGCCCTACGGAACAGGAAGAGTTTTTGCTTTGTTTTGAAAAAGGGCCTCATAAAAAAAAAAAAAAAGCCCTAGCTGTCCTGGAACTCGCTATGTAGACCAGCCTTGCCTTGAACTTACAGAGATCTGCCTGCCTCTTCTGGGATTAAAGCTATTCGCCACCAAGACGGGCATGAGTAAGATTTTACTTTAAATTTTACTTATATATTATCTGTATGTGTACAGACACACACACACACACACGGAATTGGGGTGGTGTTTGAAAGAGATCCACATTTGCTCTTCAGGGCTGCTGTACTGGATAGTATACACAAGCATGTAGTCAGCCATGTGTTGATTTTCACAGGTCCTCTGCATTCACAGTGAGGACTCTGCTGATAAAGACACCAGAGCTAACGAGGCAAAGCCAGTCATGTACCCACGCACACACACACACACACACACACACACACACATACACACGAGTGCAGATGCCTGTGGAGACCAGAGATGGATTCCCATGAAACTGGACTTCTAGGTGGTTGTGAATTGTCAGACGGGTGCTGGGAGCCAACTCTGATCTAACCACTGAGCCGTCTCTCCAGCCCCCACAGCTGCTGCTCCTAGTGCCATGAGTGCCTGTGACAGAAAGGGGCGGGGCCCGAGAATGACCCAAGGGTTAAAGAGACTGGCTGCTTCTACAGAGGACAGATTCAGTGTCCAGCACGCCGGTGTCAGCTCACAACCATCTGTGACTCCAGTTTCCGGGGATCTGAGATCCCCCCTTTTATGGCAGCCACGAGCACTGTGTGTGGCCAACACACATACACACAAGCAAAATACTGTTAAACACAAAACTAAATCTTTATGAAAGCTTATGACATCTAGCTCTGAAAACCAGACCTGTTCTTTAGTAATCATGGCAGTTTTAAAGTCTACAAAAAGACTGTATTCTATGAATAAAAGCAAAGAAGAGCTTTTTAGGGGACGGTGCTTAGAGGCACTCAGGATGTCCAGCATCCGACATACTCCTAGCTTTCTACAATACCGCCTCTAACAAAACTAGGCTGCTCAAAGCCCCTGACAACAGGATTGTTTACCTTTCCGCCAAGAAGGCTGGGAAAGCGCCTAACTCTGCATGTGGCGTGTGCCCACCCAAAGTCCCTTTGAGCTTGTCTAAGACAAGCTCATCAGCAGGGCCTGTGGTGGCTCCAGGTGTGCCATGTGTGTCTGTGACAGGATCAAGTGGGCTTTCCTTGAGGAGCAGAAAATCGTGAAAGTGTTGAAGGCACAAGCACAGAGTCAGATGACAAAATAAATATGCCCCTTTTTTAATAAAAATCAAGACTTAGAAAAGCAAAGAATGGATCCCTGAGTAGTTAGTAGGCTTAGTTGATGTTGCTGTGATAAGACATTATGAGCAAAGGCAAATAGGGGAGGGAAGGGTACATGAGGTTACAGGGCCACAGCACTGTTCATAACTGAAGTCAGGGCGGGAACTCACACAGGGCAGGAACCTGGAGGAGGGAGCTGATGCAGAGGCGTGGAGGGCGCCGCCTGCATGCTTGCTCAGAAACAAGCTTGCCTGCAGCCTGATCTTCTGGAGGCATTTTCTCAGTTGGGGTTCCCTTCTCTCAGATGACTCTAGTTTGTGTCAAGTTGACATAAAATTTGCCAGCACAATTGACTCTTATCAACTTGATACACAAGAACATTATTTCCATAATTTCCTTTCTTGTTCATCCCTAAGTTCGTAGATTAATAAATATCAGACTATAAACCATTTTAAACTTAAAAGGCCCACAGTCTTTAAAATTCAAACACCTTAAAATTTGGCCTCTTTAAAACTCAAAAATCTCTTTAAAAGTTCAAAGTCTCTCACCTATGGGCTCCTATAAAATCAAAACAACTTATTTCAAGAGGGAGCGACTAATACAAAGTCCAGGGCTGGCAGCACCCACATCAGACACTGATTAAGACAGTGTCCTGGGCCTGCCTGTCTACAGCCTGACCTGCTGGAGGCATTTCTCAGTTGGGGTTCCTGCAGATGACTTTAGAGCAGTGCTGCTCACCCTTCCTAATGCTGAGACCCTAGTTCCTCACGTTTGATGACCCCCCTCACATTTTCATTGCTACTTTACAACTGTAACTTTGCTACTGTTATGAATCTTAATGTTTTCCAATGGTCTTAGGTGGCCCCTGGGAAAGGGTTTTTCTACCCCCAAAGTAGTCTCAAACCACAAGTCAAGTTGACATAATACTAGCCAGAGTGTACTGCCCCGGCCGGGGTCAGGGTAGGGAGTCCAATTCCCAGCATCCATGTCCAGCAGCTCAAAACCATGCATTGCTCAACTCCTGGGAAATGGAATATTAAACATTTTCTGAAGTAAAGTCAAGTCCTTGTCATAGCTAAGATTTCTGTATTTAATTAGAATAAAACTCAGATTATTTTCCTTTCCTCTCCCTTTTACATTCCCTCCCAACCATGGTCTCCTTTAAAAAAAATTTTTTTTTCTTAAGATGAGTGCTTTCGCCTGCACCACCTGCATGAGGGAGTGTAGGCAGAAGGCCGGAAGAGGCCTCCAGTTCCCCAGAGCGCCTTTTTTTTTTTTGGATTTTTCAAGACAGGGTTTCTCTGTGTAGCCCTGGCTGTCCTGGAACTCACTCCGTAGACCAGGCTGGCCTCGAACACAGAAATCTGCCTGCCTCTGCCTCCCAAGTGCTGGGATTAAAGGTGTGCGCCACCACTGCCCAGCTCCAGGCCTCCTTTTTAACCATTGTTGCTACACATAGATACAGATGAATAGGCATAATACAACCTGACAAGTCACTTGTATGCATGTGCTTTAGGGCCGACCATTTGGTATTGGATAGCCACTTGGCCTCATCCCAGAGTGAAGTTCTCGTCTGGTGGACAAAAGGACTCAAGTGGCGAGAGAAAGGGCTCAGCACCTGAGCACCAGCGGCTCTAACAGATGACCTGGGCCCAGCACCTGCATCAGGTGGCTCACATTTCCTGTCACTTTAGCTCCAGAGGATCCATCACTCTGCTTCTTCAGAAACATGCATGCACATGGTACATGTACAGGCAAGCAAGCATGCATACACATCAAGTAAAAAATCATGAAAAAAGGCAAAACCCAGCAGGACGGTGATGGTATACGCCTTTAGGCCCAGCACTTGTGGAGGTAGTTGGAGCTTTGTAAGGAGATTCCACCAGTTCTAATAACTATATTTTATGCATCCAATGAAGAAAGTAATGGTATGTTCGCTAGATAAGTGGCTGAACATTGTCAAGACAGCAGGACTCTGGGGGCCTTGACAGTAGTAGTAACAGGCTGGCAGCTGAATAATGATTGACCCAATGGGACCATCTCTAGAATACAAGTGTCTTCATGGCCTGTTTCCTTCAGAGTCCTGCCCTATCAGTATGTCATTTTGCACTTGGTTTCTTAGGTTTTCTTTGTCTATTTCCAGCGCCTGTCTCAAATTCTTCATGGAATCAAGGAAATGGCTTGCATGTGTAAATCAGGAACAGCACACACATTCCCACCTTGGACATCAAGAGGAAACCACTATTCTCTAGCATTCATGAGTGGTCAGCAGTTGAGGCACCCTGAACACTGGCTCACTGGGCAGAGTCCTAATCGCAGTACAGCGCTACGGTGGTAGTTTGCTGACCAAACCACCTTCCTCTGCCTCCTAGGTACTGACATGACCACACCCAGCCCTACCCCACTTCCAAAGATGCATCTATTTTTCTTCTGATATATATTTAAGCTTTATTCTTAGTGTCATGTGTCACCTGCATGTATGCCTGTGCACCACGTGTGCCTGGAGCTCAGCGAGTACAGAAGGTATCAGATCCCCTGAAGCTGGAGTTACAGCCACTGTGTGAGTGCCGGACACTGAAGCAGAAACCTCTGGATAGGTGGCAAGTGCCCTTAAGCTGAGCCATTATCTCTAGCCCCTTGATATACAGTATCCCATATTTAGTAAAGAGGACACACAGGGGACTAATGAAGCGATGTGAACATTAGCATTGTAATAGAAGAGAACACCATGAGCCTCAGAACCACAAGTATTTCCTGTTTTGTGAGAACTTCAGTTCTGAGTTGCAATGAGTTGTCACATGTAAACTTGAGAGCTACTCATTCAATGGTTCCTCAGAAATGAAATTTTGTCCTGTGCAGACTACATCTCTAGAAAGACACAGAAAAGATATAAAAGGCAGAAATTTTAGCTGGGCCTGGTGGTGCTTGCCTTTAATCCAGCACTGGGAGGGCTAGCAGATTTCTGTTTGAGGTCAGCCAAGGCTATATAGTGAGACCCTGTCTCAAAAAAAAGGGAAGGGGAGAGATGCCTTTGGCTTTAAACTTTCTAACCTTGAGACTGGTGTTAAAGGTTTCCAGAATTTTATTGAACTTTTTTATGATGTGGAAACACTTGCAATGGGAATGCCATGATCAATGATGTGATCACGCATCTGTTAAACAGTCGAAGGTGGAGAGTTTATAATTGCAGATCCTTCTGCAAGTTCCATAGTATGTCCGCACTCTTCTTGAGAAGAGCCTCCTCATCGGTGGTCAAATTGACTTTCACAAGGTCTGTGATGCCACTTTGTCCCAAGACACAAGGGATACTGAGGAAGACTTCTTCCTTTATCCCATGGAAGCCCTGAAACACACAGTCATATCATTGGTTCCCTTGCCACCATGCAAGAAAGCTCTAGAATAAAAAACGTGTAAGACATAGTAATCTTTGGGAGAACTGAGATCTTTGTCCTGGACCATACGGATGGCAAATGACAAGGAGAATGTGCCAGAGGCCTTAAAAAGGACCAGGGAGAGGCAAAATGTTCTTCGTCCCTCAACAGACCCAGACCATCTTGATGTCTAAGGGGAAGGACGTGATGCTGTCTTTGTGTGACCTTTTTATCTGGTGAAGGACTGAGAGCAAGCAACCTTTGGACACATTGAGGGAAGGTAGGTGGTGACCAGGGAGCCTCTACTTATACCCTCGACATAAGGCACCACAGCGTTTGAACACCAGTTGCTACAGATGGCTTCTCAAGCCTCCACAGGTGAAACCCCAAAGGAGGAGCTCAGGGCTACTCTCTTGCACACACACCCAGCCGAGTGTGAGAATATGACCTCAGGATGTATTCCTGCTCTTCTGTACTCCTCAACTGCCACCTTTCCTGGAGTTCCACCCTAGGTTTCACAGACTGACAGAGACATGGGAGATGTGTAGCATCATCTTAGGAGGGTGCATCCTGCTGCTATGCTGGTTGAGGTCCTCAGCTTTGGAATTCTGGCCAGTAGCCCAACATTCTTACAACTCCCATAACAAAGCCAAGGCTACAGAAACAGCTGTGAGATACTTATAGTCTGGGCAACCTATACATCTTCTGGCATAAGGCAGCATCTGCTGTCCCATACTACCCACACCACCACTACCACTGGAGGATAAAACACACACCCGGTGAACTCTTCCCATCTCCCTGCCCCTTCCCACTCATCCTTATGTGGCTGAGGCTGGGACTGTGAATGGCAATGGAAGAGCTCTGACTGTAGACACATCAGGTATGAGCACAGAGGGTTGGAAGGACTCTAGTCTCTTGACAGCTCATCCCAACCCCTCATACATGCCCAGAGTTTCATGCTCCCTGGAACTTTCCTGGAAGCACATCCTTTTCCTATACTTATTTCTGCAGGGAAATCCATCACCTACCTCATTCTGAAATCACTTTACACTCAACCTCACCGGCAACCAGGCATGATAAACATTTCCTCAATGCATACCTTAACCAGTGTGGTAACAGGATGCACCCTCTTAAGATTCTTCAAGATTGAGCTCGCCAAATCAGTCACAGACAGCCCAATAGCCCAAGAGGTATAGCCCTTCAGGTTAAGGACCTCATAGCCGCTGCAGTTGCAAAGGAAAAAACAAAAAACAAAACAAATTCATGAGGTGTCAATCCAGGTCCTCTGGAAGAGCAGCTAGTGATCTTAACCACTGAGCCTTCTCTCCAGCCACTTGCAAAATTTATTCTGTTTTTGTTTCCCAAGACAGGGTTTTTCTATGTAGCCTTGGCTATCCTGGAACTTGCTCTGTAGACCAAACTGGCCTTGAACTCAAGGAGATCCACCTGCCTCTGCTGCCCAAGTGCTGGGGCTAAAGGTGTGAACAGTCACCACTGCCTTAAGGTTTTTTGGGTTTTGTTTTTTTGTTTTTTTAATGCTTATGAGTACACTGTTGCTGTCTTCAGACACAGCAAAAGAGGGCATCAGATTCCATTACAGATGGTTGTGAGTCACCATGTGGTTGCTGGGATTTGAACTCAGGACCTCTGGAAGAGCAGTCAGTGCTCTTAACTGCGCTGAGCCATCTCTCCAACCCCTACGGTATAGTCTTAATACTGATTATTAGGGCATTAAACAAATCGCAAAACTATTATTACCCTTCCACCACCTGCTTGTGAACATTTTTCCACTGTTCCTTATCTGAGTCGGTTCCTATTGCTGGGTTCAGTGACTTCAGAGTTACGCCAGCAACGTTCACACCACTCCATATGGGCACTGAAAAAGAAAGAAAAACAACAACAAAACTTTCCACATGAGCTCCTCTTGCCAAAACCAGTCAGTTACTGTGAGTTCAGTGCTGGGTGTTTTGTTGGGGGAGGGGCAGGGGTGGAAGATTCTGTTCTGTTTCTGTTCTTTTGAGAAAGGCCTCAGCTACCTTCGAACTCATGTCTTCCTGCCCTTGCCCCAAGGACTGGATGACAAGCTTGTGTTACGCACTTACGGGTTGGTTGACAGGTTTTGGTTTTTTTTTTTTTGGTTCGAGACAGGGTTTCTCTGTGTAGCCCTCGCTGTCCTGGAACTCACACTGTAGACCAGGCTGGCCTCGAACTCAGAAATCTGCTTGCCTCTGTCTCCCAAGTGCTGGGATTAAAGGCGTGCACCACCACCGCCCAGCCTGTTTCAGGAGTCCTTGTTCTTTATGGTCAGGTAGGATCTCTGGCTGGAGACTTGGCTTAGTGGTTTAGAACAGATACTGGCCTTCCGGAAGACCTGAGTCCAGCTCCCAGCACCAACATCAGCAGCTCATGACCACCTGTAACTGCAGTTCCAGGGGGATATGACACCTCTGGCCTCTGCAGGCATGAGGTACACACACCCACACACAAACACCAGAGTGCACATAATTTAAAATGAGAGATTTTAAAGTATCGCCTATCTCGGACTGGCCAGGTTTCACTCTTTTTTTTTTTTTTAAGATTTATTTATGGGGTTGGAGAGATGGCTCAGCGGTTAAGAATACTGACTGCTCTTCTGAAGGTCCTGAGTTCAAATCCCAGCACCTACTTGGTGGCTCATAACCATCTGTAATGAGATCTGACTCCCTCTTCTGGTGTGTCTGAAGACCTTGAAGAGGGCATCAGATCTCTTTATGAATGGTTGTGAGCCACCATGTGGGTGCTGGGATTTAAACTCAGGACCTCTGGAAGAGCAGTCAGTGCTCTTAACCACTGAGCCATCTCTCCAGCCCCAGGTTTCACAATTCTTACCATAGGGAAATGAAGGGTTTTCGAGGCCACCACAAAGCTGGTGACACTGCTTTGATCACCATGTCACATGCAAATGCATCAGGTCACCTCAGTGTCCTCTCCACCTATCCACAGTTATGCATCAATCCATTCTATCCTTGTTTCAGACAGGGTCTTGTTTTGTAGCTCAGGCTGGTCTAAAAAGACATGCACTGTCGAGAATAACAAAATGAAAGTAGTGCAGCTTTCCTGGCAGAGACTACGGGGTGAAGAAGAGCATCCTCGCTCACACAGCAACTGGTCACACTCACCACTGGAGTCCCCATGTTCTCCTAGAACCCAGGCATGGCAGCTTGAAGGGTGCACACCCAGCTTCTCCCCAATCAGGTAACGGAAACGAGCGGAGTCTAGGTTACAGCCACTTCCAATCACACGGCCTACCGGGAAGCCACTTATCTTCCAAGCCACGTATGTCAAAATATCCACTAGAAAGAACAATGTCAAACAACGTTTGCGAAAGATCCATAGCAGTTTCTCTACAGTGGCTTTTTCCAAAAAGAGAAATTATCTTGGGAGTCAAATGCAGATTTATCATAGTTCAAATCCAGTGAATCTAAATGGTAGGCATACTCGGGGTTTTTATGTTAAATCATTGACCAGCAGAATCTTAAAACATCTTCTGCGATACTCGGTGGGCTTTTCTTGCATATACAATCATAATGGGTCAGTTCTACCTCTTTACCCTTCTGGATTTCTCCTTTCCATCGACACATCCTCACCTATGCTATCAACATATTGCCTAGAATTACAGGTGGACACAGCCAGGGTGGTCTGCACATGTGTGGGCAATACAGGAAGATCATGACAACTTTGATGTTGAAGCTCTGTGCAAGCAGGTGGTGATGACTAGGCCACAGCACGAGCTGCTGAGCAGGGTCCTGAAGACATGCCATGCCCAGGGAAGGGGAGGGGCAAGCAGGAGAGGTTGGGAAATCATTTTTGAAGATTTTGAAGGTATTTGAAGAAAATTCTGTCCAGTCATTAACTGACCAAATAAAGGCATTGAAAACTCCTGCACCTTATAAAATAAAACAGATTCATGAAATCCAGGAAGCAACCCCTCAAGAAGCAAACAACAGACCTTGGAGCTAAAGAGGATTTGATTTGCAAATGCTTTTGAGGAGGGCTGGAGGGGTGGCTTAGCAGTTAAGAGTGCCAGTTGCTTTATGACTTACAACCATCTGTAATTCCAGGCCCAGGGGATTCAGCACTCCTCTCTTGACAGAGGTTCTAGCCATGCGTGTGGTTCACAGACATACATGCACACAAAATACCCATACATATTTAAAAATAATAATAAAACTAAGAAGAATTAACAGAGTGAGGAAATGTGTGACAACAGCCAGGGTGTCAACACATTATCTGGCCAGATTTTTATCTTCAAAAATGAAGACACTGGAGCTAAACTTTTGAAAGGCGACAATAGCAGGGTTGGTAAGTACACCAGGGACATTTCTGGTGGGAATGTCAAAGGTACTGCACGGGACTTTGAAAATCTGTGTGCGGCTTCTAACAGAGCCAAACACTTCAGAGTCTATAGCCCACCTGTGCTTTTCGGCCCCCATCACTAACACAAAAGAAAGGCAGATGTATGATCACACACATGCTTACACATGAATGTTCACATTAACCTATGTTCACATTAACCCATCAAGGGGCTGTGGAGGCAGCTCAGTGGTTAAGATCATGTGCTGCTCGTGTAGAGGACCCCAGTTTGGTTCCAAGCACCCACGTGATGGCTCACAACTGTCTGTAACTGAAGTTCCAGGGGACCTTACACCTCTTCTGACCTCTATGGGTACCAGGCAAGCATGTGGTATCTATGCATACAAGTAGGCAAAACATTCATACACATATACCAACTTTTAAACACCAAACAGGGGAAAATAATATTTGAAATGTATAAGGAGGACTGCAGAGATGGCTCAGGTGGGTAGAACTAGATGTGCTTAGATGGTTGAAGTCATCATGTGGGTGCTGGGAATCAAGTCTGTATCTTCAAGAAGACCAGCCAGTGGTCATAACTGCTGAGCCACCTCTCCAGCTCTCCACAAAATAGCAAGCATGAGGACCTAAGGTCAGATCCCTAGTAGCCATTAAAAAAAGCAAGACATGATAGGTACATCTATAACCCTAGGTCTGGTAAGGGTTAGGGTGTGCAGAGACAGATTGACCTGAGAACTTAATGGTCAGCAGGCTAGCCAAAATCCCAAGCTCCAGGTTCAGTGGGAGATGCTGGAGAGCAGTGGATGAAGACACCAACCTCTGTGCATGCAGGAGCACACACATGCTCGTCACATCACACACGTAGAAACAAACAGGAGAGTCCAGCAATGCAAAGGAGCATTGCTCCCTGATGTATCCCAGACACAGATGAATGCAAAATAATTGCACTATAAATGGGGCTGTGTAGAAAAGTTTGTCTCACGACTGGTTTTGGTCTGGTTTTGTTTATGAAGTTCCAGAAAATGAGTCAAGTGGTAGGATGAGGAATGAACTATATAAATGAGCACACAGTCCTTCAAAGGTGACAGAGATATTCCAGATCTTACTGTGATGGCATCTATCAAAACTTACAGTATGACAGACTTTGAAGCTTATTACCCACAAGTACAACCTTAGTAAGGTTTATAATGGAATCCTATGAACCAATCACCGTTCAGAAAGAGGAGAGGGACCTCACCTGGGTTTGTGACAATCAGTATTTTACAGTCAGGACTGTTTTGGACTATGCCGGGAACAATGGCTTTCATGATGGCGACGTTCCGTTGGAGCAGGCTAAGGCGACTTTCTCCAGGCCCCATTCTTGCACCAGCTGTGATAATAACCAGCTTGGAGTTGGCAGATACATTGTAATCTAAGAAGGAAATAGAAGAGGGTGTTCCCATTAGGACTGCCACCCACTAGTAAGCTCTGGAAGTGTCTATCCCATGCTGTTGGATTTGAAATATTCACCTCCTATCCTGGATATGGAAACAGACTCCCCACACTGTAGCATCTTACAGGAGTCAAACAAGGCTTGTTGCCACTTGGCCAGCTTTCCCTTCAACCCACATTTCTATTTGTCAGAAAGATCTGGGGCAAGAAACTCAGTAGCTCTCTGGTTTCAGTTGTTTTGCATTCTGGTGTTGCTGGAAGGAGAACCCACGGGGGACCCACCGTTGAACTACATGGCTAACACTCTGGCTTTTCAGAACACCAACCGAATTAGAAGCTCACATCTGGTAATTTCCGTGTCTGTTTTAGGAATCTAATAGCAAGAAATACCTCTAATTATTAGAAGGAACCATATTAGAAGGAACCATGCTTTATTTGATATTACAAATAGATTAGGTCTTAATCCATCCAAGAAAATAAGCTACTTCTGGTAAGTGTAATTACCAGTCTGGAAATTATTTTACTTACTATTCCCAACACACTGACATAATCTTTACTTAGCATTATTAAACATTATTAGATATTTCTTGAATTTTATCAGAAATACTTTCCTTGTATATCTTCAATTTTATCAGATAATGTTTATAATTCCACTTTCAATCAAAGTAGAAATATTTTTATGCCTACCATTTTATCTGTAATTTTCCATGATAATCTTCAGTTTTAATGTTATTTTATATTTTTCTACAATTTTACTAGAAATATTTCCCATGTAAATCTTCAATTCTATCATAAGATGTTTCTACTTCCTTTTTCAATTAATTTAGCAATTTTTTTATGTCTACTATTTTATTCTTTAATTTTCCATGAAAATTGTCAATCTTAATGTGTTTTTCTATATGCTTCTTCAATTTTGTCAGAAACATTTTCCATGTAAATCTTTAATTTTATCATGTTTTTACTTCCTTTTTCAATAAAAAAATAAAATAAAATAAAACATTATTAGATACATTTTTGATTAGCAAGTCCTCTAAGAACCTCTTAGACATACCATTCATATTCTTATTTGTGTGTATGTGCCCATGTACGTATGTGTTTATATATGTGTGTGTTTATATGAGTGAGTGAGCATGCACGCGTGTGTGTATGTGTATGCGCATGCTGCCATGGAATTCGCATGAAGATCAGAAAGGAATTTAGGAGAGTCAGTATGCTCACTCTCACATACAGGTCCCTGAAGTTGAACTCAGGGCATCAGGCTCTGTGGTAAAAACATTTACCTCACTTTTAAAACAAACAAACAAAGCCACCACAACAAAAACAGGAACCCAAGGCTGCAGAGATCGTTCAGCAGTTAACAGCACTGGCTGAGGGCTGGAGAGATGTCTCAGCAGTTAAAAGCAATGTCTGCTCTTTCACAGCTCTTCAGTTCTCTTCCCAGCAACTACATGGTGGCTGACAACCATCTCTACTGAGATCTAAGGCCCTCTTCTGGCCTGCAGATAGAGAACTCATAAATAAACCCTTCCCACCACCACCCCACAAAAGGAAAAAGAAATCCCATACATACAACAAACAAACAAGCAAGCAAACCCACTTACTGCTCTTCCAAAGGATCCAAGTTCAGTTCCCAGAACCCACATCTGGTGGCTCCCTTAACTTCAGATCCAGGGGATCCCATCCATGCCTTTGGTCTCAGCAATTATGTGCACATAGCTACATGTAGACACATACACACACACATCATTTTTAGGGATAATAAAAATTGACTGGGTTTGGTGGTACACACATTTAGTCCCAGCACTTGGGAAGCAGGGCAGGCAGCCCTCTGTAGAGTTTGAGGCTAGCCTGGTTTTTATAGTGAGTTCCAGAACACCCACGACTACGTAGAAAGACCTTCAGAAAAATAGTAGTAGTAGTAATAAGATAGATTAGATGAAATAGACAGACAGACAGACAGATGATTCAGCAAATTCATAAGAACATTTACATGTTTTAGGACAATATGAAATGCTTATGGTACCTCTATTTATTTGTTTTTAGAATTATTTATTTTATGTATATGAGTACACTGTAGCTGTCTTCAGACACACCAGAAGAGGGCATCAGATCCCATTACAGATGGTTGTGAGTCACCATGTGGTTGCTGGGAATTGAACTCAGGACCTCTGGAAGAGCAGTCAGTGCTCTTAACCGCTGAGCCATCTCTCCAGCCCCAAGTGATGTTTTAATTAAATACTGATTAAAGTCAATTTGGTAAAACTGATTGCCCATTTTATTTTTTTGAGACAGGTCTCATGTAGCCCAGGCTGGCCTCAAACTCAATAAGTAGCTTAGGCTGACCTAAACCCCTGATCTTTCTCTGACCCTCCACCTCCCAAGTGTTGGGATTACAAAGTGTCCGAATAATTACTCATGATTTTCACAAAGCTCTGGAAGTAATGTCATAAAAATAAAATTAACCTTTTCCGAAGACGATTTTTGGAGTGCTAAGGAAAAGACTGCCATGGAGAAGATCCAGTGCCTCTCCCCTCAGTTTGTCTCTGTCAGCATCAACAAGGGCAAGTTCATCAGCCAAACCCTGAAACACATAAAAGCTGTGATTATGAGCTCCAAACTTTGAGGAGAAGGGTTTGGGAGCTGAGGGTGGAGCTTGGTTGGCAAAGGGTCTGCCCTGTGTGTGTGAGGCCTTGAGTCTGGTCCCAAACACTGAAAGATAATCCATTTTTATAGCTTGTTGGGTTTTGTTTTGTTTTGTTTTGTTGTTTTTTCAAGACAGGGTTTCTCTGTGTAGCCCTGACTGTCCTGGAACTCCTTCTGTAGACAAGACTGGCCTCGAACTCACAGACCTGTCTCTGCCTCCCGAGGGCTGGGATTAAAGGAATGCACCACGGCCATATCCCTATACTACCCAGGTGCATCTCAAATTCATGACTCCCCTACCTCAGCCTCCTGAGTACTGGGATTACAAATTGACTACCATACCTAGCTTTATTCTAATTCCACTTAAATTTTTGTCATAACCACAAATTGTAAGAATATTAAAAAATGCATTCTCAGCCAGGTGTGCTTTTAATCCCAGCACTAGGGAAGCAGAGGCAGGCAGATCTCTATGAGTTTAAGGCCGACCTGATCTACATAGTGAATTCTAGGACAGCCACAGCTATATAATAAGAAAAAAAATGAATGAAAAACTGCATTCTCAGGGCTGGAGAGATGACTCAATGGTTAAGAGCACTGGCTGTTCTTCCAGAGGTCCTGGGTTCAATTCCCAGCACCCACATGGTAGTTCACAACTGTCAAGAACTCCTGGGATTGGCCACCCTCACACAGATATACATACAGACAAAATACCAATGCAAATAAACTAAAAAACAAATCATTAAAAAAAGAAATGTAGCCAGGCAGTGGTGGTGTACGCCTTTAATCCCAGCACTTGGGAGGCAGAGACAGGTGGATTTCTGAGTTCAAGGCCAGCCTGGTCATCAGAGTGAGTTCCAGGACAGCCCGAGCTACACAGAAAAACCCTGTCTCAACAAACCAAAAAAGAAAAAGAAAAAGAAAAAGAAATGTATTCTCTGGATTCCAGTGACTACATTCTAATAACTACCTCTGAGTGAGGAATAAATCCCTACCATTACTTTTCTCAGAGCAGGAACTATGTGGCGCTTCTGGAAATTGACACACATCTGTCCTTCTGTACCTGAGGGGATGGGTTCTAGAACCCCCAAGGCTCTTACATGACCTGGTAGATCATTTGCTCATACCTACACACATCTTGTCAATGTTCAAATAATTTCTGTATTACTTCTAAAACATAATACAACAGAAATGTTATGCAAGTAATTAATATACTGCATTGCTTTTACCTTTTTATTTTTTTATATTTATTTATTTATTTTTGGTTTTTTGAGACGGGGCTTTTACCTTTATAAATCTTTATGTGTATAGGTGCTTTGCATTTAAGTCAATGCACCCTTGCCTGGTGCCCACTGAGGCCAGAAGAGGGCAGCAAATCTCCTGGGACTGGAGTGTGGGTGCTGGGAATTGGAGCTGGGTTCTCTGAAAGTATAGCTAGTGCTCTTAACTGCTGAGCCACTCGTCCGTCTCTCCAGTCCCTAATATATTGCATCATTTAGAGAATGATAATAAAAGTCTTTGTATGTTCAGGACACAGGTTTTAAATTTCCAACCCATAGT
The DNA here is from genome assembly GCA_036184795.1 of Tokudaia tokunoshimensis. NCBI lineage: Eukaryota > Metazoa > Chordata > Mammalia > Rodentia > Muridae > Tokudaia > Tokudaia tokunoshimensis. Next base: position 22,481,105 of record BTHU01000001.1, on the reverse strand, counting down.
TGGCTAAATATACGTGTGTAGAATCTATCTGCATACATGGAGGGACAAGTGTATTCTCACACTGACCAAACTGTGTGTTGTGTATCAGCAATGGGAAGAAGATAAACTTTACACAGGAACAGAAAACTGGACTGTGCCTACAAATTCACTTTTACATCACTCTGTCTACCTGGGTCTGGTCAGTAAATCAGAAATAACTTTAAGCTTTCCAACAGAGAATTTATTTAAGGAACAGCTGAGAGGGTGGAGAGATACAAAGAGAATATTTGAGGTAACCCAGAAATCGCAGATATGTCCGAACCAACCACCCCTATAGGCTAGATGAACACAGGAGGGGAAAGGAAGGGAAAGATGAAACCAAGACCAGGAGTCCCTAACGAAGCTGGAGGCTAGAAGTGACCTCTAAAATGGGTAGGTCACTGCAGGTGGGGTGGCAAAGGCTAGACCCGGCAGCTGTGGTGGAGGGTGGTCAAGGCTATCCTCTTGCCTCGCAGATTCCTTCTAGAGTTACCTATTGCCTGAACCTAACAAGATGCAAACTACAAGAGCTGCGTTTCAAGTGAGAGCAAATCTTTAGGAGTTTGTTGTGTACATGTGTGTGTTTGTCCTGAGACAGTCTTATGTTTCCTAGGATGGTCTCAAGGTTGCTATGTAACTGGGGGTGACCTTGAACTTCTGATCCTCCTATCTTGACCTTCTGAGTGCTGGGATCGCAGGTGTGTGCCACCAAACTAGCTGTATTATTTCATTTGACTGATCAAACCCAGGGCTTTTCATTTGCTAGGCAAATACTCTCCAGCCCAGGGAGGTTGACTGTTTGTTTGTATGCCACTGAGTTAAAATAGGGTCTTGCTGGGAGCTGGAGAGATGGCTCAGTGGTAAAGAGCACCGACTGCTCTTCCAAAGGTCCTGAGTTCAAATCCAAGCAATCACATAGTGGCTCACAACCATCCGTAAAGAGATCTGATGTCCTCTTCTGGTGCATCTGAAAATAGCTACAGTGTACTTACATAAAATAAATAAATTAAAAAAAAAATAGGGTCTTGCTACATAGTGTAAACTGGCCTCAAACTTGTCCTCCTGCCTCAGGCATTTAACATTGTGCCTGAAAAGATTGCTCACTTTCTTAAATTTAAAAAAAATGTATTTTATTAAAAAAATATTTATTTATTATTATATCTAAGTACACTGTAGCTGTCTTCAGACACACCAGAAGAGGGCATCAGATCTCTTTACAGATGGTTGTGAGTCACCATGTGGTTGCTGGGATTTGAACTCAGGACCTTCAGAAGAGCAATCAGTGCTCTTACCCCCTGAGCCATCTCTCCAGCCCCTAAGCACTTTTTAAAAATAATAATAAAAAAAAACAAATTAGACAATTTCATACTCAGCCTGTCATGGTTGAGCACCCCAGGTCACTTCTCCTGGAAGGGTCAGCATGGCCACAGTGCAGAAACAACGATCCATCTGGGTTAGGTGTGGTGACCGCTTTGTCCTGTGCAGAACACAGGAGCAACCTGTGCTTCTCCCTCTGCTTAAATTCACCCATGTATGTGTGTACATGTGCGTGCAGGCGTGTACGCATACATGCGTACCTGTGTGTGTGCGCGTGTGTGCGCGCGTGTGTGCACGTGTGTGCGTGTGTGTGCACGTGTGTGTGTGCGTGTGTGTGCACGTGTGTGTGCGCGTGTGTGTGCGCGCGTGTGTGTGTGCACGTGTGTGCGTGTGTGTGCACGTGTGTGCGCGCGTGTGTGTGCACGTGTGTGTGTGCACGTGTGTGCGCGCGTGTGTGTGCGTGTGTGTGCACGTGTGTGTGTGTGTGCACGTGTGTGTGTGTGTGTGTGTTTGTTTAAAAACAGCTCTGGATACACAGACGCCACCATTCTTTTCCTTCCTGAGGGTTTCAGGCAGGGGCTTCTTGTGTAGTTCTAGCTGGCTTCAAACTAGCAATCCTCCTGCCTCTACTTCTCAAATGCTAGTTAGAATAGGTCTTTGTTTTTCAAGACAAGGTTTCTCTGTGTAGCCCTGGCTGTTCTGGAACACCCTTAGTAGACCAGGCTGGACTAGAACTCAAGAGAGATCAGCCTGCCTCTCTCTCCGGAGTGCTGGGACTAAAGGTGTATGCCACCACATGCATGCAGTGCCCACAGAGGTCAGAAGAGGGCATCTGATCCTCTTGAAATAGGGTTGCAGATGTTCCTGAGCTACTGATGGGAGTGCTGGGAAGCAAACCCAGGTCTTCTGACAGAGCAACAAGTGCTGTCAGTCAATGAACCATCTCTCCAGCCCCTGAAATAGGCCTTTTTGGGGGGGGGGGCAGGGTTGGTGGTGCTATCACTCAATCAGCTACACACTCATGTCCTTAAGTTTTTGCGGTGTGATTATTTCTTCCCCTTCTAGGTTCCTACTGGCTCAGCGGTTAAGAGAACCGACTGCTCTTCCAGAGGTCCTGAGTTCAAATCCCACCAACCACACGGTGGCTCACAACCATCCGTAAGGAGATCTGATGCCCTCTTCTGGTGTGACTGAATACAGCTACAGTGTACTCACATAAAATAAATAAATCTTTAAAAAAAGAAAGAAAGAAAGAAAGAAAGAAAGAAAGAAAGAAACTCAGGACCTCTGGAAGAGCAGTCAGTGTTCTTAACCGCTGAGCCATCTCTCCAGCCCCTCTGTCTTTGTCTGTCTGTCTCTCTCTCTCTCTCCCTGCTCTTTCTCTCTCCCTCTTAACATTTCTTTTCTCCCTCCTTCTACCCTTTCTCCCCTCCCCTCCCCTCTCCTTCCCTCCCCTTCCTTCCTCTCCTTTCTCCTGTCCTCTCTGAACTCTGGCCAAGAATTTCACAGTCCAGCCCAGCCTCAAATTCGATCTGTAGTTGTGGATGATCTTGAACTCCAGACCCTCTTGGCCCCCACCTACCAAGTACTAAGATGACAGGCCCGTGCCAACAACCGCATGTAGCCAACACTTAAATTCTAAATTCATCAACACCACAGGTTTTACACATTTCCATTAATGGTTATTTCCTGCCAGGAGGGTTTATTGCTTACTTACCTTCAGTAAAATACTAATAGCACACGCCATGCCCACATTTCCAACTCCGACCACAGTGATCTTACAGCGGGAAAGTTTTTCTTCTGGAACTAGGTTCTGAATTAGCTGCTCCTTGACGGTGGACATGTTGAGCCTGAAGGGTTGAAACATCAGTGAATACCCACTCCTATGGTCAAGACAGTAAACACCTTTTTTTTTTTTGTTAGGGAGAGGAGTTAAGGGTTTCACATTGTATCTAGGGCTAGCCAGGAGGTCAATATGTAGTCTAGGCTGGCCTTGAACTCATGGCAATCCTCCTGCCTCAGCCACTCAAGAGTGCTGGGATTACAGGCTTGTCTAGGAGCTACCTCTTGAGTTTGCAGTGCACAGGAACCAGGGAGCCAGGGAAGTGAAAGCGTTCCCTAGCTAGAGTGTGGGAGTCAAGTGAAGCCTCAATGAGGCAAAGGATGACTTCTGGTGACAGGCTCCTCCCTCCCTGCAGGCTCCTCCCTCTCTGTGCAGCCCCCCCCCCCCCCCAGCCCACAGGCCTTCAAAGGCTTTCCTTCAGGTGGACGAAGGCACTGCCCACTTCCTCTGAGGATGCGGAAAACACACCCTACAGCTGACTCCGCAGCCCAGATAAGAAACCAGGATAACGGTTACGCCCAGGAGCCAACAGTTTTAACAGACAAGGAACGTCACAAAGCCTAGTTAGCACGCAAGCCCCGCCCTCTTCCTGGTCAGGTACCTTGGTGTGTGCGCCTGCACGGCCTACCTCGGGTACTAGGAGATGGACTCTTGGTTTCCAAGGCCTCTAGTGGAAGATGTGTAAGCACTGGGACCACACAGAAGATGGCAGCTAGCTTGGCAAGTGCCCCTTAAAGGCCCCTATATTAACCGTGCTACTTTGCTGTTGTGAGGAAATGCAGAACTTGTTTGAGGAGCATAGCCCTAGACCCTTTGCCCTTACATCTGTTTGTAGGCATTGGCGGTTGGGGTATCTGTCTGTTTGCTTGCTTTTGTTTTGTTTTGCTTTCGAGACAGGGTTTCTCTGTGTAGCCTTGGCTGTCCTGGAACTCACTCTGTAGTCCAGGATGGTCTCCAACTCAAGAGATCCGCCTGCCTCTGGGGTTAAAGGAATATGCCCCCACCACCTAGCTGCTAGTAGACATTTACGTCACTACTGGTCTAGAGAGACGGCTCCTTCGACGATAAAGAGCTCGCATTGCAAACATGAGGGTTTGAGTTGGACCCCCAGCACAAAGGTGCAAGTGGTTACTTAGTAATCCATGTTTGGGAGTGGCAGAGACAGAGGCTCCCTGCGGCTCCCTTGACAGACATCTTAGCTTTAATTAATGAGTATCCTTGTCTCAACAGGGTGGATGACACCTTGGGGCAGGGATGAGGTGGGGTGGGGGAACAATAGAGGGGGGGAACAATACCTGATATCATCCTCTGGCCTCCATGTGTACTAGTTTGCACATGCGCCCCCCCCCACACACACACACACTGTATTAGGGTTCTCTAAAGCAGTGGTTCTCAGCCTATGGGTTGCTACCTCTGTCTGTGTCTGTGTGTGTCACATATCAGATATTTACAATTCATAACAGTAACAACAAAATGAAATAACAACAAAGTGATGTTGCTCTGCCATGCAGGAGCAATCGCCACTCTGAAACCAAACCTTCTAGGCCTTCAGAACTTAGGTGTCGGGAACAAGAAGCAAAGAATTTCCTACTGAGTCACTAGGGGTGATGGCCAGTGGAACCACTCCTTTTTCTGCCTCTTAATTCCTGGATCTGTGGGTCCTGGCTATGGGAGAAACTGTGCCATGTACAGATGTTGACTGAAACACCCTCCCTTCTGGAGAACCCTCCCCAGCCCTCCAGGCTACTGCCACTTAACCAGTGTTGTGACAGACACAGGCTTTCGGGTGGCTGTGGTAGACTAGTGAGCCCACGAGCGTGGTGGGCCCACTGTGGCACTTCTCTGACTGGGAAGTGGGTTTCTGGGTCAGAAGCAGTGACTGTGGACATGGCATTCTGTAAGTCCATCGATGGTTTTGGCAAAAGCATTATGTGCAGGAAAGGTAAATCCATAACTGGAATAATCTCCTCCAGTAAGGACAAAGTGTCGTTTCCATAAAGAAAGGGGTCTGCAACCTGCTGTAACTCCTTAGAGTGGGGTCGTACTAGGCAACTCAGTGTTGGTCTCTGCTGTTGACAGACCTGACACTTGGCACTAGCTACATTAGCCTTGGTGAGTGGAAATCTATGTTGTCAAGCCCATGCACAACCCCATCTCTGCCAGCAATCTGATTTGGTGGGTCAGATAATATCCAGCTCATGATAGGCAGCTCATGCTAATTTAGTGGCCTATTGTCAAACTTCAGTTTCCAGTAATGACTAATAACAGGCCCAACACTCTTATTTATTTATTTACACTCCAGATTTTATTCCCTCCCACCAGGCCCAACACTTTTTTTTAATATTTATTTATTTACTTTATGTAAATGAGTACACCATTGTTCTCTTCAGACACACCAGAAGAAGTCATCAAATCCCATTACAGATGGTTGTGAACCACCATGTGGTTGCTGGGAATTGAACTCAGGACCTCTGGAAGAGCAGTCTGTGCTCTTAACCACTGAGCCATCTCTCCAACCCCAGACCCAACACTCTTAAATGAAAAAAACAGTAGTTTGCAAATGCCGGGAGAGCCTTGCTCCAAAATCCCGAAGGTCCCTACTGGGAGACACCTATTGTAGCCTGCCAAAGGCTCCCAACAGCATCTCTCTCTGCCACTACACCCCAACTACCATTGGGTCTGCTTGATCATGTGTTTCAAATGGTAGGACAACTTAAGACCTATGAGTCTTCTCTCTTTCCACGGCCCACACAAAGCTAGCAGCTTTCTGAGTCACTTGGTATATAGACCAGAGAAACACAGAGGAACATGCTGCTTCCAGAATCCAAATAGGCCCACTAAATGTTGTGCTTCTTTCTTGGTGGTAGGAGGGGCCAGGTGACTTATCCTTCATCTTTTTTTTAAGATTTATTTATTATTATAAGTACACCGTAGCTGCCTTCAGACACACCAGAAGAGGGCGTCAGATCTCATTACGGATGGTTGTGAACCACCATGTGATTGCTGGGATTTGAACTCGGGACCTTCAGAACAGTCAGTGTTCTTAACTGCTGAGCCATCTCTCCAGCCCATTTATCCTTCCTCTTAGGAGCAGTATCTCTACACGCTCTGTACCCATGGACTCATAGAAATTTTTTCTGAAATAGAAGGCCCTTGGATTTGGGTTGGATTTATTTCCCATATATTCTAATGGTTTCTACCTCTGGTCATTTGATCCAATCAGTATAATGTCATCAATACAGTAGACCAATGTGACATTTTGTGGAACAAACAGGTGATCAAGATCTCTTTGGGGGATGGAGAGTTGGCTCAGAGGTTAAGGAGGGCTTATTGCTCTTGCAGAGAATCCATTTTTGTTGTGTGTGGGAGTCCAAAAGAGAAGGTTGGATCTTCCCCTGGAACTGAACTTACAGGGGTATGTGTGTGTAGTTATGGATGTATGGGTGCGAACTTCCATGCCAGCATATAAGGTGGGAATCAAACCTGGGTCCTCTGGACAAGCGCACTCAGAGCTAGCCTGCAGCTCAGTGTGCCTACATGTTCTGGTCCACACGATAAAGTTACAGACCACCATTAAGTACAAGGGCAATTAAGAGTTTGTTTTTAAAAAAAAAATAAATTCAAGCCAGCTGCTGAGAGCAGGCTCCTGCCACAAAGAACTCTCAGCTCACAAGTTGGGCTGAGTAGGGTTTATAAAGCCAAACCATAATTACATCATACCAGGTACAGGCCAAGAGGTCTCTTTTTCTTTTTTCTTTCTTTTTTTGTTGCTGTTATTGATCTTGGTTTTTTTGTTGTTGTTGTTTGTTTGTTTGTTTTAATAGATTATTTCAGAGCCTTTCCATGTTTCGTGTCACAGTTGTCTCTCCAGTACAATTGTCACAGCAGGTGTCTTAACCTTCTATTGCATGATAAATACCAAGACCAAAGACATCTTGGGGAGGAAGTTATAGTTGGTTTACACATCCATATTCTTAGTCCGTCATCCAGGAAGGCCTTGTGTGTGTGTGTGGGGGGGGGGGTTGGGCTTTGCTCCCTAAGGCTTGCTCAGTCTGGTTTCTTTTACAACCCAGAACTACCTGCCCAGCGGTGACTCCCACCACCCAGTGAGCTCACCCTCCACATCAATTACAAAGGAAGGAAATGCACTATAGACTTGCCTCCAGGCAAATATCCAGGTGGTTTCCTGAGTTCCTCTTTACAAATGACTAGTTTGGATCAAGCTGACCTCCAAGTAGCCAGGAGGGATGCCTAGGTAAAGGTTGGTTACAAAGGACAGCTGAAGCAATGAATAGACAAGCTAAGGGCTCTAGAGTTTATGTTTAGACAACCTGCAGGAATCAGTTCTCCTTTTAACTATTTGGGCTCTGGGGAGTGGACTCAGATCGTCAGGTTCCAAACACCTTTACTTGCTGAGCCTTCTCACCAGGCCCTGTTTAGGCGTCTTCAGCAACATGTGTGTGTCCGCTTTGTAATGGAGTTCTGCTGCTGATGGTCAACTGGCAAATTTTTACATTGATCTATAAAATGCCTAACTATGGATAATGGAAATGTTTTTTTTTTAGATTTATTTTATGTATGCGAGTACACTGTAGCTGTCCTCAGATACACCAGAAAAGGGCATCAGATCCCATCACAGATGGTTGTGAACCACCATGTGGCTGCTGGGATTTGAACCCAGGACCTCTGGAAGAGCAGTCAGCTCTTAACTGCTGAGCCATCTCTCCAGCTCGATAATGGAAATGGACTAGCCAAAAAATAATTTAGTTTAGTATAAATTCATACCAAATAGCTGCTCTTTCAATAATACAGAGACTGGAAAGTCAGCTCAGGATTATGATCCCCTGATGCTCTTGCAGAAGATCTGGGTTCAATCCCCAGTACCCACTGCTATCTTAACTATAGTTCCAGGGGATGAAACACAACCCACACACATTAACAGTACCCTGAAAAAAATCCTTCACTTGTCTCAACTTATTTCCAAAGAATTTAAATTTTATTACTGTTTATAACAGCTTTATGTTTGTGTATAGCTCACATGAATGTATGGAACGCTTAACCTGAGATGTCTTCCTAATAGTATCCATTTTAATTTCTTGAGACATGGTTTCTCACTGTGGTGGCTCCCAGACTCCTCATACTTGAATACTTAGGGAGTATCTCAGGTGTGTGTGTCTCCAACTTTGAGGATTATACCCAAGCCCGGCCCAATTCCTTTTTTGAGCTGCCTCCAGAACCTGCATCTTCCTGCCATAAGGGACAAATCCTGAGCTGTGAGCTAGTCCCAATTAGATGGTTTCCTTTCTAAGAGTTGCATGTGGAATGCCCTCATTGAATCTGCAGTTTGAGTCCCAGTTCTAAGGAGCCAACAAACTCTAGGTCTCCACCTCTCCAGTGCTGAGATGAGTGTCCCAGGGACCCTATGTCTTTCCAGCCCAACTTTTTTCTCTTTGAGCACACTGTAGCTGTCTTCAGACTTGGGATGCCATAGGAGACCCGGTGATTGCTGGGAATTGAACTTAGGACCCTCTGGGAGAGGAGTCAGTGCTCTAAATCTCTCCAGGCCTACAACCCAATTTTCTCTTTTTTAACTTCAGGGTCTCACTACATAAACCAGACTGGCCGAAATGCAGGAGATTCACCTGCCTCTGATCCTGACCAGCTGCCTAACTTCATCTTAATAAAAAGAGCAAAGCCATCACTCACTGTTCAAGGTTTATTTGGTGTTTTCCTTGGCATGACACTTGAGTGGTTGGTTCCATCACCCATATGCAGATCTTACATTTCACATGATATTGCAATGTACACTACAGACACATAATACATAAAATATTCTGTAGAACAGTTATGTACAAGATATGCATAATGGACTTACACACTGGAGCCAGGTTATCACTAACTGGGAACTCTTGGCCTAGGCGTGTTTGGTGAGGGTGCTCAGGGCAGCAATGCAGCAGGCTCAAAGGGTAATCGAAGCCTGCACACAGTTGGCAGTGTGTCTTGGAGACAGTGGGACTGTCACACTAACCAGGCTACCACTACACAAGTACCACTTGGCAGCAGGGCAGAGCTGTGGGAACTGAGATTTTTTTCCCCCAGACCACCAACCACAGCTCAGATGAGAAGTGTGTGGTCTCCATAGAAATCCTACTGCAGCCTGGACAGTGAGGTGCTAGGACACTGGGAGGACTTTAGAACTGCAGCTCCTTCTGGATTCCCCAGAGGGTATCTGCACTCTTCTTCAGGCGGGCCTCCTCCTCAGGAGTCAGTGTCACCTTCACAACATCCGAGATTCCATTTTGTCCCAGGATACATGGGACACTGAGGAAGACATCATCATTGATTCCATAGAGACCCTGGACACAGAATGACAAGAGATTACATTTTGTCTACACATCCTAATATTCTTCAGGATTTAGACCTTTACAAGTATAAAGTCTTTATAGATCTATCTGCCTGTCTCTCCAAGTTCTGAGATTCAAAGTGTGTTTTTACCACTGCCTGGCTTATAAAAGCCTTTATAAAACAAGAGTGTCAACGTTATTCTATTGCAGAGATGTCCAGGTATGATAACAATGAACAGTGAAATAGAAAGTCAGCAAAAGCAGCTAGGTTTGGCACATGCCTGAAAGCCCGGCAGGAGAGAGTTCAGGGTTATCTTTAACTGCCTAATAAGTTCAAGGCCAGGCCAGCAGGCACTATTTAAGAAGACACTTGCCTCAAACATACCAAAGCAAACCAAATCACCCAAAGAAAACCCCAAACTCTAACCAAGGTACATAAATAAAACCACACTTCTCTATTCCTGTTAGACTCTGGGAGCAGGGTCTCCCACCTGACTCAGCCTAACTCAGCTAAGGTTGTTTGAGTCAGACAATGTCAGTGTCCATATTAATTCCACAGGACACTACTGTGTTCCAAAAGAGCACGAGCAGATGGATTTACTTCTCGAGGCCTCCAATCTGCTCTGAAGATTGTAAAGATTCATTGTAAAGCCAAGAAACCAATCTCTCAAATACAAAATGTGTCTCCACAGTCCCATACCTTAATCATGGTGGAGATGGGATGCACCCGCCTGAGATTCTTCATTATGCTCTCGGCGAGGTCTGCCACAGAGAGGCCGATGGCCCAGGACGTGTAACCTTTCAGCTTGATCACCTCATACGCACTGTGGGATAGGAAGGATGATGGTGAAGGGATGAGGGAAGGGAGAGACAAGGGAAGTAAAAGGCTTTACTGAACATTCTTTACAATGTTATACATTCAAGACAAAAAAGTCTGACCCCACGTGAACTAGAATCTTGTACATTGATAGAGCGGCTGACGAAATGATACAGAGGGTAAGACTGGGAGTGGGGGCTGAAAATGAATCCTGTCCCTAGTATGCATGAGACTCGGCGCCCGTCCATGTACCTCAAAAACTATCTATGGTGACTCCAATCAGTGAGATGTCCCCTGTAAGTCTAGGGCACTGGAACATTTGGTTCCCCTGTTAATAGGCTGTTTGGGGGTGATTAGGAGGTATTGTCTTGCTGGGGTAAACATCACTCTAGGGTGGGCTTTAGGTTTCAAAAGAAAGCCATTGAGTTAGCGCTCTGCATCCTGTCTTCGGATGAGGTGGGCACTCAGTTGCTGCCGAATCAGCTTGCTTCTCATTGCTCACCTCTGCCTAACCACTGTGGTCTCTAACCCTTGGGAACCAGGAGCCCAAAACAAAGCCTTCCCTAAGCTGTTTCGGCCCTGATGTTTTATCTCAGCAACAGTAAGCCACCAATACAACATCCAAGATGCTTTACACATTACACAATTGAATCAAGGTCATTGAACCAGGCTGGGAAACAAAGTTCACCGACAGCATTTCTAATACTTAGTTTAGAGAAACCCATATCCCCGTATCTCAAAAAAAAAAAAAAAAGGCAAAATGAATCAGACTTAAATTATATTAGTCAAATAAAGAACTTGGTTATGCTTCTCTTATTTCTGGGGGCTGCAGAGGTGGCTCAGAGGTTAAGGGCATAGGCAGCTAGCTCTTCAGAGGACCCATAAGATGACTCACAAGGGTCTGTAACTCCAGCTCTAGGGAATCCTTTGGCCTCTTCTGAATCACAGCCACTGCAATGCGTGTGGTGCAGACATAAGCAGGTAGAACACCCACACACATCTGTCTGTGGCAGCTCTGTTTTCGGTTGTAAACTCTTTTCCAAGGAGGAACCACCTTCCGCTCCCACCAAGATGTTAGCATAATTACAAATGGGAGACTCCAAGAAGTCAGTGTCAGCACACTTTGCCTGCATTTGGTGATGCTTTCATTTTAGCCTTTTGTTAACAGTATGAATATTAACAAAGCTTAGTAAAAAAAAAATGGGGGCTGGAGAGATGACTCAGTGGTTAGGAGCACTGACTGCTCTTACAGAGGCCTGAGTTCAATTCCCAGCACCCACATGGTGGCTCACAACCATCTGTAATGGGATCTGTGGCCCTCTTCTGGTGTGTCTGAAGACAGCGACAGTGTATTTACATACATAAAATACTTTTTTAAAAAATGTAAACAAAAGCACTCAAATGAAAGTGCTGTTAAAATCTTAATTTTTTAAAGATGCAGAGACTCACACCCCAAAATGAGATGGAGCTTGGGGACTCTTACAGAAGAGTTTCGAGAAGGATTGAGGGACCCAAAGAAGACAGGGACTCCGAGACTGACCACCAACCAAGGAGCAAGCACAGGCTGGATCTAGGCCCCCTGCACACAGGTAGCAGACGAGCAACTTGGTCTTCATGATCCCCCAACAACTGGAGTAGGGGGATTCCCTGAGCGTGTAGCCTGACTGTGGATACCGTTCCCCTAAATGGACCACCTTGTCTGGCCTCAGTGGGAGAGGATGTGCCTAGTCCTCATGATGGGAGGAACGGGGGCTAGAGAGATGGGAGGTGGAATGAGGGGAGGACAGGATTCATTCTCAGCCTCCACTCCAGTGGTTACTTAAGTCCCAATGGGGGAAAGACTTGCCTGAGGGGGTACTGGGGGTGGGGGGTGGGGCTGGTATGGGCTGTAAAGTGAATACATCTTCAATCTCCTGTGCTGTCAATCACAAAGCCTCACCTGTCAACCACCTGCTTGTGAACATCCTTCCACTGCTCCTTATCTGCATCGGTGCCCAGTTCTGGATTCAGAGACTTCAGGGAGACGCCAGCAACGTTCACACCACTCCACACAGGTACTAGAAGAAACGGGAAGCTTACACTGTTTCCACCCAACAGCACAGAAGTGACTGTGTCCCACCCACCTGTTTCCTCATCTGCAGAGCAAGGTGCCCCACTTCCCAAAGATGGTGAGGATTACCAAACCCCAGTACACAATACCAACTGTACATTCTAACCTACCTTCCTAATCTACTGAGACCTGTAGGCTACGTACTTACTATCAGTGTCCACAGTTAAAGGGGACCTCTAAGAACACTGTATAAATGGAACCTTGAACGGCTCCCTAACAGGGTTTCCCCATACCTCATCTGGCTGATCAGGGGGCAGGCATTTCAAGCCAAGTGTAACCTGCTGAATGAAGTAAATGACTAAAGCTGTCCTAAGAACTGTGGTCAACATGTCCAGGGGCTGAGAGCAAGGCTCAGTGGACTGTGGGCTTAGTACACATGAGGTTCCCATGTTCTTGGCATGAAGATGAATGAACAATAGGCATGACAGAGGCTCATGCTAGAAATCCCCACACTTGGAAGACAAAGGCTGGACTGGTAGAAAAGAAATGCCTGGGCTCAGCAGTTAAGAGCGTTAAGAGACTGCTCTTCCAGAGGTCCTGAGTTCAATTCCTAGCAACCACATGAAGGCTCACAACCATCTGTAATGAGATCTGATGCCCTCTTCTGGTGTGTCTGAAGACAGTCACAGTGTACTCACATATATAAAAATAAATGGTGAAAAGAAAAAAAGAAAAAAAAAAAGAAAGAAAAAGGCCTAGAGCCTTTTTTAATGCTAGGTTTTTGTTTTCAAAGAGTAAAGAAACTGGTATTAAAGACTTACCACTGGAGTCACCGTGTTCTCCCAGGACCCACCCGTGACAGCTCAGCGGGTGAATCCCCAGCCTTTCTCCCATCAGGTGACGGAACCGAGCTGAATCCAGATTGCAACCACTTCCAATAACTCGGCTTTTGGGAAAGCCACTGATTTTCCAAGCCACGTAGGTCAAGATATCCACTACAAAACACAAACCAAACATTTGCATGATGGGTAGCTCAAAACACATGATTTTGACCCCGGTGAACACGGATCAGTAGTTTGTTAACATCTTCACTACATAATTCATGCCCAGTTAGTCAAAGTATTATTTTTTAAATATATTATACCAATACAATTACTCCTAAAGTTACTTACATCAAAGTCATGGGTAAAAACCACAGTCCATTGAAAACTAGTCTGTTTACACAGTGTAGCTCACACACAGCGCCAACATCAGGGTGAACACAGGCTGTCTGCTCGTGCAGTCTAAAAGCCTCACCTGGATTTGAGACAATAAGCAGCTTGCAGTGTGGACTGTACTTCACAATGTTGGGAATGATGAACTTGAAGATGTTCACGTTTCGCTGGACCAGATTGAGTCGGCTCTCTCCCTCTTGCTGACGGGCCCCAGCTGTGACAATGACCAGCTTGGAGTTTGCAGTTACACTATAGTCTAAAGAAAAGACCAGAAATGAAGGTCCCCTCAGGGAACTTTTCCTACCCAGCAAAGCTTATTGCATAAACCTCCAGTGCAGACAGTTTTATTCTGGCCTCTTGTGTATGGCTGATCGAGCCCCGTTGCTGTTCAGACCTTCCCTTTGGTGTATACTGCAGTCTCTCAGAGAGGAAAAGATAAGGATGCCTTTCTCATACATTATAACAGGAAGAAATCTAGTGCATTTGACTCTCATATCAACTCCTTATATGGCAATTATTTCCGACCCTAACGTAGTATATCCTCTTCCCTCACTATGTGCATGCACCCCCACCACCACACCCAGCATTTTATCGTTTCCATTAACCACTTAATTGTTGCCAAGAGCCCAGCAATCTTCTCTAATCCCCCTTTACCCTCTGGACAGCTGATCCAAAGAGTTGCCTAGCAGGTAGGAGGTCAGAGACTTTCAACCCTGGGTTCTGGACTAATGCCAGTGAACTGTAAAAGGTCAAGCCAAGAACGTCTGCTGGGCAGGCCCTGAGGGCAAGTTCTCAACTGTTTTGTATGGGATACAGAGCAGCCAAGGTTGGGGCTGTCACTCTGCAGCTAGAGCGAACACCCGGCGTGTACAAGGCTCCTTCCTAGAATACACACTTGACAACAGGCAATGTAGAACCGTAGCTTACTTGTGTTCTGCTTCAGAGGATTTCCATATGTGCAAATTAGGTTTCCACCTAAAATCCTCTGCTAGCTATCAAAGCTTTGATAATGTATTGAGAACCAGCACAAGAGTATGCCGAGGCCCTCTGTCTTAAAAGAGCTATAGAGATGGGTTTCAAGTTTTAAGAAGGAACTTAAGTCTGACAGCAAGAGAACCTGGCCACAACCAACCTTTGCTGGAGACAATTTTTGGTGTTTTAAGGAAAAGGCTGCCGTGCTGGAGATCCATCATCTCTCCCTTTAGCTTGTCCTCCATGACATCAACCAGGGCGAGCTCGTCTGCCAAGTCCTAAAAGATGAACGCTTTAGTTAAATGGGATAACAACTGATTCTTCTCAGGACATGCCATGTTCTGCATTCCAGACATAGGAGGGTGGTGCCATTTTAGCCTCTGTTGGGATACGTTCAAAACCATTGCTTCCTAAAAGGCCCCATGTCGTCTCTCTCCTGCAAGCCCCCCCACTGGAGGGGCTCCTGTGTGGGGCTGTCATCCACTAAGTAGGCAATGTTGGCCAATACCGAGGCTTGAAACTGGGCCTAGGCACAAAGCTCAGGGTAAGCTGTTGCTTAGCATAATGAGACCTTCCTTACAGTTGGGGGAAGGAAAGACTCAAAGATGCAACACTCCAAGCCAGGAATACCAATGCACGCCCTTAATGGCAGTGCAAAGGCAGCAGTCCAACCCTGTCTCCAAGACGCTATCTTTAAAATATTCTGCAAAGCTAGGCGTGATGTTGCAGACATATAAACCAACACCCAGGAAGATTGTTCCATGTTTAAGGCTACTTAGGGCTACATATGAACCAAGAACATTTGCTTACCCTGCCTCAAAGTGTTTTCTAATTCAATTATAAAGTTACGTTTAATTAAATTTTAGCCCTACGATTGATAAGAAAATTAGGTCAGAGATAGCTTGGTGGGTGAAAGCGGTTCCTGCATTAGTCGGCTGAGCTGAATGTGATCTCCAGAACCCATAAGGTAGGAGAGAACTAACCAAAAATTGCCCTTTGGCATGGCTGTGCTGGCACTCAACTATTTTTTCCAATGGAAAAATTATATACATCAGGAAACAATGGGGTTTGGATAAAAGTTCAAGATAACCTACTCGGTAGGATTTTAGCTTTTAATCACATGCACATATAAATTCCAATTCAAAAACCACTCACTTTAGATTTGGGCATACAGGTCGATGATTTCCTAGCATGTTGGGAGGCTCTAGGTTCATGTAACTGAATGTAAAAGGCATATAAAAATATATAATAGGGCTGGAGAGATGGCTCAGCACTGACTGCTCTTCCAAAGGTCCTGAGTTCAAATCCCAGCAACCCCATGGTGGCTCACAACCATCGGTAATGAGATCTGATGCCCTCTTCTGGTGTGTCTGAAAATAGCTACAGTGTACTTATATATAATAAATAAGTAAATCTTTTTTTTAATGTATAATAAAAGGACTCTTCTCATTGGTAAGGCATGCTAACACACTGCAGAACTTTATAAACAGGTCTCAGTCTTTGATACTATTACTTTGGATAATCCCTTTCTTGTGTATCACCATGTTGCAAAATGTTTCACTGATGACTCTGAATGAGTGTATGCAAACCCTAATAGTTTTATATACAATGTGACAATGTAGGGATGTCCCCTGCATCCATAGGCTTGGGACATGAAGGATCCCCACTTACCTTCATTAAGATACTGATGGCACAAGCCATGCCAACTGCACCAACCCCAACAACTGTAATCTTGTTCTGGGGGACCTGTTCTTCCTTAAAAAGATTCACAATCAGCTGGTCCTTGAGGGTTGCCATCTTGGACTTTGAATCTTTTGAGACCTAAGGGGAAAATATTGTGTGTCATTGTAGCCTGTCCAAGGTGTACTCACCAAGTCCCTGTCTTTAAAAAACGCTGATTTTGCTACCTTTGGACTACTTTTCATTAAGTGACAATGTGACAAAGAACCAAGAATAGCCACAGAGTGTAAAGCTCAAAGCCAGGGTGTGGTCTGGCTCTCAACATGAAGGTCCTCACCTTGAAATGGAAAAATAATACTGAGCTTTCCGTGTATGTGTGGCCGCCTGAGGACTTACTCATCTTGATGAACCCCAAAAGGGGATGGTCTCTCCTCTTACACGGTTAGAAAACTGCCCTCCCGCTCTTCTCCCATCACCCAGAGGTCCTACAGCAAGTAGGGTGCCAAGTCGTTCCAGGAAGTACCAAAAATTAAGAACAGAGGGCGCCAATCGCCAATAACGGCCACAAGGTGCGACCCTAAGGCATGGCAACGCGCTTAAGCCTGCGCACGCGCAAGCGTGCTTCCTAACTCCCACCCTCGCAAGAACCCAAGTTATATGACCAACCCAGATCCTAAGACTGGCAGGCAGGGGAAGCCGGTGCGCGTGCGCAATTTCAGAACAAGGTATCATACATAGGTCTAGTGGCTGCTAGCCATAGATGAGACCTTTGGCAGCAGTTAGAGGTTAGAGTTCGGCCCTTTCTAGAGCCCAAAGCACAAGAACGGTGAAGTGGGGCTGGCAACCACCTTAGCCAGGGTGAGATCTCAAATGCCACTACCAGGAACCAGGGCCTTCACCCACCGGGGCGGGGCCTCGTTGCCTAGAATGTGGGCGCTAAGGGAAATTTCTTCAGTTTCAAAATGAGGATACCATTGCGGAGGGCCCGAGGCCTGGAGCCCCCCCACCCCGAACCACGAGGTCCACCTTTCCCAGCAACCACCATGTCTACTTTTGAAATCGTTCCAAAGTGCATAAAGGACTAGGCAAGATCTCTGGGCAAGCAGCCTAGGGCCATCAAGCAGGAATCCGGTCTCCTTACAACCGCTGCTATTTCTAGACAGCCTTGCGAGGTCTCTGGCAGGCTGGGGGCAGGGCGGGGGACTCTTCCCGCAGAGAATCTGCAAACCTCACTTCCGTGCTCTATTGGGACTGGGCGCGTCTACTCCCCACCTACGACCCGATGGGTGTCGCAGGCCTCTCAGCTACAGGTTTCCTCCTTCCGTCTAGGGTGCAGAGGAAGGACTGCGACTCTTCCCGCTTCCTCTCCGCACGCACCGCGTTTAGCACGATCCCCAGACACACCAGGAGCCTCTTAACAGACTGCATTTAGGGCTAGAGCGCCATATAATCTGCAGGAAATAACCACTCCACGGAGCCCACGCAAAGGAAAATGCAAACCGCACGGCTGCTCCGAAGTACCCGCCCCGGACGTGCTGAGGCTTTTTCAGCCCCCATGGGCTCGAGTTACCGGAGCTCAAGTTTCGCATGGCTCTCTCGTCCCTGTTCGGTGGCTCCCAACCTTCAGGCCAGCCACCCCCTAGTCCTTCTCCTCACACCCGTCTCGCCTCCCCAGGCTGGGTGGGGCCGCCTGCTCCTTTCCCTAGAGCACAGTAGCCCACGCGTGCTCAGGTCTGAGCACCCTGCACCTCCACCCCGGGTAGGGATCCCCTGTGCGGGCAGCGTGGGGCCCAACCGTACCGCTAGTGCACGACGAGGGGGCGACGGGCGAGCAGCAGCAGCGTGGCCTGGGCTCGGCTACAGTGGCTCCAGCACGCAGAACAGCACGCGGGCGGGGCCTTAAATGGAAGCTTCGCGCTGACGTCAGAGTGGGAGCCCAGCGGACGTGCGGGAACCCACGTGTAGGCTGGGCCGGGGACGGGCGGCCAGCCGGGCTGGGCCCCGCCAAGACCTGGGCAGCGCGCGCAGCACGATGGCACTGCAAGGAGTGGCTCCACACCTCTGAGATCGGCCAACCCGACTTGCTCCTCAGCCTTAGAAGCAGGAGCCCGAAATGCATCGATCCTCCGCTTCCTTCTCCGTAACTTGTGAGACTCAAGAAAAACCCTGGTCACTTTCTTCATTACTATTCCCAGCGCCGGGGACAACTTCTGGCAAGCAACAGGCCTTCAGTAAATAAGCACATGAAAGCACATGCCAGCACCGTGTGTCGGTCTGGCCGCCATAGCAGTCTATCAGATGGGCCTTTCTCCGGCTGCTTCACTGTCATCTCCCAAACCAAGAGGGGCTCAGCTTCTCGGGGCTTGCTAGTGACTCGGGCCAGTTTACATCCACGTCTGCCCTCTCTCACGCCATTCCTTAGGCATTAGCCTTACCACGGAGTATCAGGGCCCTCGTTTGTTTTCACATCCCTCTCCGCCTTTAAATTTCTTTCTGTAGGCCAGTTCCTGTTCCCCTCCCAGCTTCTGCTAAATCGTATGTGAATCTTAAGGTACTCCACCACTGATAGGATGTGAAATAGAGTTTGCAACTGCTTTGATTTCTTTAGTGATAGGAAGAACTGTGACTTTTTCAACCCTGCTCACCCATCTCCCCGGAAGGGATGCGTTCACTGCAGATTAAGGTCTATTACAGTCTTGAACAAGATTTGAAGGGCTTCCGGTTGCAGGGTGCTGGAGGTGCAGGGGTCACGTGAGAGGGAGTGTCGCTCACAGCCCCTATTTTCGCTTGTCTGTATCCATTGTAATATCTTTTATAACGAACAGAGTAGGCTAGGATTGTGGCCAGGGCAGGGACACTTGCCTTGCTTGCACGAAGGCCTGAGTCCCATCCTGAGCAGAGCCGCGAATAAAATAAATTAAAAATTAAAAAGTCACAACAGGGGGACCTGGGGAGATGGCTCTGCCATTAAGACCACAAAAGCTTATAACTCCAGATCCAGGGATTCCAGTACCCTCTTTTGACCTTCACAAAGTCTCTCTCCCCTGTATATAGTTAAATAGTTAAAATTAGTTTTGTTTTTTTTTTAAGTCAAAACAAGAGAAACGAAATGTAACTTTTTAAAGAAAAAAGTGAAGGTGTGTCTGGGAGTTCTAAGATCACCAGAGCAAGCAGTCAAACAGGAGGGGGGGGGGCCTTGAGGATACCTCAGTTTATAGTGGTGAGGGGATAGCACAGGCGGAGGGCAGGCCTATGGGACTGAACTGTTAACCTGTGGCATACAGTGCTCTAAGCAGAACCCAGAGCCCAGGCCAGATTCTTCTGCTGGGAAATTGCTTTGTGTGGAAAATACATGTGCAAAAACCTCATGTGCACACACATTCCTCTGACCCCAGAAGGATTCGGAAAGGGATATTGTTTCTTCCCTTCCCTTATGCTTACCCGTATACCCACAGAGTGGAAACTCCCTCTTCTCACCACCCTATACTGTTACTGTGGCCTATGCAACCTTCGGGGACCCCCTCACCCCTTACAGATAAGGAGTAGGACTCTGGGCCCCTTGCAGAACACAGATAGGCCTACTTCCTCTCAGCATTGTGCAGTAGCATCTCAAGGCCAGCCTCCAGAAAGACCCATACTTGTACTTTTTTGGTTGCAAAGGGAAAATTCACTCCAGCTCCAAGAAAAGGGGACATCTGTTTAGCTCACTACAACCATTTTCCAGATATTGCTGGATGCCCAGAGATCCCAAATGCAGCTGGAAGGGGTGAAGGTGAGGCCCAGGGTGTCCCAGGGCAGTTTTCAACAATGCCTCGGGCCTCTAGGCTTGTGGGACAATGTTCTTATTCAATGAAGGATGGGGCCTGCTAGCTTGTTAAATATGTCTCAGTTGGGAGAAGAGGACTGGCAGAAAGCCAAGAGTGGGTGGGGTTAAGAGACAGGTAAAACTCTCTGGGAAAGGCCTGTGAAAATACCGCAGGCAGGTTCACTACATCAGGACACTTGGTGACAGCCACTCCCAGCACAGCCTCCCTCCTCCAGCCACATCAGCCATGTTCTGAGTCCAGGATGAGTAAGACAAATGCCACTTGTGGAGACTAATGGTAGGCCTCTTCTGGGTTTGTCTTCATCCTGACTCTGGGGTAGACAAGATCCTTCCCAAACAAACAAAAACAAAAAAAAACAAAACAGGATTCAGAAAGAGTACTGGCTTTGCCAGAACCGTGCAATTTCTAAATGATTTCAGCCAGGACTTTAACCTAGTATTGACTGGCTCAAAACCTATTTATCCCTCTTCAAGGTCCTATGCTCACAAAACATAGGGCAAGAAACTACCCAGGAATTTTAAGGCAGTTTTAGGCGCAGGAGACATATATAGCAGTCAGTGGGTGTCTCTGATGTCTGGCTGCTATGGCTGTGATGTTATCCTTTTCTGCCCTCATCCTACCATCTTGGTTCTGATTTTGATGTCTGAGCAGGACACTCTGCCGTCTGGTTTCCTGAGTCTCCAGATTAAAGGTGGCAGATGGTGGGAATTCTCACCCTCCACGGTCACGGAAGCCAAGTCCTCAGAATGAATCTATACTGGCTGCCATTGCTTCTGCTTGCCCAGAGAAATGTGACTGACATGGTCTATACAGGAGAACTTCCATGTCACACAGTGTGTAGAATCCACAAAAATGACTCAGGAAACCTGTCCCAGAGCAGAGCACATACCTGAGCCCTGCCAAGTGTTATTTGGGTACCGTCTCTTTTAAGGGAAAAATCTACAAATGCAGGTTCAAGGAATGTTGGGTACCCAGCATGTACCATAGGATGTTTCCTAGACAGGCCTAGCCAAAAGATGGTGCCACCCAAAACAGTTCCGAGTCAGTCTTCCATTTGGTTTTTGTTGAATGAGAGCATTCAGTGACTTCCTGTTGCCTCCAGGATAAAAGTCAAATCCATGGGCTGCACATCAGACCTCCACAGAACAGCTCCCAGAGCCCCCCCCCCCCACCTTATCTCCTATTTTCCTTTGTGCCTCCTGTATACCAGAGTCAAGGCTGCTCCCCACACTCCTCAAATGTTATCATGCACTGTCCCATTTCCAGTCTTCCACTCGGGCCGTTCCTTCTACCTGAATACCCTCTTCTCCCCTGCCACCAGACCTGACATCCTGAGCCTGCATGGTCATAGTCAGAGATTAAGTGCCAGGAACTCAGAAATGAACGAGACAGTCAGCTACGGTGCATGCTTGTAGTTCCAGCTACTCATGATGCATTGAAGCTCATGAGTTTGAGACCAACCTGAGAGAGAGAGAGGGGGAGAGGGAGAGGGAGAGAGAAATTTATAAGCCTTCAAAGACCAACATGGAGGCAACTGAGAACATCCGCCTCCGTAGATAAAATGCAAGCTAGAACCAGTCTTGGTGATTCACACACCTGTGATCCCAGCACTTGGGAGGTAGAAGCAGGAAGATCAGAAGTTCAAGGCTAGCCTTGGATACATAGTGAGTTCAAGACTGACCTGGGCTATAGGAGACTTAAGTCTATAAAACAAGTTCTAACAAAGAAAAAAATAAAATAGTGTCACACAGCTGGGCAGTGGTGGCGCATGTCTCTAATCCCAGCACTTGGGAGGCAGAGGCAGGCGGATTTCTGAGTTCGAGGCCAGCCTGGTCTACAGAGTGAGTTCCAGGACAGCCAGGGCTACACAGAGAAACCCTGTCTCAAAAAAAAAAAAAAGTGTCACACAGCCACAAAGAAGAATGTTCCGCATTCAGTGGAGAGAGCACCGACTAAAGTCACTGTTGGCATTTAGTCCAGGCTCCGCCCCACAGTTACCTGGCAACAGCCATGCCTGACTCGCTCTAAAAGGGGCTGCCTGCCCCCTCCTCTCTCTCTTGCTCTCTGGATTCTGCTCCTCCCCCTCTCTCCACGTGTTCATGACCGGCCTCTACTCCTCTTCTCTCTCCCTCTCTCTTTCTGCCTTTCTCTGTCTCTACTACCTTCTGAACTCCCCCCGCCCCCATGTCCTGAATAAACTCTATTCTATGCTGTACCGTTTTGTGGCTGGTCCCTCAGTGGCAAGGGACGCCTCAGCATGGGCCTGCAGAGGCATCCCCTTCCCCCACACCCTACCGCACCTCCACCAAACATATCCCTGGCCTCTCCTATCTTTTTATAAAATACAACAGTCACTTGAGCAAAGAAACCAGAGAAGGCTTTCCGGTAGAGGCAGCATCAGGGCTGCGGTGAGAAAAAGATTTCAGCTGGTGGATTAGGCATTGAGAGAGCAGAGCAAAGGGAATGAAGCAATGCAGAGCCCACAAGATGCAAGGTGTGGCTGTCGGGGCGTACTGAGCCGACAACGCCAGGCTAAGACAGTTATGTGCGTTTTCTTCTATTCAGGTTTTGGTGGCCAGAAGTCACTGCGGTTTCTAAAGAGTACGAAAGTGGGTGCACACACAGGCAAGGACACTGGAGGAGCACTAACCTCTATAGCCACTGTCGCAGCCTTCCACACCTCGAAGCCCCTCTGAACACTCACTGGCAGCCTGCCTGTTTTCACCTTCTCCATGACCGCAAGGCTGATGGTTTTCCTGAGTTTCAGGGTCCGAGATGCAGAGAATCTCATTTGTCTCTGTCCTCTGTCCTCTGTCCTTGACCTGACCTGTTAGGGAGTGCCAAAGTAGAAATTCTCTCTCTCTCTCTCTCTCTCTCTCTCTCTCTCTCTGTCCCCTCTCTCTAGAGAGAGTGGTACCTGTTCCAAGAAACTGCTTTGTGTCACACGCCCCCTCCCCCAGTCCTCAGTCTAACTACCCCTCAGTTGATGGGTGTGAAGTGTGAGGACTCCACCTCCCTTCCTCGGCTTTCCTGGTGCCACCTCCTGGGGTCTGGATGACACACCTCCTAGGTTCCTGATGACTTCTCCTCCCCCTCTCCCCTCTGCTCCTCCAGGCCAGTGATAAATGGCGCCTCTGTTTCCTCTTGGGACTTGGCCTTTTCATAACTCTCCTCTGAGGTCCCCTCTGAGACTCCATCTCCAACTCTGTTCCCTCCCAACTACTGACTCCTGGGGAAAAGCTGAGTTCCACGCTCTCCACTCTTCCTGGGATGTCCTGGTTAGCAGGTTCCAGAAAAGAACACTGCCACACGGATGCAAGTGACTTTCAGATTGAGGTCAGTGCTGCAGAGGGAGCCCCAGGTCCTGCCAGTCCCCAGTGTGGGTTCCCATTGCAAAAGGTGTCCCTTGCCTAACCACAGCAGGGGAGGGTCATGGACAGCTGTGACAGTCTTGCCTTCTGTTACTTTGGGTGACAGGAACAAAGATGAGTATGCGGCTTGTAGAAGAGGGGTGGGTGGAGGTGTCAGGAGCCCTGTCTTGCAGAGCAGGCAGGGTGGCGCACATGAATAATCCCAGCACTTTGCAGGTGGAGACAGGAGGGTCAGGAGTTCAAAGGCAATCTGAGCTATGTAGTGAGCTTGAGGCTAGGCTAGTGGGGGTAGGAGTAGGGAGATTTCTCGATAAGACCCTATCATTCTTTGACCTCTGAACAGATTGTTTTAAACTTCTCCTACAAAATGGAGAATTATATTCTAAGTCTTGGCTCAAAGAATCAATGGTAAATTATTGGGAAATGCCAGGGGATCAGATCCACTTAAAAGTATGAACACAGTCCTAGAAGTCTTTTGTCATTTCCTGGGGTTGCAAATGGGAAGGGACAAGGGCTGAGCTGTGAGGCTGCCGGCTACTTTTCCTTTACACTGTTTACACAACACTTATGTGGTCGCAGCTCAGAAAACAGGTTCTAGCTGGTGAAGCTAGGCACAGCGTACGGCCCCCACTTCTTGAGCATGCTCAGAGGTCTCCTGCCCTAGAAGGCAGTTTCATCTTCCTTTTGTGGGGGTCACAGGGGTTCTGGTTCTGCTTTTTAGCCTAGGAGTTTGCTAAGAGGGGTTAAAGGAAACCCCAGGTGCCTACAGCAGAGACTTGAGCCTGTGGACAACGCTCTGCTTGTAAAACCACATTCCATTCACTGGAACTTTGTGTATGACTCCTGATGGTTTCCCCATGCATTCATATGCATGTATGCATATATGTATGTGTGTATGAATGTATGTATGTATGTATGTATGTATGTACTGAAACGGTCTCATTTATCCCAGGCTGGCCTTGAACTCACTTATGTAACGATGAATGACCTTGAGCTTCTGCCTCTATTGCCTCCACATCCCGAGTCTTGTGACTACAGGTGTGCACCACCAGGCCTCCTGTACGTAGTACTAGCAATGAAACACAGGGCTTGCATGATGGTGGCACCCCATTAGCTGCATCACATCCATAGCCTGGCACCCCACCCCCAGCCACCATTCAAAAAAATAATTTTTACCGTAGTCCAGAAACCAGAATAGGAATTTGAACATTTATTGACGTTACCGAAGCACAAAATATTTAACAGCTTCGGATCACACAACTGGGAAACACCATGTGCCTTTCAAACTTCTATACTAGCTTTCCTTGGGCAACACTGCTTGCCTGGACTTCCCTGCTGAGCTGCCTGGGAGGACAGCAGGGAAGTAGTTGCCCTTTGCTCTCTAGATGTCCCAGGGCAAAGGTGACCAACTGGTTCTGCCCAGCAGAATTACCCAGGACGGAGGAAGGAAGGTCCAGGCAGCTCACTAGGCCACAAGGGTACTTTGAGGTCATCTAGTCCGCCGCCCTCTCCTGGCACTTCCTTAATCTTGTATGACCCACGTGTGTGTGCAGGGACAAGCCCTGCCTATTGTGCAAATGCTTGCAGCACAGGACTATATTCAAGCACTGCTGAGGGTTCCTTATCTCCCAGCTGTAGTTGCATACGAGGCAGATGCTTCAACGCTCTTCATAGCTTGAACCTGTCTATACGCATCAAATCAGGGGGACATGTGGTCCTCAGGGGAGGGACATTATTCATTCAGGGGGTCCCAGACAGGAGAAGAGAGGTGCTCTTGCCGGTGGTGGTAACTCAGGTCAGAGTCTCAGACCCAGTCTGGGCTTTCTCTGAGGAATCTGCAAGCCTGGACTTCTCCCTGGTCTCAGGGTGTGGTTCTGCTGCTGGTCTCTGGCTTCTGGGTTTTTCCACTGCGCCAGGCTTCCTGCAGCCACCCTTGCTTGGAAGTAGGGGTGGCAATTGGGCATTGAGGATTTGCTCTGCCCGGAGGCCACACCCCAGCTATTAAGGCTGCTGGCCTAGAGGCTACCTCCCCAGGTCCCTTAGCCCTAAGCTAAGCTGGCTCTCCAACACCCAAGTCCCTCCTCCCCTCTTCTAAGAGGCTGCTTGTCAACGGCAGATGGGTCCGAGCTCTGCCAGCATCTCCATGACAACTGGGGCTCACAGCTTCTTGCCTTCCTGCCCGGATCAAGTGCTTGCACACTCAGGGCTTCCTTGTAGACCCCAAGATTCCCGATGGCTGTGGCCACAGGCCCCAGGCTCACATACCCTACCATCACATGTACCAGTATTTAAGGCGGCTACTCAACAGGCTGCCCTGAAGACCTCAGACCCAGCAGGAGTTATTTGAGGAAGATCTGAAATGAGGAAGGTTAGAAGCTGTTTTTTGTTTTTTGGGTTTTTTGTTTGTTTGTTTTTGTTTTTGGAGGTGACCTAACTGATTTCTCTTGGTAGGCTCCAGTGTTTAAACTTTTTCAGGGCAATGGGTGAAAGTTAAAACTCCACTCTGTTAGTTGGCTTTAGACTTTGTTCCCTGGATGTGGAAATGGGGATGACAGAGGATGGTCTGCAATTCTTAGGCCACCATCCAGAATTTTTCCACCCCCTTTCCATCAAATGGTCCCGGGGCTGTATGTAGAAGGACAGGACGCCCGTCGGGCTCTCAGTAGGACTGCTTATCAGGGTGGAATGAAAGACTGGGGAGAGAGTGATCTGCAGGGGAGGGAAGGAGGAAGGGGGTAGGGGAAGGGACAGAAAGGGAGAGAGGGAGAAGGAGGAGAGGGAGAGACAGAGACAGAGACAGAGAGACAGAGACACAGAGAGATTAAACTAATCTGCAGCCTGGTTGGCGACTCCTAAGGGAGACCAGAAGGAAGCCGAATGGGAACAAAGTGCTGGGCTCCTCTTGGCACCTGTGCCTGTCTCCTTGGCTCCTAGCCGTGGAGGAGGCAGAAAACAGGTCTGAGCTTCTTCCGCCCAGTCAGTGTGGATCCAGCAATTCACAGCTCCCCTGCTTCCTTCCCGGCCTGCCTTTTCCTCTTCGACTTCTTTCCCTGTCCCTCAGGGGAAGCTGTGCCTTTGTTTGACTGGTTCTTCCGGTGTCTGGGAAGCAGGCATCAGGATTAGAGCCTTTAGGGAACCGCAGGGAGGAGGGTTTGGGTCTCTGTGGGCGGTTACTTGGCATACTAAAGAGCTGGGGAGCATCTCGGAGGAGCTGGGAAAATGGCGGTTCTCCACTCTTTAGAGTAAAGCATGGATTTGAGCTGTTCTGGATTATTATTATTATTATTATTATTTGTTTTTTTGACACAGGGTTTCTCTGTACAAAGTTGGTTGTTGTGGAACCCGTTCTGTAGACCTGGGTGGCCTTGAACTCAGAGATCCGCTGCCTGCCTCTGCCTGGATTAAAGATGTGGCGTGGCAAGCATCACCAGTGCCCTGCTTGTTTTGAATTATTTTTATTTTATTTACTTATACTTTTTTTTCCCCTTAGAGACAAGTTCTTACTATGTCTTTGAACTCCTGATCCTCCTGCCTCCACCTCCCAATGTAAGAACAGTGTCAGAATTCAGCCATTGCTTTACTTTGGTCCTCCTGGTAGCCTAAGGTATTGACAGGCACCTACTGGGACCCTGTAGATGGAATTTCTCACCTGGAAAGTGAGTTGACATCAAAGGGTATTGATGGTAAAATGTAGGCCCACACTCATGCTGCTTGCTTCCGGCCTCTCCCCGTGGGGTGTCACAAAGCTGGTCTACCCATGCTGTGACTCTCCTGACTAGAAGGGACTAGAGGAGACTCCCCCTTCTTCACAGGATCTCTGATTCCCTTCAGAGACCCTGACATAATGTCTGTATCTTGTGCTGGGGCGTAAATGCTCCTCAGAGACCCTGCCATGCTGCTGACCATCTGTCTGTCTATCCATAGCATTAATAAATCTTGTAATAAACTCCTTAGTCTCCAGTAATCCATCTCAGGAGACTCATGCTAGGATTATAGCCACAACCGTCATCACAAATACCTTGAGGTTATTTTTGATTATTCTTTTGTTTTGTTTGTTTGTTTTTCAAGACAGGGCTGTCCTGGAACTTACTGTGTAGACCAGGCTCACAGAGATCCACCTGCCGCTGCCTCCCAAGTGCTGGGATCAAAGGTGTGCACCATCACTGCCAGCTGATTTTTTGATTGCTTTTATTCTGCTGTTGATATTAAAAAAAAAACAAAATCCAGCTCTCATCTTAAAGGGAATAAGAGGGAGTTTACTGTGGAGCTATTTGAGCAGCCCCTGGCCTGGAAACACAGATGTGGGTTACCCCAAATCCATGTTCCAATATGGAAGCAAGCAGTCTTACAGAACAAATAAAATCATAAATCAAAACAAGCTGGAAAATCTTTGGTGGGTACATCAGAGAGGCAGGTACCTCCCACATGATGGGGGTGGGGTGGGCTGTCCAGGCCTGAACCGCTGTCTGAGCTGTTTGACTGGTGGACGCTATCCATTAGGTATGAGATTTTCCTCTGGCACAGAGGTGGGCTGGGAATGGCTGTTCCGGCAGACTAGAAGTAGCCCAAGATAAGGCAACTAACTTCTGGACCAACAGCATACCCCCCCCTCCCCAGCACTGTAGTTCTGTCAATCTCTGCAGACATGGCTTCCTTCCGGAGATTCATACACCAGGAGAGCAAACCTCAGGCCATGGAAGGATGGAAGGATTTCGAGAGAACCCAGCCGGCGAATCTGCTGAGTGACTGACTGAGGCTCTCGCTCCCAGACTCTATGGCCTGAGTTTGATCCCCACCCTACGTCATCATCATCATCGGATCCCACACAGTGGCTGGAGAGCCAGCTCCCAAGAACACTGGCTGTTCTTTCTGAGGACACAAGTTAGATTCCCAGCACCCACAGAGTGGCTCACAACTGTCTGTAACCCCAGTTCCAAGAGATCAAATGCCCCCTTTTTGTTTCTGATCCTTGTGGGCACTTGCACACATGGTGCACAGATACACACGCAGGCAAAACACCCAGACACATTAAAACATCCACAAACAAACAAGCAAGTGTTGCTCTCTGACCTCTACACACTTGTGCCTGTGCTTGTACACCCACAAGCATGGACACACACAATCGACTGAACAAAAATGAAGAAAAGATTCTCAGGGGCTGGAGAGATGGCTCAGCGGTTAAGAGCACTGACTGCTCTTCCAGAGGTCCTGAGTTCAATTCCCAGCAACCACATGGTGGCTCACAACCATCTGTAATGGGATCTGATGCCCTCTTCTGGTGTCTCTGAAGACAGCTACAGTTTACTCATATGAGTAAAATAAAATCTTAAAAAAAAATCTCAATAGTAATCCCTTATACTTAGTGAATATGTCATATGCAATAACCGTTCTAAATCTAATTTGTTTATTATGTCCTTCTGTTGAGTAGGGAATGTCACTCCTGCTTTACAGGATTAGAATTTTAGGTAAGGTGACAAAGTCAGATGTGCTGGAGCCAGACTTGAGTGGCATGAAATCCATGTAGTATCCCGGCATGTGCCCTTTGTGGAGAGACCAGTCCTCTAATAAGGGTGGGGACAGGGCAGTGGATGTAGCTCTGAGGACGGAGTACCCAGTTTAGCAGATCCAAGGCTCAATCCCTCAGCACCACATAATGGGGTGGGGGTTACACACCTGTGATTCCAACCTGGGGAGGTAGAGGCAGGAGGAGACAGAAGAGGTCATTCTTAGCAATACAGAGTTTGAGGCCAGCCTGGGCTATGTGAGAACGTCTCAAAGAACTAAAAAAAACAAGAAAAAGAGCCAAAACAAACAAAGGAACAAACAAACAAACTGCAGAGAAGACGATGCCTCTCAACAGTTCCCAAGTGAAATGCCAGGCCTCTCTGAAGAGCCTCTCAGAAATCTAATGACGCAGAAAAAGCAATGAGGCTGACGGCGGGGGTGGGGTGGGGCGTGGGGGTGCACAGCTGCAAGGAGGCTGCTCATTCACTGAGCTAGGCAGCAGGAATGTGCTGGCCCGAGTGAGCAGGACAACAGTTCCTCTCAGCAATGCTGCATCAAACTCCCAGGGCAAGGTGCAGGATGCAGAGCCCAGCAGGGGTGAAGGTCCCTGGGGAGGGGGGAGGGATGCGGGACCCAGGAGTGGGGGATGCAGGGCTCGGTGGGGAACTCAGGGAGCCTAGGGCAGAATGCAGGGCAGAGAAAGGGAGGACTCGGCTTGGAGGGTGGGGGGGTGCAGAGCCCAGGTGGGGAGATGCAGGGAGGATACAGGGCTCAAGGGAGGGGGACTCTGGGCCGGGGGGGGGGGAGAGCTCTGGGACTGGGGGAACAATGTAGGGTTCAAGGGTAATACAGAGCCCAGGGGGACGGCCCTGTGATGAAGGTCCCCCCCTCTCCTTCATTCTCATTTATTTCTAGATTTCTGAGAATATGGACATAGCTCCTCTTCACTCCAGGGAGAGAAGCTCATCAATTTCCAGGGGTTAGGGAGGTACAGGCAGTAGGCCCCAAACCCCAGCACTGTCCCCCAGTAGTCTGGTCACTAATTACTACAGAGTTGACCTTGGAAGGAGGGGCCAGACAGACTTTAGTCCACTGTCCTGGGCTTCTAGGCAAGTCATTTATGGCAGTAAATATTTTATATCCATGAAATAAGAAAAGTAACGGCCCTACCTCATAGTTATATTATTATTGCTATTATTTGGTTCTTGTTTGTTTTGTTTTTTGAGATAAGGTCTCACTATGTAGCTCTGACTGGCCTGGAACTCGATAGGTAAACCAGGCTTACCTTAAACTCATACAGATCTCAAGTGCTGGAACTACAGGTGTGCACCAGCAAGTCTGGCCTGCATCCCAGTACCGATGCGGGGTGATCGTCCACGAAGCCCGATGCTCCTGAGGGAAATGGGTTGAGGAGGAGCCTGTGGCCACCTTTCTAGAGCTTATCTGTTTTTGACTACCAGGGATGCTTCTGAGTTTTACTTACTTACTTACTTTAGAGGCAGGATCTTATTCTCTAGCCCAGGTTGGCTTAGAATTTACTACTCTGTAGTTCAGGCTAGACTCCAGCTCCTGGCAATTTGCCACACCTTCAAGCTCAGCGTTCTTGGTCCTGCACCAAGATCTGTTCCAACTGCTTGCTCAGGTGAGGGCTATCCCAGAGCCTGCCCTCCCCGTATTTTTGTTATGTTTTTTGACTCTTAAGGAGGAACAGATTATAATGTAGTCCTAAAATTCTATAGTACAGGTTTGGGCTGTTGAGGGAGGGACTTCCTGTTTCCATTTTTTTTTTATGGAGTCCCTAATCTATGATGTAAATGCATGAGTGTTTATGGCTATTGCCACACACTGGCTGGTCTCTGCCCCTCACAAAAGTTCAGAAAGGCATTTCTGCAGAAGAGGCTGTGGCGTGCAATCATGCTTGTAATCATCCGATTAGAACGATGCTGCCATATACTTGTCCACAGAGCAAGGAGAGCAGGACACACGCCTTTGACTACACACTCACTCTGTGATGGCCTGATAAAGTCCCAGATTGGATTCCTGGTTCTGGCATCCCCTGGGAGCATTTGCCAAGTTCCTTGATTTTGTAGGGTCGGCATTGAATGAGGAGGACGTTTTATGACTTCTCGTGAAGCTTAAATGTAAAGATCTAGGCACCTAGTAGGTGTTCAATTAACCTTAATCTCCTTTTCAAATCTTTTTTGGTTGTGTGGAATGTGAACCTGTGCACGCTTCGTTCTTAGGTGGCTCTCAGGAGCCTACACTCACAGAGCCAGGAGACCTTTGACCCCACTGCCTAACAAACTGCTACTGTCTAGCCAGGGCAGCTTGACTCAGTGTCCGCTGCTGTCTCTAAGGCTGAGAAGGAAGCTTCCGGCTGTCAATTACCAGCTCCTCCCACATCCCCAGCCTGCTTATCAGAGCCTCTGCACAGGGTGCAGAGTTCAGTGGCTGCTGGGGAGGTTGGCCCTGCCGGCCTTACTTTATTCCAGTCAGGGGACCAGGGGTAGGAGAGTGTTCCTAAAGTCTGCTTTAATCTTGCAGTTTGTTGTTCCTGAGCCTACACTGGTCCAGTACTCTTCTTTAAAGTGTCTATTTCACTTCAGCCCTCTTCTGCATACAAGTCTCATACGCTCCTTACCTTTCTCCTTTCTTTTTTGTATTTTTTCTTCTTCTCTTCCTTCCTTCCTTCCTTTCCTTTTTTTTTTTTTTTTTTTTTTGAGACTGGGTTTCTCTGTGTAACAGTCCTGCCTGTCCCGGAACTCACTCTGGAGACCAGGCTGGCCTTGAACTCACAACTCACAAGGATCCCCTGCCTCTGCTTCACAAGTGCTGGGATTAAAGGCCTGAGCCACCATTGTCTGCCTTTTTTTTTTTTAAACTAGAGTTGAGATATGCAACTATTGTTATATATTGATTGAACCAGGGTTTGTGCACGCTCAGGGTACCCTCCGCCCCATGCCAACCAAAATATACCTTTTCTTTAAAAAATAATAAAAAAAGATTTATCATGTATACAATGTTCTGCCTGCATGTATGCCTACATGACTAAAAAAGGGCACCAGATCCCATTACAGATGGCTTTGAGCCACCATGTGGTTGCTGGGAATTGAACTCAGGACCTCTGGAAGAGCAGCCAGTGTTCTTAATCGTGGAGGCATCTCTCCAGCCCCCAAATACACCTTTTCCTTAAATTTAAAAAAAAAAAGTGCATTCGGAACTGGCAAGATGGTTCAGTGGGTAAAGGAGCCTGCCACCAAGCCTGAAGCCCTGATTGAGTTTGATTCCCAATTCCACGGATTGACTCTTACAAGTTGTCCTCTGACTTCCACATGTGTGCCGTTATGTGTTCTCTCCAAAATAAATAAGTGCAAGCTCACTTGCACTTACTATTCTTCTTCTTCTTCTTCTTCTTCTTCTTCTTCTTCTTCTTCTTCTTCTTCTTCTTCTTCTTCTTCTTCTTCTTCCTCTTCCTCTTCTTCTTCTTCTTCTTCTTCTTCTTCTTCTTCTTCTTCTTCTTCTTCTTCTTCTTCTTCTTCTTCTTCTATTTCTTCCTCTTCTTCTTCTTCTTCTTCTTCTTCTTCTTCTTCTTCTTCTTCTTCTTCCTCTTCCTCTTCCTCTTCCTCTTCCTCTTCTTCCTCTTCCTCTTCCTCTTCCTCTTCCTCTTCCTCTTCCTCTTCCTCTTCTTCTTCTTCCTCTTCCTCTTCCTCTTCTTCTTCTTCTTCTTCTTCTTCTTCTTCTTCCTCTTCCTCTTCCTCTTCCTCTTCCTCTTCTTCTTCTTCTTCTTCTTCTTCTTCTTCTTCTTCTTCTTCTTCTTTTTTAATCAGTTTCTTCTTTTTATTAACTCATACACAACTACTTGTCTTCTGGTTTGTTGAAGCAGTAAGTCATACAACACTTGCCACAGCACTGCCCGTCAAAGTGGCTACCCATGAAAACTCCAACAACACATTATCAGAAGGACACTCTCCGACGAAGTCGGCTGGTTCTGCCCTTTTCATCCAATGATAGTATTTCAACTTAACCTCCCTCTTATGCTTATTCTCCTTGGGAGAGGTGTAAGACTTCCTCCTCCTTTTCTTAGCGCCAGCACGAAGTCTCAACACAAGACAAAGGGTGGACTCCTTTTGAAAGTTGTAGTCAGACAAAGTGTGGCCGTCTTCCAGCTGCTTACCAGCAAAGATCAGCCTCTGCTGATCAGGAGGAATTCCTTCCTTGTCGTGGATCTTGGCCTTTACATTTTCTATAGTGTCTGAGGGTTCAACCTCGAGCGTGAAGGTCTTCCCCGTAAGGGTCTTCACAAAACTCTGCATCGTGGTGGCACCTCTACCCGCAATGGCGGATCGGAAAGCACACTTGCTATTCTTGATGCTGAATCGTGCCTACATTCTTTAGAAAACCCTGGGTTGGTGAGGAGCTTAGAAGCGTAAGCTAGTCAGTGAGAGGGTTTGTTACTTTATTCTTTTATTAAATGGCCCCACGTACCCCAGGGCGGTCTCAAACTTGCTTTGTAGCTGAGGATGTCTTTGAACTTCTGACAATCCTGCTTTCACCTCCCCTGTGTGATGATTACTGCTGTGGACCACCACGCCTGGTTTGTGTGGTACTCAAAATAGAACCAAGGCTTCCCGCAATGTTAGGCAAGCTCTCTACCACCTGAGCCCCTAAGAGCTTTGATCTTCTCAATGTAGGGCAACTGGCTTACAGGGATTGTATACATGCAATCCTCTTCCCTAGGTGACTCCTGCTCAGAAAGCTAGCATTCTGGTTTCTATTCCCGAGATGAAAATCTGAGGCCAACCTACATAATACCGGCAGTGGAGGGTCTGGCCTGGGTGGGAGAGTGGTGATTACCCATTAAGCCAAGCGCTACCCTTCTATGGACCCTCAGTGCTCTCTCTCTCTCTCTCTTTCTCTCTCTCTCTCTCTCTCTCTCTCTCTCTCTCTCTCTCTCTCTCTCGTGTGTGTGACATGGCAGAGGCTGGCCCTCAAGGTTGATGTATAGCTGGGGCTGGCCTCGAACTCCTGATTCTCCTGCCTCTGCCTCCTGAGGGCAGATTGCAGGTGTGAGCCACCATATGTGGTCCTGGTCACTGAGTTTCCTGTCGTCGTCATTAAAGGATCTTGGAGTCCTTCCAAATCTCAGTTCTTTAGTAAATCTGTTTTCACTCTGGAAAAAACAAAACCCAAAAAACTATCTCCTTCAAACAGAAAGGAGGAGCAGCTAGGGGTTGAGAAGGTCCCCTGGCCAGCTGTAATGCTGCCCTCTCACACCACGTTGGAGTGTGGGGACTGACTGGAACAGAGCACACAGAACCTCATCCCATGCGAGTGTGAAGACTGGGAGGGAATCCTGCCTGAGGGAGCACGACAGACTGCCCCTAACTCTTCTTGGCATCTTCTCTCTTGGTGACACCTTTTCGAATTACCTAGGCTTGGGTTATGTCCGTCTGTAGTTCCTCTATGTGCTGGGCACACCTCCAGCAGTTCCCTTAGTAAGCCCCTCAGATTAGTCAGTTTAAAGGTGTCAGGGCCCTTTTACTCTTTTGTCTAAGAAGAGTGTACGCACTATTAATTATTGAAAAAGCCCGTGAAGTGACTCTTGAGAGGCAGAGGGGAAAGGAAGTAGGGTTTAAGAGCCGAACCAGTTCAGGGCCAGCTGCCGGCCACGGTAGTCAGGAGATAAGGAGTAAAAGAACAGTTGCTTGGCAGGCTGGAGTGACAAGGGGCGGGGCGGGAGTTCAGCAGACACGATGTTTTCACGTGTGCCTTTGGCTCCTTTGACCTTTTAAATTATGAACACGTATAATTTTGCAAAAAAAAAAAAAAGTTAGACTCCACCAAAGTCGTCATCGCACCAGGAGGAGCTAATACGCTTTGACCTGCAGCCTGGAGAAGTAATAACTAATAAACAGGACACCAAGGGCCTCTCATCTGGGGCTAGACACTAAGCGAAGGGCCTCATAGTTATTAGCTTATTTAATCTTCCCAATAAATCTGTGAGTAATGCTATCATGCCCGTTTCACGAGTGAGGATATGAGAGCACCATCAGGTTGTCACTGATGACAACTGAGGTGCTTCAACTGTACGGTTGGAGCTCAAAATGGTGAACGATTCTTTTTTAGGTTAGATTTTTCTTTATCTATTCATGGGAAATGGAAAATTGTTGGTTCTGCAAGACATTCTTCCTTCTTGCCTATGTTGTTGTTTTCATAGAAAACACACATATTTAGGTCTCAGGACTTGGGAGCTGAAGCCTGTAGTGATGGTCTTGAAAACAAGCCCGGCAGACCCAGGCTTATGTCCAGGTGGCTCTCCCGTTAACATCCCATTTCTTCCCTCGACATTGCTGGGAAGTGAATTAAGGCCTCCGGTCAGGCAGGCAAGCGTTCTACCCAGGGCACATCCCCAGGGTCAGGCGTCACGATGGGCTTTTCTCCCATGAGGTTCCTGGGGTGAACAGTGAGTTCACAGTGCTACAGTCCTATCCCTTAGAGACCATCAGACGGTTTCTGTAGAACAAACCCAGGCGTGGGCGGGCTGGGTAAACTGCTCAAGGTCACAAAGCCGGGAGCTACAGTAGTTGGGACCGGAATCCAAATAAGCGGAGTCCAGAGTCCGTACCCTGCTGGACAGCTTTGTGATGCCACGTCTCGTCTGCAGCCAAGGCTAACTCAGTTACTCCCAGAGGCCCGCTGATCACACTTCTCTCTGCTCCCTACTCTCTGGGATTCAATGTAGAACAGTAAGGATCTGTTGTTAGAAACATAAGTCCAAGGATTTGTTTGAGTCTGGGCGCCAATAAGAACAGGTGCCGGAAATGGAATGTCAATGGATAGGTCCAAATGTCACAAGAATCTGGCTAGGAAAGGTAGGGCTGCTCTTGGATTCCGTTTCCGGGTCGAGCCCCTTTGTCAAGTATTATGTAAAGGGCCATGGGCATAGGTCTCTGTGTCTGAAAACCTCAGGTTTCTGGTTAGAAAAAAGAATTCAAGTACTGAGAACTGTCTATAAGGAAGTGTGGAGCGTTAGAGCCAGCATGAGACCTAGGTCAGGGTAAGCAAAGAGAGTTTTTCTACTTCACGTACTTCACTATGATGCACATCTTAAAAAATGAGTTACGTGGCTAGGCGTGGTGGTGCATGCCTTTAGTCCCAGCACTCAGGAGGCAGAAGCAGGTGGATCTCTGGGAGTTTGCCAGCCTGGTCTACAGAGTGAGTAGGACAGCCTGGGCTACACAGAGAAACTCTGTTTCAAAAAAACCAAAAAATAAAATAAAATAAAATAATAAATAAATAAAAATTATTCCTTTTTCTTTAAAGATAGTCTCACATAACCTAGGTTGTCCCCAAACTTACTAAGTAGCAGAGTGTAGTTTTCTAATGTCTGAGTTTTTGTTGTGATAAAACCATGACCAAAAGCAACTTGAGGAGGAAAGTGTTTTTGTTTTACATTTCTGGATAATAGTCTATCAATGAGGGAAATCAGGTAGGAACTCAATCAGAGAAGGAACCTGGGATCAGGAACTGAAGCGGAGGGCATGGCGGAGTGCTACTCACTGGTTTGCTCATCCTGCTCTCTTATAGGAACAGGGCCACCCAGGGGTGGCACTACTCACAATAAGCTGGGTCCTCCGCCACCAATAAAGACAATTCATCACAGGTTGCTCACAGGCCAATACAGTAGGGGCATTTTCTCAATTGAGCGTCCCTCTTTCAAAATGAGCCTGGCTTGTGTCAAGTTGACAATAAAAACTATAGCCAGCACAGAGGATGGTCTTGAACTCCTGACCCTCCTGCTGGTCTCTCTGGTGCTGGAATTACAAGCATACACCCCCCACCTCCAGTGCTTTTAAAGTTTTTTTAAAGTGAACATTATTGGGCAGTAATAGGTATTTCACAGCTGTTTTTTACTTAGTTCCGAGAGAGAAAGGCTAATACTAAAGGCTAGTACTCAAAGAGTAGTACTAAAGGCCTTTGAAGTCTACTGCCATCTAGTGAGGCTGAACTGACACCCGACAAGAAGGAAGTCCATTTCTTGCCATTTCTATCACCTGCACGTAGGTAAGCGAGCCTTGTTGGATTTGCTCATGCTTACTGTAACTGGTGCACCGGACTTAGGTTTGCAAATTTATCATTTATTCCCGTGATAACAGGTTAAGTAAAA
The DNA here is from genome assembly GCA_036184795.1 of Tokudaia tokunoshimensis. NCBI lineage: Eukaryota > Metazoa > Chordata > Mammalia > Rodentia > Muridae > Tokudaia > Tokudaia tokunoshimensis. The sequence continues at coordinate 22,443,980 of BTHU01000001.1, read as the reverse complement.
TTTTATACAAAATTTACCTGTACTTCCAACTTCACCCACTCCAAAGGAGTGGTGGCCAGGTGGCTGGAGAGGCAACTCATGCTGTGTTACTTTGGGAGGGTGGGAGGAGCTCCTATTTTTAAAGACAAGGTATTGCCATATGGCCCTGGATAGCCCAGCACTCATGATAAAGATCAGGGCGGCTGGAAACGTGCAGTGTTCCTTCCGCCTCTTCCTCCCTAGTGCTAGAATTACAGGTGTGCCACCCTGCCTGGCAAGGGGCTGGATCTTAGTCTGTCACAAGTAGGTGAAAGACTACTAAAACAAAGTTTTGTGACTATCAAGTTTGAGAACCACTAGATGGCAAGGTTCCCAGTCTCTTTGGTGACTTTAATCCACATCCAAATAGGGAGGTGGATTACACACAAGGCTAATCATGCCTTAATCAGGTTAAGGTAATGGACAGTTTAAGGGCTGAAAATAACTAAGACTGCCCTGGCCTCCAGAACTCAAACAGCTGAATCCTGACCAAGCTAAACTGGGAAAGGGCAGAGGTAACCCTGAGGAATCCCCGGCAAGACCTGACACCAGAGACAGCGGAGCTAAGTTTAAAACTGGCGGCTTTCCATCATGGCTCTAGTGTATGTAGCACAGGAAGGTACTTCCCGGGTATAATCAGCAACCTTTCCAGAATGAAGGAAATATCACAAAGTCGCATAGTGTGATTTCAGACTAACCTTATGAACCTTAGTTAGCTGTATCAGCTTCTCTGCAGAAGGCAAGACATGCTTGCCAAACCACTGGTGAATTCCAACTGTCACTTAAAGTCAGCTAACTCAGTTAAGACTTATTATTTGTTGTATGTGCATGAGTGTCTTGCCTGCATGAAGTGCACCACGTACATGCTGGTGCCCACAGGAGGCCCTGGAACTGGAGGAACGAACAGTTCTGAGCTGCCATGTGGCTTCTGGGGAACAAACTTGGGTCCTCTGCCAGGGCAGTAGCGCTTTTAACCACCAAGTCATTTAACTCCAAATCACTCCTAATCTATAGAACAATCTTCAGGATCCTCGGCCTCACTGGCTGCTTTGAATAGGAAATGAGATACGGCAGATGCGTTCTGGACTGGTCTGGTTTATGACAGCCCTGTTAATTGCCATTACCATCCAGATTTTCAGTGGTTAAGTGTCATCTTTTTTTTTTAAGATTTATTTATTTATGTATATGAGAGTACACTGTAGCTGTACAAAGAGATGGTTGTGAGCCATCATGTGGTTGCTGGGAATTGAACTCAGGACCTCTGGAAGAGCAGTCAGTGCTCCTAACCATTGAGCCATCTCTCCAGCCCCATCTTTTTTTTTTTTTTAATTTTACTTTTTTAAGAATTTTGTCATTGTGTTGCCTGCTTTATGTATGTGCACCACATGCAGTGCTCACAGATCAGAGGGAGTTAGATTCTCTGGTACTGGAGTTATGAATGAACTACCATGTAGGTGCTGGGACCTGAACCTGGGTCCTCTACAAGAACAAGTGCTCTTAACTGCTGAGCCATCTCTCCAGCTTCTAAGTTCATAAAAAAATAAAAATAAAAACTATGCCAGGTGATGGCGGTGCATGCTTTAATCCACTTGGGAGGCAGAGGCAGGCAGATCTCTGACTTTGGGGCCAGTCTGGTCTACCGTGACAGCCAGGGCTACTCAGGGAAACTGTAGACCAGACTGGCTCCAAACTCAGAGATCTGCCTGCCTCTGCCGCCCAAGTACCACTGTGATTAAAGGCATGTTCTGGCTAAAAAATTATTTTCAATATGTGTGTGCATGTGCACAGGTGCAGGTGCCTACAAAGGTCAGAGGTATAGGATTCCCCTGGAGCTGAACTAGGAGGTACTGTGAGTCACCTGATTTGGGTGCTGGGAAATGAACTCAGGTTCTCTGAAGAGCATTTATGGACTCTAACTGCTGGAGCCATACCTCCAGCCCTAAGGTTCATGTTCAAAGGATTCCAAAGCTGAACTATTAATGTATAAGATAGACTTAGCGGAGAAGACCTACCTCCCTCAGTCCCTTCACACTCCTGAGGCCTGGCCACAGAAGGGTGTTTCTTGAAGTGTCTAAAGTAGTCCTTGAACCTGCTATGTAGCTAAGAAGACCCTGATGTTCTAATTCTGACTCCATTCTCTCAAGTGCTTATATTATAGGGCACCACCAGGCCTAGGATGTCTTTTCTTATGCCAGTGGTACCTGAGATCGAATCTAGGGTCTCTGGCATGACAGGAGGGTGCTATACAATCTATATTCCTGGCACCTGAAGTGACTTTGTTTACAGGGCTCCATTTTCCTCAACTATATCTTTTACAAACAACTTCATACTCAAAACTTTTCTTCCACCTCTACCGTGCCTAACACATGGGGTTTGCATTTCTTACTTGGGTGTACAAAGCCATTTACATACAGATCTAAAGCCATTTTTCCAAGCCAGGTATGGTAGCTCAGGTCTGGAACTGCAGCACTGGGGAGGCAGAGAGGACACTGTAAGTTTGAGGCCTCCTGGTCTCCACAGTGAGTTCCAGATGAGCCTAAGCTATATTAAAGACCATTTCACATAGAACCATCAGCCCCCACCCTGATACTCCTTTCCAGGCTCTGCTATACCTGAGTCTCCAATTTTGATAAACTTTCCTTGTTTCCCTAGCAGTCGGGAGTCTTTGAAAGGGCTCCTCCCTAAAATGAGTGACTTCCACTATAAAGCCTGAATTAAGGCTTAGCCGGGATGTTGAGTTTTACTGTGCAGCTTGGACAGACCTGGCTGGGGCTCTGGATCCTCCTGTTTGCACCTTGAATGCTGGGATTACAGAGACATTCCATCCTGCATGGCAAAACATTTTAATGGTGTCTACCCCAGTTTCTTTAAAGTGTCTTTTCTCAGGCTCCTTTATGAGCCTCATCTCATCTTTCTCTGAGTCTCATTATGTGGCCCTGGCTGTCCTGAAACTCTGTAGATCAGGCTGGTCAACTCAAGAGCTCTAGGTGCCTCTGAGATTAAAGGTGTGCCACCACACCTATTGCTGTATCATTTTCTCTAACACAGCATTCCAGTTTTGCTTATGTTTGCCTATCCCAAAGACATCAAGTTTCTTGTTTTGTTTTTTTTTTTTTTGCTTTATTGCAACTACTCCGAGTATACTGTGTTAGTACCATTTGAGAAGCACTCTGTGAAGGTGCAGTGATATAGCTTCTCTTCCTTTACAGTTTAGAGTTTATGGAGGACACAGTCTCCTGTACGAATGCTATTATAATAGTGTGATAAACTGGGTGGGGTGGCACAGGACTTTAGTCCCAGCACTCTGGAGGCAGAAGCAGGTGGATTCCTGAGTTTGAGGCCAGCCTAACCTAATTAACGATAGCCAGGGCTACAGAGAAACCCTGTCTTAGAATAAAAAAAACAATCAGTGTGGAGCCGGCTGATGGTGGTGGCAGCTCCTTAGGCCTTTAATCTCAGGGCTCGAGGCAGAAGCACGTAAGTCTGAATTACAGAGATAGACAACAGCTGAGACTACATAGTGAGACCATTAAAAAAATATACAGCTTGCAAGTATACTTAAAAAAGAAGAGGCAGTCCTCGGGCAGCACCTGAGTATGCTAACCTTTCTCAGAGTGAGAAACCACAAGTGGTGCGTGTGCAGTTAAAGGAGCAGAGCACCTGGAGAAGGTTTTGCTTTTGCAGGGTTTAATCCAAGCACCTACAGGTGTTTGCAGAGGCAGGCGCTCACACACAAGAACAGAAATGGGGCCTGACAGTAGCAGTAGCAGTCAAGAGAGGCAGGTATGAGAAACTTTCTTTATTTCTTCGAAACAGGTGAAAATAAGCAATTCTTATATTTCTCACTTGTAAGATTTTTAAATTCTTAAAAATGCAATTTCTTGTTTTCAAAGCACATGCCATCTTTAAAAAAAATCTCAGCAATATACATTTGCACCCAAGAAATACATGCAGCATCACTGTCACCTGACAATGTCCTGCACTGACCCACCGACTCCCGCAGATGTGCCTTCTACTTGGGGACTCAGAACACAGGCTTCAGTGCAACCCTTATTTCCGTAGGAAACACAGGACTAGTGATGTTTTCTAACTGTTTCCTGATGGCTGAGGAATGGCAGCCCTCTGCCTTATTTAAAGCACTCTTTAACATGCTGAAGTAAGGAACGACTAGAATTCAGTAACATTTGAGGATCCTAGTGTGGGTCTGAGGAGGGATTCTTAGGGCTACCCTGTGCCACAAACTTAGGGAAAAAAATTTACCCAGAAAACAAAACTGAAAAACTCTTAGATTTTATCAATACACCCTTTTAAGTATTTTTTCTTTTAATTATTTTTTTCTTAAATTTTGAAAGCAGCTTATCGTGAATGAAAAGCAGTCCCTGAGTAACTGCAGTAAACAGTCTTTACATACACATACATGTACACGTACATCTGTATTTGCAGCTTAGCTCATTTTGGTTCTGCCTTGGTTTACCTCCCCAGAGTTAGGTGAATCCCATCCCTTCCTTCTTTCAGTTCTCATGTGCAAGTACGACAGCATCAGCTCTGGGAGTCGGCGTGCTGCAGATGTTTCCCCGGTGTGAGCATCTGCTTGTCCCCAGCCAGGTTTCCAGAGTCACTGCAGGTCAGTTTTTTTTTTCAACCCACAAACCCTGTGAGCACCATAAACGCTTCACGTCTTCTTCATCAGGCGCCGGGACTGCCACGAGTGGAGCTTGTTGTAGGCTGTCTGCAGCATCTCTTCTATGTGACTTACCAGCTGAAAGAGACCGGAGACATTGCAGCGAGTAGTTGGGAAGCTACCGCTTCACATCCACGCCCGCACACACTTTCCAGCACATCCCTCAGTCAACAAGGCTGAGATCCTCAAGCAAAGGTGCAACCACACATTGCATGCACAAGATAGGTGGTCGGTGCAGGATCTGACAGTCAGCTGCTGCATCTGGGTCGGGATACTATGCCTGGCCATTAAACAGCACCAGAATGTGGAAGTTCCCACTGCTTTTGTGCAATGAGAGACAAATCAAGTTGATTTCTCAATTTACACACTGGTCAGCTGAAGAAGGCCAGGACACCAACATTGACACTTTTTCTCTGTGAGACACTCAGTCTGGCTTTGAACTTTTAGCAGTCTCCCCGCCTCTGCCTGAGTGCCAGGACCATAGGCACTCACTGCCATATCTGACTCAACGCTAAGTTTTTGAAGAGTGGGTCTGACAAAAAGTCAAGTCAAGGGAGCACACTAACTCGTGAGGTCAGAAAGCCTTGGAATGTGTTTATGTGGTTACAGTAAAGTCTTTTATCATTCTAGGAGGAGGGGGACAGACTTGGGGTGCTCTAAATCCTTTAGCAGGTCATGATTTTGATCTAACAGAGAGATTTAAGGATGTCCCCACCCCAGCGGCATATGCAAGACAGTAGCCAAGCACTTGCATAGAAGGTGTAAAGTGCACATTCAATCTTCAGCAACCCCCACATCGAGTTCCCTTTTCAGGGGAGGAGGAGGGTGCGCCATTAGCTTTGTCTGCAAAATGTAGCGGCTGGTAGTAGTGGCTTTACAATACCAGTGAGATGCATTTCCTATCCTACAATGCGGCTACACATAGCCTGTGAATCCTCAACACAGTGCTGCAAACAATCAACTGAGGCAGCCCAGAGGGCAGAGAACCTGCTTAGTGTTCTTGGCCTGTTGTAAGAGACACTCAAGGCTCACTGGGAAAAATCATAAGTGATGAAGACTTTGCTAAACCCCATTTCTTATCATCCTAGTTATAGACAGATGTTATGTTTGCATATACTATTTCTCACAAAAACCTCTTCAATATTTATTCTAATTCTGCTTGGAAACAATACTAAAGACCTTGTGCAAGGCAGCCCTGCTCCACCACTGGCCTTACTGCTGTAAAGCACCATCCAGGGCCAGCTCTGCTTCCTATCAGTAACATTTTATCAGCCTGTCACTGCCAGGTTTGTGAATGCTACTCAGTTTTTAAAAATTAGTAACTATATACTTATCCTACTTGGTTTGAGAGAGAATTGACTCCTACAAGTGTCTTCTGAGTGTGGCATATCTATACCTCCATCCTGCCTCAACACACTACATAAAATAAAACAGAAAGAAAAGCAGTGGAATGATTTTCATAAATGCTGGTAGGAGGTACTGGTGTGCAGCTGGATAGGGCACAGAGAATATTTTCACTAACTGCCAAGTACTTTTTTTCTTTTGATACAGATTTCATTATGTAACTGGGGCTAGTGTAGTGAGAATTCTGTAATTTTGGTTTCTTAAAAAAAACAACAAAAACAAAACAAAACAAAAAAAATAAACCCAGAAATATTATAGGAATCTCTTTTTGTTTTAATCCCAGGTGTGCAATACTGGGCTGCATTGCCTTAGCTGACTGATTTGCCTCATGCTCTAGCAGAGGCAAGGTTTTACCAACTGCAGATATACTTTCCATGACTGTGTGATGGTGGAATTCTGGGAACTTTTCATATGGTCTATAGCTGCTAGGGCCTGAGAGGTGGGTGGGGGCTGGTTGTGGTTTGTTAGTAGTTGTGCTCAAGAAAAAGAAAAAAGAAAACAAAAACCAAGAAGTTAGATTCAGAGACCTCTATCTCTATCTCTTTCTCCCCTCCAGTGACAGGGGATAAAACTGGGGGAGAGGGGAGATAGAAGGGTGGGAAAAATAACCCACAAAGCAGCAAAGGCCAGCTACAGTCTAGCTTAAGTACAAGTACTTTATATAATTAAAAATAGCATCCTGAGCAAAGAAAAGAACAATGTAATTAAATATATGAGAACAAAGTTAATTTCATCATTCAACAGAAAGAGGCACACCACTGGGGCTTACATTTGTGCTTAAATACTGCCTCCGAATCTTTTCTTGGAATGGGCAGAGCTTTGTAACCTGGAACCGTTCCAAATTACTCTTCATTTTCACTACCTAAAAAAGATGAGAAACAACGAATTACAGAGAAACTGTAAAGAACCTGCAGGAACCAAAAGACTGCTTCTAAGAGGTGACTTCTATTAAAATGTGTGTCTTTCACGCAAATCTTTACACTTATTATCTCAACCACTGTTGTAGTTATGTGAGCACAAACATATGCAAGAGGCAGTTCATACTGCTTTAACATTTCTCTTCATTTATGTGAACACCTTTACTCAGTAAGTGCTTGTCTCAGTCACCATGTTCGACAAACCAGGCTTTCTGAGCCAGTTCTCCTCTGGTAGGTATTTGAGCCTTTTCTACTTTTTTAGTCTTACATGGTGGCATGGGAACAATTTCTCTAGCTCTAAATATATGTATTTATACATACTTTAATTTTTTTAATTTCCTTAATGTAAGTTTTTATTATTTACCTCATGAATGGCTTTGAAAATTTATTTTTTATGCATGTAAGTGTTTTGCCTGCAGGTATGCCATGTATGCCTGCTGCCCTCTGAGGAAGGCAGCTATTAGAACTAGAGTTATAAGTGATTATGAGCCACCATGTGGGTTCTGAGAACCAAACTCAGATCCTCTGCAAGAATAACTGCTCTCAACTGCTAAGCCATCTCTCCAGGTCAAACTTTGAGGCAATTTATTGTTTTTCTTCAATACAAGTTTTCTCTGTGTAGCCCTGGCTGTCCTGGTACTTGCCCTGGAGACCAGGCTGGCCTTGAACTCATAGATTCACCTACCTGTCTCCCAAGTGGTGGGATTTACAAGTATTTGGCCCTATTATCTGGCACTTTACCCCAAAATTTTAAATGAATTCTAAGTAAGCCAAAAACTTTGTAATTGTGGAAAATAGACACCCCTCTCAGCCATTCAGAATTAGTGATCATTTTGAGTGTTCAATGTTCTTTAACTGCAATTTTATTGAGTCTGAGCTACCTGGGTTCACTCTGTCGCTTTATTAGGGATGAAACCCAGGATCTTGCACTGCAACTGAGGTAGCAGTTCCTCTTCCTTCCCCACACACTTTGGTGGTGCAGGGAGTCAAATTGGGGCTTGATACATACTACACAAGGGCTGTATGCATGTTCAGCCTTTTTTGTTTTTATTTAATCTCAATATGTAGTTCAGATTTTTTTCAGAAGCTTTTTTTTTTTTTAAAAGATTTATTTTATATATGTGAGTATACTGAAGCTGTCTTCAGACACACCATGTGGTTGCTGGGAATTGAACTCAGGACCTTTGGAAGAGCAGCTAGTGCTCTTAACCACTGAGCCATCTTTCCAGCCCATATTTTTTTTCTTTTTTTTAATTTTTTTTTTAATAGAATCTCACTACATAACCCTGGACGCCTTGGAATTTCCTATGCAGACCAGGTTATCTTCAAATTCAGAGTTCTGGAATTAAAAGCTTTTGTCACCATTCCGAGCTGGTGTTTAAATTTTGAACTCAAGCCTTTATCTCCTCTGTTTGATTTTGATTCCAGCCTGCTTGTTTCTTGTATTCTCTAGAGTACTGCTTGTTAGGTCCTCTATTGTTATTATTAAGTAATTAATTTTTAGACAGGATCTCATTGTGAAGCTCTGGTTGGCCTGCTTCAGTTTCCCAAGTGCTGAGATTAAAGGTGTTCAGTGCCCCACTTGACTCTTCTGCCCATTGTTTTTAAAAAGCTTTTAATCTTTTCTCCTTCTTTAGCTGCTGAGCGAGTCTTGGACTTTAAACAAACTAAGCACATGCTCTGCCACCAAGCTTCACCATCTGTCCTGTCTTTTCCTTAATATTTGCTCAAAGAGCAATTTATATAGGGAAGTTAGTATTGTTACTGATGCTACAAATATTTTTGTTAATTACTCTTTAATAGACAACAAGAGTTTTAAATCTCAGACATTTCATGCTAGAGCTTGGGATGCAATTTAGTCATAAAGCACTTGTGTAGCGTCTCGATCTCTGGGGCTAACCCTAGGACTACAAAAAGAAGAAAAATCCAGTGCTGCTTGATGTCAGTTTTTATTTGTGATTTTAATCAATAACAAATGTAACAAAGAGCAAGCTGAGTCTGTTTCCCAATTGTTTATGGTCTGGAGGTAGAGTGGCTAAACTGTATGCTAAGAGTTATATAACTACCATGGCTCAATTTCCTAACCTATAAAATGGGAATTATGGTCAATACCTTCTCCAAGCATACACAGGGAGGCTTAAATGATGTATGAATGCCCAACAGTCACACTAAGCTGGCACACGGCAATGCATGTTTACCTCTCAGTCATTACCACAGTAGCTGGTTGTATTTAGAATCAATTCTAACCTTTTCTTCTAGGAATGGCGTATTAACAGGAAAGCAAGACCAGAAATGCCGCAGAAGTTCCCCAACAGCCACATACAAGTGTTTCAATTCAGACTGAATATCGTTCGGCACCATCTCTGCAAAAAGAAGAAGAGAGCCCTAGGGCAAGAGCTACTCCCAGTCCTAAAACTGACCACTCAGTGTTGTTCAGCAATGCAGTGTATTCACAACTTGAAGGAGGTCAAACTTTCAGCAAAAATCCCAACCCGTTGAAGAAAAATTAATACAGTGCTGGTGAGGTGTGTCTCAGAGGATGAAGATACTTACTGGCGACCTGAGCTCAGGAACTTACATAGAGGAGAGAACTGATTCTTGTAAGCGGCTTTCTGACCTCATATGCCACACCCTCCACATGTACCAGGGCACTCTGACAATTCCTCACCCCCAATAAAGAAATTTAATAACTCAAAAAAGACAAGGCAGCACATCCATAGCATTTCTTTAGCACTAACTGAGCAAAGAGGAAAAGGGAGAAGGTGGCCCACCACGTACGGTTTATAGCTTGCTGTGTCCCTCCCTGCATAAGTGCTCCTCCAGGTGACAGGGCTGTGATGGTGCTACTAGCAGCACTGCTCGAGAGAACCTGCAAGAGATGAGTCAGGAACTGATTTACCTCCCTTCTAGAATCTGCCTCAATAGTTGTTTTACTCCCATGCAAATACATTATGCACAGCAACCAGAATAACTTGAGGTCAGAAATTGTGTAGAAAACCCATCTGCCATGAATATAGCAGACCCCACAACAGAACCTTTAAAAAAAAAAATCAGATTCCTTGGAGTTGAATTACAAGTGGCTGTGAGCTATCCACTGTCAGTTCTGGGAGCCAAATGTGAGTCTTCTGACAAGAACAGCGTACATTCTTAGTTTCTGAACCACTTAACCTCTCTGACTCCTACAAATTTGATTTCTGAGGCTTTTGTTAACTATGGTTTGACATTATTAAATAGGGGATATTAAGATACTTCAGTTTGTAAAGATGCTTGCTGCCAAGCTTGACAACCTCAATTCAATCCCTGGGACCCACATGGTAGAGAGAACCAAGTTGTCCTATATGCTTGGAGTTCTGCAACTGCTTTGGCTCTCAGTTTCCTGATCTATGGGTCTGAGTTTTACACAGACAAAACTACTTACATATAGCTCCTAGTCCACTATAAATTTTCCTAAAAATGGCCTCACAAAACCCAGTATAAAACAACAAATGTTCAGCTATATAGTTCAACTGTCTATGCTTACAACCTGAGGTAGTAGCTACAAGAATTCTGGCCTTAAAAGAGTAGAAGTCACCTACCTGAGTTAACTTGGGTGTATAAGCTTCCATTTCTTGTCTAATACTTTGAAAAGAATTAATAATATCCTGACTTGTTGCATACTGTAGTGACTGAATTGGAGTAGGACCATGATAATACCTGGAGATTAGCACAGAAGTAATCAATTATATAAAGGGTTCCATATCTTTCGAATATTTTAGCATCAACAAACAAAACATTCCCTTACAGCAAAAAGTGATATTACACATTAATGAAATTTAAAGCTATTTAGTTTTCTGCTTTAGCGCTCTTAACCGCTGAGCCATCTCTCCAGGCCCAGTTTTATTTTCATTATTGTTAGTTCTATACAGTGTGGTGGTGGGCAGGTATGTGCATGAGGGTGCAGGTGCTCGTAGAACCCAAATACTGGATCCCTGGAGCTGGCATTCTAGGTGTTGTGAACCACTTTGGGTGTTTGAAATCAAACTAGGGTCCTCTCCAAGAGCAACATGAGTTCTTTGCCACTGAGTCATCTCTCCAACCCTTGTAATTTAATTTCTATAAAAGGCAGTAAGAAAAAAATAACATGAAAATTCAAAATTTGAGCCTGTGAGATGGCTCAGTTGGTAAAGGACCTGGTGCTACACGTGATGACCTGAGTTGGGTCCCCAGTGGAAGGATGGAACTGATCCTACGCTGACCCTGACTGTCACACTTGCTGTGATACATGCACATACACTATGTAATAAAAATTAGTTTTTTTGACCTTCATCATTTAGGATGCATTCCAGGTATGTATAAAGTTGAAAAAAAGATTTATTTTATTAATGCTTTGCCTGTATATATATCTGTATCACATGTATGCCTGGTGTCAGGATGAAGTTGGATTCCCTGGAATTCAAGTTCTGAATGAATCTTTTTAGCTCAGGCTAGCCTTATTTGCTGTACAGCTGAGGATATCCTTGAACTACTGCTTCACCTACTTTTAACTCACGGCTGCATACAATTATACCAAGTTTGTCAGACAAACTTTTGAAGAAATGTGTATATTGCACGTTTATGGCAACAAACTGACTTTAGACTTGCAGAGTATACTCTGCACTGATTGCTACATAAGAATTTCGCTTCCATCAGCCAAACTGACCTGTCTGACTTCTTGAGATTCAATGCAATCGTTTTCACAGAATTGTTGTTTCCCAAGTCTTCATATTCAATGGACTCCTGCAACTTTGCCTGCAATTAATGACATGGTATTTTTGTTAGAAACTGACTGAAATTTCAGAGCATGAAAAATAAAGCCCTTCCACTGTGGCTAAGCCAGTGTTCTCTCCAATAACCAACATGAAGTCCTGCTTCCTACATTTTGGTCATACCAGTTATTATATATAAAAAAATTTTTTTGAGACAAAGTTTCTCTGTGTAGCCCTGGCTGTCCTGGATCCCTCTGTAGACCAGGCTGGTTTTGAATTCATAGATCCACCTGCCTCTGCCTTCTGAGTGCTACAGTAAAAGACATGGGCTACCATACTTAGGTTTCTTTTTTTAAGTCCGATAAAGCTATCACAAAAATAATTGTAAGAGGAGGATCATCTGTATGTCCTTATTGATTTTTATAATTTTATCATTTGGTGCTAGAGAACTGAAGCCAGCACCCTGTGAATCTTCAATAAGCTATTTACCACTAAGCTACATCCCATTAATTTTAACAAAGTAGCAACAGCCACACAGGGCTCATCTATACGGATATATCACAGACATCAACTTTTTGCTGCTGTCATAACTGCAGTCCTGTATTAGTATCTAATCTAAATCTTTGCACACACACTCCCCGTTTCCTTAAATGCTTTTCATATGTACTGCTTGACAGGTGTCTAAGTATCCTTTCTATAAATGGGGAGAAAACACTTAAAAGAAATGAAGTAAGGAGCAAGCAGCTACTTTAACTTACTATATAAACAAACCAAACCAAACCATAAAAACTTTCTCTCCACTGTCTTTGTTAAACACTTTCCCCAGAAAACAAAATCAATCAATCAATCAATCAATCAATCAATCAATCAATCTCTCTCTCTCACACACACACACACACACACACACACACACACACACACACCTGATGTATATGTACACAAAGGGAGGGAAAAGCTGAATAAACTACTGATGAGAACTGAGCCAATGGAATGATAGCCGCTTAAGTCTATGTTGAGTTTCCTAATGTTCTACAATGAGGGTAATAGGTCTGCCATCTCCGTTAAAAAACCAAAACCAACCCCAGGAAACAAACAATATAAAGAATTTAGATCCTTATATCCAGAGATACATAATCCCCAAATGGCCTAGCTCTGATGCCCATACCCTTTTGACTGCTGGCTGAAAGCAGTCTGTATCTCCAGAATTTCCATCCACACTGCTGGGCTCACTGTTCTGTCCATTTTGTGATTGTCTGAAAAAGAAATGGAAAACAAGCCCCTGTTACAACTGCTGAATCTCACTTGGTTATCCTGAAAGGTCAGTGACAGTCTCTACATGTACACTTAACTGTTTTCTGAGACCAGCAGCCAGGACCATGGCACTGTGGTGGTTAAACCTTTTGATGATGGCAGCATTACTATTCTCCTTCATGGATTTGGAATTGGAAGTAGATGGCACAGAGGAAATGCCATAGCCCTGTGAGAAACAATTTAGTAAACAAAATCAAATACAAGATTGGATTCCTAGATATGGAACACATAATTGTAATCCCAGGGCTTGCTCGCCATTCTGTACAGACTACCCAATGTGATCTGGTCTCATGTAACAGCCTGGCAAGATGTGCCCACTGGTGTAACAGGCATCAGTATTATGAGGGTAACTGCTTTCTGATTGGATCCAGGACTTATCTACAGGAAGTACTCATGCTTGGTACAGCTAGCCTGATTAAGAGCTGGTGGCTAGAGTGATCACAGGTCCAAAGCAGGGAACCCACTACCATCATTCTGTTAAATGGACATAAACTGTTTTCTGAGTATCTCATGTTCACACCCATATATTGATACTGACAGCTGTCATCAAAGAATTTCATAAAAAAGTAAAAAATAGGGCTCAAGAGATGTTTCAGTGGTTAAGAGCACTGACTGTTCTTCCAGAGGTCCTGAGTCAATTCCCAGCAACCAAATGGTGGCTCACAACTATCTGTAATGGGATTTGATGCCCTCTTCTGGTGCGTCTGAAACAGTTCCAGTTTACTCACATACATTAAATATTTTTTTCAAGATTTATTTTTATGTATGTGAGTACACTGTACTGGTGGTCTTCAGACACACCAGAATCTTTTTAAAAAAAAAACATAAAATTAAAAAGCTAGGTTTGATGGAACGCTTCTTTATTATTCCCCAGCACTCAAGAGGCAGAGGCAGGCTGATCTTTTATTTTAATAATTAATTTAATGTGTGTGAGTATGCTGTAGCTGTCTTTAGACACCACCAGAGGAGGGCATCTGATCTTATTACAGATGGTTGTGAGCCACCATGTGGTTGTTGTGAATTGAACTCAGGACCTCTGGAAGAGCAGTCAGTGCTCTTAACTACTTTCCAGCCCAGGCAGGCAGATCTCTAAGTTTGAGGCCAGGTCTACAGAGAAACCCCCATCTTGGGAGGGAAAAAACAAAACAAAACAAAACCCACAAAACCCAAATTAAAAAAAAAGATTAAGGTTTTTTTTGTTGTTTTTTTGACATTAATATAAACACACTCTTCCCCTTCTATCTTCCAAAATCTCCCATATCCCTTCTTGCACTCCTCCAAACTCATGACCTCTTTCTTCATTAACTACTGGTATATGTACATATGTATAGCTTCTTATTGTAGAGAGCAGCGGTCACAAAATCTGAAGGGACAGTGGAGAGCTTGGCCCTGAGTAGGATAGTGTGAGGAGCAGGCACAAGGAGCGGAGAGTCAGGACGGAGGCAGTTTGCAGACATCTTCTGGATATGAGGCCACTGTTGTAGTCTTTTCAGTTATTGCCCAATACCCACATGAGACTGGGCACCAATATTTCATCACAGAAGGGTTAAGAACCCATGACTACTGACAGTGAACTGCCCCTGGGGAAAGGAGTGACACTTTCTTCATGTCACTGGTAAACTGCCCATGTTCCAGTAAATAAATTCCTACCCATGCGCATGAAAGGGACCTTAACAAAACTCAGTGGGTTCCACACATACAAACAACAGGAGAGTTGGTCTTCTTTTTGGGAAGGAGAGAGGGGACAGCAGGGTGTTGGGGTAAACATAACTAAAATTCATTATATCCATGTACACAGCTGTCTAAAGAAATAGAAATAGAAAATAGCCGGGCAGTGGTGGTGCACTTTAATCCCAGAGGCAGGTGAATTTCTGAGTTCGAGGCCAGCCTGACCTACGGAGTGAGTTCCAGGACAGCCAGGTCTACATAGAGAAACCCTGACTTGACACCCCTCCGCCCCCCCAAAAGGTAAAAGCTGAGAATCACTAACTGAAGGTGGCCCTGCCTCTGAACATATGTGTACGTGTACACACACACATACACACACACAAAATGAACAAACAAAAACACAGAGACTCAACTTCTGGTTTTATTGTATTTTCTGATTGTTAGTCTAGGCAGACAATCAACTTTTAAGGTCTAACTATAGATTATTCAGCAGAAATCCACACCACCCTCTCTGTTTTCTTCTCAATTTTACCTCCAGAAAAAAAAAAAAAAAGAAAAAGAAAAAAGACGTCTTTCTATTTGACAAGTGTAGGTGCCAAGAGGTTGCCCCTTCTTGTAGGCCAGCTCATCAAGGTTAGGACATAAAGGAGCTATGAGGGAACATGACCAACATTACTGGAGGGGAGGTGGCTCAGTCACTACCCAAGCAAATGTTAAAAAGTTTTTAAAATAAAATATGGAAGAACCATGAACAGGTTTCTGAAGGTCATCAAAGGTTTGTTTCATTGTGCATGTGAAATATCTAAGCAGAGGCCCTGGAGAGACTGCTCAGCAGTAAGAGCCCTCACAAAGGGGCAGGCTGTTCCCAGCAACCATATGGCAACTTATAACTGTCTGTACGTTCAGCTCCAGGGGATCATGGGCACGTGGATGCACATGGCACACATTCAGATAAACAGGCAGACAAACTAAAAAATTTTCATATTAAAAAAAATTATCTAATAATTAGTAAATACCAATCATACAGTTGGTAAATGATTTACCAACTACTAATATTTGCCCACATTCTTTAGAACAAAATTTTACTAGAAAGACATTGACTTCAGTTCCTGTTCTTGGGAAAGCTTAAAAATTATCTCTTAAAAACATTAAGCAATTCTTAGAGAACTCAGTTCTCGAAGGCAATATTAACTTACTTATTTTAGTGTATTATGTGTGAGCACGGGTGCTCATGTAGAGGTCACAGGATGACTTTTGGGAGTTGGTTCATTCCTATCACTATGGGTTCTGGGGCTCAAACTCAGGTGCTCAGACTTCTGAAGCAAGAACTTTCCACTCGGCCAACTTATTGGCATCTTAAGACAACTCTACTGGCAAACAGCGGTACCAAAATAGGAATCAAACCCAGGGCCTATTATATACTAAAAAGCACTTTTGAGAACCTAACAGTATCCTGCTTATTTTCGGATATTACAGGTGGAACACCTAATTTAGGGCATATACATAAATAACACTGAAAACCAGGAAAAGATAATTTTGTCATTATGTTCCTTTATTCATTCTTACCTCATCTAATGGCTTATCTTCCAACGCTGTCAAATCTAGCATTGGGTTTTTCACTCCTAATGAAATCATTGTTTTTAATCCTAGAAAAATCAATGAAAAAACAGCTTTAAAGCTCACCTTTCTAAGATATATTTTAAAAATCTATAAATAGCTCCAACAGTCAAGAATGGCAAGGTGTCAGGGGATCACTTACCCTTCTCATCTATTTTGGCACATTCTGCAAAGAGGTCCTTCGAGCCTGTATTTAGTCGGTCCCTGTGAAAATAATGGGACTGGAAAAAGCGTGTCCAGAACTCCTTTTCTGTCATGTTGTGTGGTACAGTTTCTGCATATTTCATTTTTACTGTGGGAGGGAAAAGTCCACATAAGATATCTTATATAGTGAGTTCCTATTTCTTAAGAATCCTCTAGTTCTTAGTAACTGAATAAAAACTAAAGGCTCTCATGACAGTCTTACCTTATGCACTATAGAATTATAAATACAAAATAAAATTTAACAGATTTAGGTGAGGAACTACTTGTGACTCCTCACAAACTATGGACATCATTACATACTGCAAAGATTTTTTTTTTAAATAGCAAACCTGGAAATCAAACCTTACTAATACAAGGCAGTGTTAATTGGTGGGAGAATAAAACTTTTAATACCTATTAACACTACAGCTCCACTCTCCAGAAGCTTCTGGTTAGTGATCAGTGTTGGGAAACATTAGGTCTGCCGTTTACTGTTTAGGTGACCCTGAAGCAGATTATTTTCTTTGTACCTTTGTTCCTTATTAAAAAAACAAACAAACAAACAAAAAAACCCATTAACAGTACCTACTTCACAAAACATTTATGGTGATTAAATGTATATGGAAAGAGACTTAGAATAGCAAACACTATACACTATGCTGATATTCTAGAACAGTTCCCAAACTGTGGGTTGTAACCCTTTTGGGAGAGTCTCATGTCTGATATCCTGCATATCAGATACAATATGACTCATAATAGCAAAACAAGTTATGAAGTAGGAATGAAATAATTTTATGGTTGGGGGTCACAGCAAGAGGAATTGTAGTAAAGGTCACAGTGTTAGGAAGGTTGAGAACCACAGCTCTAATGGTAGCAAGCGAGCATTGTTGGATAACAATATCTGGCTCAAGGAGCACTGTTTAGTGAGCAGAGTAACTAAACGGTGGCTCTCACTCTTGGCCTACATATCATCACATACATGTGATGGACACATGCACAAGATCTTCCTGCTCTGCCTCCCAAACACAAGGATTACAGACGAACACTACCATTCCTGGCCTGGCCTCCTACTCAAATTGTTGCTGAATGAGTAAATTTTTCTCATTCTTTTCCTATAAAAAATATTTCATTTCCTAATGAAATGAACTAATGACTATATAGCATTTACTGAACACTTATCAGGAACTGGGAAAAATATTTTTACATATTCTATTGTATTTAATCAGAACCAAAAGAAACTTTTCATTGATAATAAATAAAACTCACCTAAACAATCCCTTTAATCATTTTTTTTATATATTTCTTTATTTTTTGTATATGAGTACACCATTGCTCTCTTCAGACACACCAGAAAGGGCATCAGATCCTGTTACAGATGGTTGTGAGCCACCACGTGTGCTCTTAACCGCTGAGGCATCTCTCCAGTCTCCCTTTAATCATCTTAAGTTAAAAATCAGTAATTGTCTTTTCTTACCTGCTGGATAGGTCCTAAATATAGATTCGATGATATCAGAAGTTAAATTATATCTCAGACCATTACAGCCATCTGTTTGGGGCCGGACATCAGCCTAAAACAAAGACCACAAACATATGTACTAACACACATCTGTAGCTACCTGAGAGTATGTCTAAATTCCCGATGGATAACACAGAGATGAAACAGACTTTCTGAGCCAACTACAGAGTCAGCAGGCCCCTCACTAACCAAATTTAGAGACAGGACATTAAGAAACTTGGACTTGTTTATCATAGTCCCGGAGACTTGTAAGTCTGCATCTTTTCAAGTCTGAAATGACCAAATAGACATGTTCAAGAGTGGCCAACATCAGAATCGACCACAGCTTTAAAACAAAACTCACACCGCTGCCAAAACCTCTGTGTACCTTGGCTAGTAGTTAAATGGATATTATTAGCTAACTAATTCCCTGTGGCAAGGCTTTATGAATTTGACTTGTACTGATTAATCACCCAGAAATGTACTAAATTTATGTAACTGCTCCTCATAGTTTTCAGTTTGTCTGTTGAGACAGAGATTCTATATAGCTAGGTTAGGCTGGCATTTTATGTAGGATGACCTTGAACTCAAGATCCTCTTGCTCTGCCTCCCAAGTACAGGGATTATGGACACACGCTACCATTCCTGGCCTCCTATTCAAACTTTTGTTTAATGAGCAAATACTGTTCTCATTCTTTTCCTAAAAAAAAAAAAATTCATTTCTTAATTCATAAAATTTCATAGCCCTAATCTATTAAATGTTTTAAATAATTTTTATCCTAAATGGTGGTAGTCCCTATCCATTTAACTCTGTATTATGAGTAAAACACAGTCATCACTTTACAAAAGCACCAGTTATCTTTCTTCTCTTGGAAGCAGAGGCAGGAAGAAAGTCCCTAGTGTGAGGTCAGCAGGGCTATACAGCATGATACTACCTCGATGTAAAAAAAATACTATTTGTATTAAAAGATCATGACTACCATTGACATCAAAATTTTCTTTTCCAGAGAAGATTTTACTATATACAAGTCTTGGAACTTACATATAGACCAAGCTTCTTTGAACTCAGGGATCCACCTGCTTCTGTCTCCCGAGTGCTAGGATTAAAAGGTCTGTGCCACCATGCTTGGTGACAACAAAAGTTTCACTAATTTATTTCAAAGAAAATGCCAAAACTTTCAAGAGAAATCATTCTGGCCTGAGAAGATAACTCAGTGAGTAAAGCAAGGGAAGATTTGAGTATCAGTGCCTAGAACCTACTTAAATAAGTTGGATGCGGTAGAGCATGTATGTGTAACCCCAGTACAGCGACACGCAGATGGGGGGGTGGAGATAGAAGGGATGTTCAAAGAATACAGGTCTGGCATATGAGGCAGAAAATGTGAAACAAACCCCAAACCCACAGGACACTTGCCTTGAACAAATCAGAAGCCAAGGACAAACACCTCAAGTTACCCTCTGACCTCCATATGCATACCATGCATATGTGCCTGTGTTTACACACCCATACACCCAGAGGCTTTTTTCTTTTGAGACATGTTCTCACAGAGCTGAGGGTAGTGGTCTGAATGAGATGCGCCTCACAAGTCTCAGGCATCTGAATATTTGGTTCCCAAGTAGTGGCTGTTTGGGGAGGACTAAGAGGTATGGCTTTGCTGGACCAAGTATGTCCCTGTGGTTGGGCTTTAAGGTTTCAAAAGGTTTACACCAATCCCATAGATGTCAGCTGTCAGTAGTTGCTCTAGCAGCCGGCTGTGACACTTCTGCTCTACCACCATGGACTATAACCCTCTGGAACTGTAAGCTCAATTTACCTCTTATAAGTTGCCTTAATCAAGATATTTTATCATAGCTGTAGAAAAATAACTAAGATATTGAGACTGGCCTTGAACCACTGATTCTCCTGCCTCTTCTTCCTAAATGCTGGTATTACAGATAGGGTCCTCTAATCCCTAAATGTCCGTTACAAAAATACTGGAGTTTTCATATTTTACCCTTCAGAAATCTAGAAAGGTCACATACCAGAAATGCCGCAGAAATGCCAACATCCTGCTTATAACTGGATGTAGAACTATCTGTTGCATTCACATTTAAACGATTGGCCCAGAATTCCTCAGCACTGATCACTTGACTCACAACAAGGTCTTTATAGAGTTGGAATAAAACAGGATCTTCTTGGAGCATTCTGGTGATAGATACAGTAAATGTAATTAAACTGTGATGTTTACACATCTACTTTCATTCTGTAATGAATGAGCTAGAGAAGTCATTTCATTAAATCATTTTTAGAGTAACAAATGGAAGTACAGACAAAGGGAAGAAACTCTGAAGAAGCAGACTAATAAATTTTCTAAGACAAAGAACTGGTTTTATCCATCTTTGCAATACAAAGTCTACTTTGTATCTAAACAGTACTAAATTTTTCAATACATAAAGGCTGACAGTATTCATTCATCATTTTGACAAGCACAAGGAACTATAAGTAACGATAACTCAAAACAGATATTATTAATGAAATAATCTCTCTTTTTAGGAATCTTCCTTGCTTTTCCATCTCAATCTTTCACAGTATGAATTCTTCTTAAAACTATTATTATTATTATTATCATCATTATTGTTATTATTGAAGAAAGTCTTTTATTGGGAGTAAGGAAACAACAACACACATAGGGACTCAAAAGTTTGAAATCCTACAGTACTGATTCTTGGTTTCTTATTCACAAACATTCTTCTAATAATTTAGTATCTTCTCTGTAATTAAAAACCCGGAGAAAGAAAGCAAAGAACCATGTTGTTTTGTAAGGTCAGGCCTCCTAATCAAATGGTAGCCCTGCTGCAGTAACTTTTGGGGATGCATGGTCTTGTTGCCTGAAGTCATACAGTGACCAAGTGGTCAGAGTGAGAATCAGAGGCAATGACAGCATAGATCCCATTTCCTACAGGAGACTTGTCAAGCCAACCAGGAGAGCGAGGAAGCAGATCCCCAGTCACCTGTTCTTCTCCTCCAGTTCTTTATTAGCTTTCCGCTTGAACTTGGGCAGCAGCTGCTGAAGGAGGTCCTTCACTGCATCCCGCTCTTTCACTGCTGTGCTTTCATTGGAAAAATGGAAGTTTGTTGTGTCCCCTGCATGCAGGACCAGCTGAAGTTGTATTTTAGCTTTCCCTTCTGGACTGATTTTCTGGCCTAAAAGAAGCATGAAGCTAATTAGACGAGGACATTCACAATGTAATCCTAGCACTTGGGAGTTGGAGGCAGGACAATCAGAATTTCAAGGACATCCTAGGCTATAACAACAAGCTTAAGCCTAGCTTGAAATACTGGAGACACTGCCACAAAAGTACGTTGAGAATGAGAAAATAACCAGAGCACATCACATAGATGTATGGCACTGTCAAAAAATTGTATTAACAAAACAAGACTTAAAGTGAATGAATAAGAAACTGCCTGGGAGGTGGTAGCGATTCATGCATGGAACTGTGTTCACCTCCTATGAGGACCCTATGTCTGATCCTCAGCAATGTAAAAAAACTTACCTAAACAAACTCTAAGGATACAGGCATTGATATAAACCTATTGTATATTCCGGAATAGGCCACATCCCACAATCTATGGGCCTTTTTCTTTGGAGGCAGGGTTTCTTATAGTCCAGGCTGCTTTCAAACTCTATTTGTAGCTAAAGATGACCTTGATCTATCCTCTACCTACTAAGTGCTAGGATTACAGGATGTGCCACCATACTGGGTTTATGTAGTGTTAGGGACCAAACTCAGGACTGTGTACAAGCTACACAAGTTCCCTACCTACTGAGCTATAATCCTAGTCCTTGAAGATTTACCACCACCACCACCACCACCTCCACCACCACCACCTAAAGACTGAGAGTGCTAAAATACATTCATAGCAGAACTTGTGTTCTCTTGTTCTTATGCATTTTGCCTCCACGTATGTATGTGCACCATGTGCACAGCCTGGTACCCAAGGAAGCCTGAAGAGGGTGTTGGATCCACCCCAGAACTGGAGTTACAAATGGGGTCTTCTTCAATAACAATAAAAACTCTTTTAACATCTGAGTCAGCACTCCAACCCCAGAATCTATATAGTTTGCAAATGGCCATCAAGGCAACAGTGCTTTTCCTTTCTCACCTAAGAAACAGAGATGAAGGGCTTTGTTCCACTAAGTAGGCAACTCACTAAATATGGTATATGGTAAAGAGTGCTCACTATAACATAGACAGATTTCTGATGACCCTACTAACTCTATCAAGTGTTGAGATTACAGAAATGTGCCACCTTACCCAACTTGTCTAGACAAAGATTTTATAAACCTTAAACAGATATTTTGGCCTTAAGGATGATGCTTCCAAACCAACAGTTCAGATGAATTGTTTTAGCAACAATACCTGTATTTAAACCATCAGTCTTTATGTTGCTTTATTCTGTCCCTCCAAAGCAATCACTTTTCCCCAGGCTTTGTTCTGTTTTGAGACAGGGTCTCACTATGTAACCAAGCTGGCTGGGACCTACAACTTTTAATTCTCCTTCCTTAGTCTCTCATGTGCTGAGATTAAAGGCATATACATTATTTAGAGAGAAGTTATACTCAGATGTTTAACGACACCTGTACTTTTCTGAATTCCCACTATACAATCACCGCCTCATCCTTGCTCTGTTTTGGACTCCTGCAAGAGTCCTTGGGTCTGATCTCCAAAACTCCCTATTGTGACCTCAAAAGCTCTGTGTATTTCTCCCATATAACAAAAGACTAGATAATTTGCCTAAATACAAAATTTTGTTGAAGGGACAATCTGGCATCATCTATCAACCAACCTATAAAAACCTCAAGAAGGTATTAGCACACAGTTTTATAATGTGAAACTATTTGCAGTAACAAATTCTAAAATTATCTTAATTGTCCTTCAAGAGAGAACAGTTACATACCAGACTATATCCTCTCAGTGGAACATTACCTTTTGAAGCACACATAGAATTTTTTTTTAAAATGAAGGTAGGTTTACACTATGTAAATCTGCAATGCATAGTTGCATATTCAATGATCCTATTTTATAACTACCACCGTACGTTATTCTAATATAGAATACAAAGCCAACATTAGATGTAATATGCCTTACTTACATTTAATATCTGCATACATATGGCTGATTGTAAATCTGTCTTTGCCTTCAGGTGCCCAAGCGATTCTTTCTGCCATGAGGTATAGTGCTCCATCCTGCTTCTTCTGACGAACCTTCTTCACAATCAGCAATACTTCTTCTGATGAAGTTGCCATGATGGCTATCAGGTGCTAATGGGGGGTGAGAGGAGAAGAATAAGAAATCAACCACATCAATGAGGGCTGAAACCAACCAACCAACCAACCAACCAACCAACCAACCAGATGTACAGGGGCTTAGTAGTTAAGTGCTGCTCTTTCTGAGGACCCAGGCTCCATTTCTAGGACCTACATGGTAGTTCACAACTATTTGTAACTCAAGTTTGAGGGACTCAACACCCTCTTCTGGCTTCTGCAGGCACAGCATGCCTGTGGTACACATACATACGAAGAGGCAAAACACCTGAAATTTTTTTTTTTAAAAAAGTATAATTAACAAACCAACAAAAAGCATTCTGACTATTTTAAAAACAGCCAGTGTATGCCCACACACCATAACCTAAACCACACGGAACATTTCTACTACCTATGAATGCCAACAACGTATTTCCAATCAATTCTTTCTTTTCTCAAGCAACTAATTCCTATTTTGTATTATCCCACTTTTAGTACAGGAATCAAAATGGTGTGTTATGTGATGTCTGTAATCACAGTACTTAGGAGTGTAAGGCAGGAGGATCAGAGTTCAAAGCCAGTGTGTGATACAGTAAGACCCTGTTTCAGAGAGAGAAAGAGAAACAGAAAGGGGCGGGGAGATGATATCTTGAGGAGGAAGCAATGGCAGATAATACAGGTTGCCATTACAGGTAATATGCTTTTGTAAAGCATCTCTAAGTAGAACTAGGTTTCTGTGTGGGTCAGGTTGACATCAGAGTTAACTACATATGTCATGTATGTTCTGCATGTATGACTAGAAGGACAGGCAACAAGTCTTTAGCTGCAAGTTCCTGGTCAGTCCGTTCCATTTAGTGAGTTTTATGATAGCCAGGGTTACATATAGGGAAACCTTGGCTCAAAGAGCTTTAAAAAAAAAATCCTTCCCAGCAGTTGATTTTCTATAAAACCAAATGTAGAATAACATTTGGATAAGAAATAAAACACCATTAGTTACCTGTGATTCTGCAAGAGTAAAATTTAAATTTATAAGTATTAACTTTATAATATTTATGCAACTGTTAAGTACCCTCCCTCCCCTCATGAGACAGGGTTTCTCTGTGTGGCCCTGGCTGTCTTGAACTCTCAGAGATCTGCCTGCCTCTCCCTTCAGAGTGCTAAGATTAGTGGTGTGTTGCACGCCCCCCCCCCATCAATGACATCCTACAGCACAAGCTTCCAATAAACTAGGCTAGGAAAACAAGAGAAGTATCTCTGAGTAGGGAAGGTAAAAAAGCAAATGGGTGAAGACAACCTGGAAAGTGAAGAGATCAATACAACTGACTTTTAGTACATAATCTTCCTACAGAACATAGAAACCATTTCCACAAAATTTTGGGCAGAACTGAGATGCAGCTTAGAGGCTGAATACTGGCCCAGCCTTCTCCAGGTCCCAGGCTAGTCCTCCCTCTCCTCCATCAAGAATTTAAAAAAAGAAAAAATAAATCAAATTATTGAACAGTAGGCACAACTGTCAACTGTCTCAAATCATGTGCTTGCCAAGTTTCTCTGGTTATCTGTAGTATCTTTGTTAGCTGTAAAGAAAATAAATTTGGGAGAGCTAACATGTATTGGGGCCACTTTACAATGGTTTCTGTGATTTTCAGATTCCTCGGAGGGGTTTTCATGGGTTTGTCCCAGTTGAACTCTGTAAGAGCTATAGTGTTTCTTTTATGAAAAATATTGCTGTAGGCTACTTTAAATTCCATCTGGTCAATGAAGAAATGCAATATTTTACGAAATTATCTGTCACAAGTCTTCTTTAAACAGTAAGACTCCCTAGGAAAGGCGTGAATGCATTCCTTGTTAGAACCTTGCATGTGTATGTCTTTGTTTTCAAGACTCCACACATTTTTCTCTCTCCCCTCAACTGGTTTTCAGTCTGGTTTTTTTTTTTTTGCGCAGTAGATTCTAATCTCTGAAGTCATTACTGATTTCTAATACTCTCTTCATAGCGCTTACCACAACTTGAATTTATTTTTTAAGTAATTCTCCCTGAGGCAGCATACACAGGACCTTCTGAGGTCTGCACCAGGTCCCCTTTCAGTTGATGGGGGTCTCTGCTTCTTGTGCTTCCTCTTGGGCTCTTTTCCTGTTTGTTTTGTCCAACTGTTAGTTTTGTTTTACCTTATTTTATTTTACTATTATCCCTTAGAAGCCTGTTTGTTTTCTAATGAGAGACCGAAAGGGGTTGGATCTGAATGAGAACTGGAAGGAACAGAGGGAGAAGAAAACCCTAAAAGAATATATTATTTGAGGGAAAAAAAAATCTGTTTTCAATAAAAGGAGAAAAATCACTTAATAATAATAAAATTAACAAAATTAAAAATGTTGTTTTTCAGGAAAATATATGAACATGTTATGTGCTACATATCTCTTAATATTTAACCATATAAAGGCATGACTAAAAACTTTACAAAGACAAATCCCTTTTTTTTAAATGAAGGCATTTTTTTAAAGATTTATTTATTATATGAAAGTACACTGTAGCTGTCTTCAGAGACTCCAGACGACAGTGTCAGATCTCATTACGGATGGTTGTAAGCCACCATGTGGTTGCTGGGAATTGAACTCAGGACCTCTGGAAGAGCAGTCAGTGCTCTCAACCACTAAGCCATCTCTCCAGCCCCAAATCCTTTTTTTTTTTTTCGGTTTTTTTCGAGACAGGGTTTCTCTGTGTAGCCCTGGCTGTCCTGGAACTCATTTTGTAGACCAGGCTGGCCTCGAACTCAGAAATCCTCCTGCCTCTGCCTCCCAAGTGCTGGGATTAAAGGCGTGCGCCACCACCGCCCGGCTTCCTTTTTTTTAAAAACTATAAGCATTATACTTCAAAATTTCACCACAAACAAACCACCATTTGTTTTAAAGTCTGAGAGTCAAACTAGAGAGGTATTTGAGCTCTGTATAGTAGATGCAGTTTGGGTTCACAGTACCGTGTTTTTATTAGAGATGTAGCCCAGGAGTGAAGGCTTAGCACTTAGGACATCCCTGGAATACGAATTGTTCACAACGCAACATTTAACATTTCTCAGAACCAGCAGCCCAATTTGGTGTTTAGGATATATGCATACTTTAAATAGTTCTTCTGTCTTCCAGAGGTTTCTAACACACAGGAAATCATAGTAGAAAATCTATGATACTGACAACAATGGGATCAGATACATTTATCTCTTAGCATTAAATATAGCCCGGGAGTGGTGGTGAAAGCCTTTAATCCCAGCACTTGGGAGGCGGAGACAGGCGGATTTCTGAGTTCGAGGTCAGCCTGGTCAACAGAGCGAGTTCCAGGACAGCCAGGGATACAGAGAAACCCTCTCTCAAAAAACAAAAACAAACAAACAAAAAAAGCATTAAATATATATGGGAAAAAAACCATATATGTCTCCTTTGGTAAGCTTCACAAAGGCCAAGATTCAATGTGTTGTGTTTATTACAATATAGCACCCAATAGCACAGCATATTCCTCAGAAGGGCCCAATATGTATTTGTGACATGTAAATAAAATCTTTATTAAAGGAATTTGGTCTCATCAAGATACAGGAAATCTTTACATATATCTTCAACTCAACTATACAATACTATAGCTTTTCATTCATAGACCAGAGTATCACTTCTCATAAAGATTCCCCAAGTTGGATCCTGTCCTAGAAAGAAATGTTAGGAAAACTTTACAACAGCTGAACAGAAATCTTTACTTACTGTCACTGAATATGTACTACCTATCTTCTTTTCCAAAGTATACAGAAAGGTAAGATCCTTTTCACTCTTGCCTCCTGGAAAGGTTTGCAAGAGTGAGCTTTATCTACTGGCATAAAACATGGATATCTGCCCAGGATATCAAAGGCAGAGGGCAGAAGTGCCAAGTTCGAGAGCAGTCTAAGATGCATGCTAAGATCCTACCTCAAGAAAACAAAGAGTAAAAAGAGCTCTAGAATATTACTTGATATCAAGCAATTCAAAATGTTTTATCAGTGCAACAACACAGGGAATAAAACCTTGAAAAGTATGTAAAAGGGACCAAAATGGGGCTGGATAGACGGCTTATCACTTAAGAGCACTTGCTGTTCTTGATGAGACTCTGGGTCTCATTGCCAGCACCCATATGGTAGCTGGCACTCCAGCCCCAAGGGATCTGATGCTCTTTTCTGGCCTTCTCAGGCACCGGGCACACAGCAGTACATGGGACGTCCAACACATAAAGCCAACGAAAATACTGTCATTGCTGTGAAGATGACTCCACACTAAAGTCTTAAGGAAAATAGAGAACTGTAAAAAGAAATAAGCAAATATCCACCGATAAAAACTGCATCCTGAAAAATGCTGGGATCAAAAGGCACCCACCACCACACCCAATGATTTTACTACTTTTAGGTGATCTTTTCTTTTTTAACTGTAACAATCTTCCAAGTATTTTTAAAGAACTCTGTATTCAATTAATTACCTTTCTTTTCTTTTCTGAGATAGGGTCTCACCACATAGCCTTAGTTAGCCTGGAACTTACACTGTAGACTAAGCTAAACCTCAAGCTCGAGATATTGGCCTGCTTCTGCCTCCTCGGTGCTGTGTGTCACCAAGCCCTGTTCTTAAATTGCTTTTTCACATCTGGACTGCTATACTTACTATGAGACTCAAATTCAATCTGTTGCATTACTCAGTTAGTCAAGTAAATATAGCAGAAGATTTCTCCCTTTGAACGCAGATGATTTAAGCTGGGTGTGGTGGCTCAAGCCTGTAATCCCAGCATTTGGGAGGCAGAGGCAGGTGCTACCATGAGTTCAAGGCCAGTTTTTGCTATACTGGGGGACCCCCACTCCTCAAAACAAAATAAAACCACTAATAGGCTCAAAATTCTTTCCAAAGTTGTCTTCATAAGCCACAAGGCTGTCACTAGAGGTTATATTGCCTTGTATTGTTAGCTTTTCATGTGAGTACTCTAGTTTTGGTTTTTAAGAATCTTAAAGGGTAACGAACTATAGAAATATGTGACCCCTGAAAGGAGTACTTGGAAGGTAGAGGCAGGGGGATCCCTGTTAGTTCAAGGAGAGCCTGGTCTACAGATTGAGGTCTAGGATAGCCAAGGCTGCACAGAGAAACCCTCGAAAAACAAACAAAACAAAACCAGAAAACCAAAACAAGAGAAGAAACAGAATTTTAGGGTTGATAAATTTTGGCTTAATGGTTTTCAAAGTGTTTTTAGGTGACCTTAAAAGATAGGAAGCAGACCTGCCGAACCTCTGCTTCACTATAGCATGTTGCCTTTTTTTTTTTTGGGGAGGGGGGAGAGGACAGGGTTTCTCTGTGCTGACCGGAGTGCCCTAGAACTCAACTCAAGAGATGTGCCTTCCTCTGCCTCCCCAGTGCTGGGATTAAAAGCATGTGCCACCAACTCCCAGCTTCCATGGTGCTTTTTTCTGTTAGAATTCCAGGCAAGAATTCGTAGGAGAAATATTTCACTTCTTTAAAATGTTTGAAAAAAATCACTGGGGCTGGAGAGATGACTCAGCGGTTAAGAGCACTGGCTACTCTCCCAAAGGACCCAAGGTTCAATTTCCAGCACCCACATGGCAGTTCACAACTGTAATTCCAGTTCTAGGGGATCTGACACCCTCATAGAAACAAACACGCAGGCAGAACACCAATGTACATTAATAAAATTAACCAACTTAAAAAAAAAAGGGAAATCACAAGTCTAGGGCTAGGTGTGGTAGTGCACACCTTTAGTCTTACCATTCAAGAAGCAGAGGTAATTGATCCCAGTGAGTTCAAGGCCAGCCTGGCCTACAGAAAGAATTCCAGGACAGCCAGGGCTGCTATACAGAGAAAACCTGTGTAGGGAGTAGAGGGTCAGGAGAGGAAGGAAAGGGCAGTCACAAGGCTGGATATTGAGAATATTGATCGGAGCCAAGCCCTTAATGTGTTTCAAACCAGTTTTCTGTCCCCGGGCCTGCATGCTTACTAAGCAATTTACACTGGGCTGTACCTACAGTCCTGTATTTTTCTTTGCCAGTTCTGGAAATGAAACCCAGGATCTTACAGGTGCCTAGCAAGAACTCTTAGCTTTGAGCTGCACTCCTGACTCACAAATCATATTTAAAACTGGAGTCTGTAAATGAACAACAACAAAAGACAGAAAGCCAAACCAACCAACCAAAAACCAACAACGAAAAACAAAAACAAACAAACAAAAATCCCAAATTAAATTGTGTGTATGTGAGGACACAACTTCCGGAAATTGGTTCTCTCCTTCCACCACGTGGGGCCCAGAGATGGAACTCAGGTTTGGCAGCAAGCACCTTTTCCAGTTGAGCCATCTCACCGTAGTCCTGGGCATAGGTTTTAACAACTTTCTCCCACCCTTGTTTTGCAGATGGCAAAATGGACCTATAAGCATCAATTTCACATTAATTTAGCTTCTAAGAACACTGGATAGCTTATAAAAATAATCACATATTTCCGTGTATTGATGGTCCACTTTACATTACATGACTGTCAAACTGGTCACAGCTAAAACTGGGTGTGTGGCTCACGCTTTAATAACAGTTTGAAGATCAGGATGACAGGTGGAAGCAAAAAGGCACGAGGCCACCAAGGTTAGAGGAATTCTTTTACAGGAATCGAAAGCCTCCCCGGGGCAGACTTTCTAACGGGAAGGGCCTCGGCGTCTCGGAGAAGCCTCACTTCCTTCGTTCTCAGGTGAGTCTGATCCTTCCAGTCCCTCCCAGCGGAAGAACGGAATGCCTTTAGGCAGTAGATTAAGGGTCAGGGCACCTCTTTCACATTTCGAGATAAGAAGGGCAAACCACACAGCCAGCTGGTAGGGTCGTGGAGAATACTACAGCGAAGGGCTCAATCAGCCCTGCCCCGCGCCCCCGGGGCCTGTCAGACCCTCATCGCCCGCCCAACCTCATTCTTCGGTCTGAACTTACCAGGTGGGAGCTACTGTCTCCGGCCTGGGGTGCGTGAACCGCGTCCTGTCGGATCTGGCTCCGCCGCGCTTCTCACAGCCGCAGCACGGACGAGGCTGAAACCCTGCGGCCGCAGCCGTCGCCACCGCCTCTGTTGCCGGGGGGTCTCGCCTCCATCGCTGGCTGCGAGGGCGCTGAGGGCACGTGACCGGAAATGACAGGACGGGCCTCCGGGGCACGTGACCACCACTGAGGCCGCCATGACACCTTCCGCCGCTCCCGCCCTCCCCCACCAATTCCCGCCCGTTTCGATTCTCCTCTCCGACCTCGAGTGGTGGAGAGTTTCGGGGATTCGGTTTGGCTCGCCTTTCTCCCTAAAGAGCATCCGGTTCAGGGCGGTGATGCGTCCTCGGCCCGAGGCGGCGCTCTGACTGCAGGCCGCAGGGAGCGTAATCGCGACCGCGGCCGGAGGGGGAGGGAGCACGCGCGGGGAGGGGCGTGATCGTCACGTGACAAGGAAGTGCCGTTAACAGCACTTTCCTCTGGTCCCTGGCGCCCCTGGATGACGTCGCAAGGGAGGGGCGGGGCGATAGCGAGTCTGAGGTTCAGGTTCCGCTGTCAAGGGGTGTTGAGTGTCTGTGGAGCCTGCAAAGGAAAGGGATCGCTGGTCTTTAGGGGCGGATCTCGGCCGGCTTGTCAGCCTGAGGTTCAATGAGCCTGGCTTGGAAAACCTGCTTCCTGGACTTCTCCAGAGCGACAGCTGCGGTTTAAAGTTAGGGTGGCTTAAAAGTTAGTTGTGATTGACGGGAGCTTCTTGTGGTCAGGGACTTGTTCTGCTGCTCATCCTTCATTTCCAGCAAGGCCTAGAACACGGTAGGCACTTAGAACATTGAATGAATGAATGGATGCATGAACGAGTTAATTTTTCTGAGGTAGCGTTTCCTCATCGTTATAAGGAAGAGTCTATTATAGAAATAAAGTCTATTAATTCCCTTTGCATGATTTCTTTTATTTTTGTTACTTTGTGTCTTTTGAGTCTTTCCTTCCACACACCTTGTGGGACTAGATAGACTGTGGTTTGCTTTGGAATGTGAGCACCAATCACTGCCTACCATTCTTGAATTATCATAAAAATAATATTGGGAAGTGGAAGAAAATGTTTCGAGCTTACATGTATTGTGGGGGAGGAAGCTTTTTGTAATTGGTTCTCTATCTTTCTGTGAGTTCTTGGGCCCTATTAGGATCACCAGGCATAGCAGTAAACCTTCTCTTTGGCCTCCTCCTCCTCTTCCTTTACATCTGCCTTTTTTTTTTTTTTTTTTTTAGTGAGCGTTGTGACCCTTGGGAAAGCCAGCCCTAAAGCCCTTATTCTTTGAGGTCCAATTCTCTGTACCTCACTTCTCAGTAGGTACATTTGCTCTTTTGGCATACATATGCTTCAGCTAGACCAGAGAGAAAGATCCAGAAGCTTATTCCTGTCGAGCATTGTACAACTGTTGGCAGATGACTAGGGTGTTATGTTGGGGCTCTATCATTTGAGGTCTCTACAGAGGTTGTCTCTTACTAAAAGCTATAGACAGATTGTTTAATGACACAAAGAAACACAGTGGGATTACTACTTTACCTCTGAGGAGCTTGGCCAGTTTTCCTTGTAAGTCTTACTCTGCCAATTTTTCTTACTTAAATTGTTCCATAGTACAGTGGGATAGGACTATGGAGGGACTCTGAGAGTCAGGAAATGACATGGTGTGAATGAACCTTTGCATATAATTGGTACCTCCCACAGCCAATTTCCAGAGGTGGTTGCTTCTTTTTCTGTTGAATGTTAATATATGTTGCATAATTAATATAACTAATTGTAACAATATGTTACAATTTTAAAATTGTATTTTTGCAGGGTTTTTTTTTAGAGAGAAATCCTGTGTTTCTTTCAGAACGATCTTCGTATTTCTGGCTAAATGACTTTTGTGCCAGTGATACCAGAAGCCTACAGTCATGTACTTGCAGAGTTTGAGTCCTTGGATCCTTTACTCACAGCCCTGAGACTGGACTCCAGTCGTCTGAAGGTGAGCTTCCGTTTTGAAAGTCTCATGTAGCCGTTACTTTTGTTTTCATTTCCCTGTTTCATGTGCTTTGCCATTCTTGCCCCTGTACTAGTTCCTTGTTTTGTGGCCTCTTGGGGCTCCTGCCTGCGGTGCCTTACATGGAAATAGCTCATTCTTTATTTTTTTGAGCTCTCATTTGAATTCTTTCTCAGTTCTAGAATGATACTGTTTACTTATATTTCCCCCCTTCTTGGAACTCTTGCCATCTTCTCTCAAAAAGTAACATACTTTATTGGCATTAATAGTATAACTGAGCATACCCCATTATGCTTTGGAGCGACATGAACTACTGTGGTTACCTCAAGCGGAGGATTTTGATACAACCCAGTATAAGGAATAAGACAAAAGCCGGAATGCACATGGTTTCCTGAAATCTCAGATTCTTGACTAAACACAGGGATGTCACAGTGAAGAATACAGTCACAAGTGATTGATTGATTTATTTATTTTAGTGTTTTTGAGACAGGGTTTCTCTGTTAGTCCTGACTGTACTGGAACCTGCTCTGTAGACCAAGTGGACCTCGAGACATCCACTTGCCAGTGTGTCCTGAGTATTGGGATTAAAAGTGTGTACTATCACTACTCAGCATCGTTTTATTTTTAAACCTCTGCTGCTGCTTCAAATCACCCACCCTTCTCTTTCTTTTTTTATCTTTAACATTCTTTTCCCCTCCTTCCTTCCCTCCTTTCCTCTTCCCCTCCCTCCTTCCTCCTTCCTCCTCCTCCCCTCCTCCTCCTCCTCCTCCTTCTTTCTCTCTCTCTCTCTCTCTCTCTCTCTCTCGCTCTCTCGCTCTCTCGCTCTCGCTCTCTTGCTCTCGCTCTCTCTCTCTTTGTCTCACCATATAGCCCGGATTTGTCGGAAACTCACTGTGCAGCCTAGGCTGGCCCAACTCCCACAGTGGCATGCCTGCCTCACCCTCCTCAGTGCTAGGATTACAGGCATAAGCCTGATGTCTCAGTGCAGATTTCTGTCCTGAGAAAAGGGAAATACTAGCTAGGCTAGTGCAGTCAATAATAGTGGAAGTGTTTTCAGCTGCAAGTCACAGCACACCTTACTGTCAGACACAACGGTAACTACATCAATAGTTATGTGAGAATTCTGAGTGCTTGTGAGAAATCTCCAAGAAACAACAGTCTTGTGACCTCAGTTTCCTCAAAATACAGAATTATTCTTGGAATGTGTTTTCATGCTCCTCCCAGATGTAGTAGACAGGTATTACAGGATATTGAACCTGTTTCTTGTTAGGGTGTGGCTCAGCCCTTAGTACACAGTTTTAATCCCTCTGGCTGGAATACAGACATGCCCTTAGTACACACTTTTAGGTGAGCAAATGATTGAAATAGCTGTTTTGTCCCCTGGTAATTATTCTGTTTCCTCCATGGTAACCAGCACTGGAATGACCTAGTCAAATTATGAAAATATGAACTATTTAATAACTTATTTTAACAAAGAAAAATTACACATTTATACAATTGAGCCTATTCAGCTTTTGGAGATTCAGCTAAAAGTTTAAAAGGGAAATATTCTTTGTTTGGCATATTTCAGTATTCTAGGATTATAAAGGAGTGCTGTTACAATGTGTCCTTCTGGGCAGGGGAGAGAAGGAAGGAAGAGAGCACAGACCTGCAGTACTTACTTCAAGGGGCTAGGTTATTTTTAAGTGTTGGGAATGTAGCCTAGGTTCTTGTGCATGCCAGGTAGGTGTCCTGTAACCAAGGTGCATCTCCAGTGCTCAGCGGGTCTCATGAATGTCTCCTTATGCTCTTAGTGTACCAGTATAGCTGTGTCTCGGAAATGGTTGGCGTTAGGCAGCACAGGAGGAGGACTCAATCTCATTCAAAAAGATGGCTGGAAGCAAAGGCTGTTTCTCTCTCACCGGGTAAGACCAAGGACATTCACCCATTTTTTTCTCCAATGTAATCAATCATTTAGAGTAAAAGAAGAATGAAAACAAACTATTCTTGTCTGATGTTCTAGGAAGGAGCAATCTCTCATATTGCCTGCTGCCCTCATGACGATGATTATGTTGCTGTAGCTACCAGGTAAGAAACCCTTAAAGCTGACCTTTTCCATATGTGCGTGACACTGACATGTGTGCTTGTCAGGATGACCAACCATCTCATCTCACCTAGCACTGTCCTGGTGTCAGTTCTGAAAGTTACATCCTGGGGATCCAAGTCTGCTCAGTGCCCAAGTCATCTGGGAGGTGTAGTTGGTTACCCTAGTGTTTGTGGGAAATGATGATCTGAGGCAACAACATCTAAAAGGTCTTAAAAGAGAATGAGAAGAGTCACCTCTCCCTGAGGAGCTAGTACACATCTGGATGTATCTTATTGTCCTCTCAGAACCTGCTTCTTTTCTTAATCTTCATGCTTATGCCTGTACTATCTCTAATCTTGCTGAGAGAGAATGGGAACAGAGAATGTGCAAAACATTTGAACACCTCAGTTCTCCTAATTTATTGATTTGATAGCCAAAACAAGGAAGTGAACACTTTGATTTATAACTTCTTCCCCTAAGGAGTTCATATTGTATTTAATATGGCTAATATTTTACAGTTGAGTTTTGTTATTTGTCATTGCTGTAAGTTTTTTTGTGGTAACTTTATGTTGCTTGTAACTTGTCTACAGTCAAGGTCTTGTAGTTGTTTGGGAATTAAATCAAGAGCGTCGTGGGAAACCAGAGCGAATTCATGTGTCCTCAGAACACAAAGGCCGAAAAGTTACTGCCCTCTGTTGGGACACAGCTGTTCTGAGAGTCTTTGTAGGTGACCATGTGGGCAAAGTATCTGCCATCAAACTCAACACTTTGAAACAAGCAAAGGTGAGGAAACACTCCAGCTCCTTGTGTGTGTCCTGTGATGTCAGGTGTTAAATTGTGGAGCTTTGAATGAAGGATACAGCTTTATCTGCTGTATTCTAGAAGCCTTGGAGAATGTATCTATTATTGACTTGCTTCAGTGTAGAGTCCTGGGAGAAGAAATGTAACTTGCGTTGTCTAAGTTACTCTAATGGACATACCAGAATATTCGAAGGTTTGTCCATAATGACTCACCAAAGTTTTGATTTCTGATACAAGTGTGATTCAGAGTACAAGTAAGCTGGACATGGTGACGCACGCCTCTCATCCCAGCGCTTGGGAGGCAGAGGCAGGCCAAACTCTGAGATGGCCAAGCTCACCTGCCTGGCTTTTTTTTTTTTTTTAAGTTTTTTGAACTTTAAAATTTTTTTTTGATTTATCACAGCAGACTGGTGGTGATCTCATAGGAGTTCTCTGGTTCAGTCTCCTGAGTACTGAGAGTACAGTGTGTGCTGCCACTCCTGGTGTATTTTGGCTTATTTCAACAGGTCAAGCAGAAGAGGTTGTGTGTGTTGTAAATATATTTCCTTCTCACATCTCTTTTAGGCGGCCGCTGCCTTTGTGATGTTTCCTGTTCAGACAATAATAACAGTCGACTCCTGTGTTGTCCAGTTAGATTATTTGGATGGAAGATTACTTGTGTCTTCACTGACTCGATCCTTCTTGTGTGACACTGAGAGGTATTCATTAGCTGACCAAAACTTTAACTGTATAGAATTTCAGGTTTTTCGGATCTAAATTCTGCTAGTCACTGAGCCAAAACCCTTTGAATAGTTTTGCAGATGTTAATAAGGGACTGTTTAAATGCAGGTTGATGTCAGAAAAGAGGAGACCGAGGTAGTCCAGTGGGTGACTAAGACAAACAGTCAGCGACTAAGACCTACCCAGTAGCGTCACCTCAGTGCCATGAGAGTGCCAAGCACCTGCTTCAAAGTGTGCAGTCCAAAAGGCTGCCTTGATTTTTGCTCTTTTTTAAATTTGTTGTCTATTTAATGGCATTTTACTAATGGAAAAAATTGGGTAAGGAATCACTATAGGCTTTTCTGAAGCTGACAAAATCTCACTAAAGTCTGAAGGGTGGAGATGCAGGTACAGTGAATGACAAAGGAGTGTGCCAGAGGTACTTGTGCAATGCCAGAGCAGTTAGGACACAGCTTAAATGAGTCTTATCCATCCCTGACAGTTCTTCAGCCACTCCCCATCCTCGGACGTGTTCAGTGGCCATTGCTTCACGCTGGCTCTGATTGGTTTGTTAGCAGCCCTATTTCTTAGGTTATCCCTTCTTTAAAAATTTGTTATGCAAAACTTCAAACTTGCTCAAAAAAGTGAGAATTCTAAAATAAACAAGGCCATAGGTGTACATTGAGAGCGTACATAGAGTTGAATTGCAGTACTATAGAACCTGCTGCGGAAATAGCATGTAAAATTGTCCCCTTCTATTAGCTGCAATTCAGTTTGGGGGAGCATGAGTAGTATAATAACTTAAAAGTTCACACAATTTTTTTTTGTTTAGTTTTAACCTACATTCTACCCAACAAATAGTGTTCTCTAAAAACTGGGACTCCTAAACTGGGCTTGTTGGCACATACTGTAACTCCAGCGCTTGAAATAATGGAGGTAGGAGGATCAGGAATTCAAACTTAACATTGGAAATATAACAAATAAGCAGCCTAATAATTAAACTTAGTGCTTTGTATATTTCAAAGCTTCCTCCACCCCCCTTGGCCCTCCAACAGGTTTTATTCAGTATAACCAGCTCTGGCTGTTCTGGACTGGCTTTGTGGACCAGGCTGGCCTTGAACTCACAGAGTTCTGCCTGCCTCTGCTTCCCAAATGCTGGGAGTAAAGTTGTCTGCCACCATGCCTGGCTATTCCAGAGCATTTTTACATCCATATTTTTTACAGTAAACAGTTTATTTACAAAGGAAATAGGTGGAAGAATATTTATTGGTTCATCGAGGGTCTTAGCAGACTCCTGCAAAAGAGCATATGAGGTCATTCTCCAAGAAGAGACTGAATTCGTGAGCTGAGTGAGCTGGAGCTTGCCTGCAATCCCAGCTCTTGAGGACAGGTGGGGACTAGTGGACAGAGTTTAAAGCTAGCCTGGACTGCATAGTGAGACCCTGTCTGAAACAAGACAAAACTGAGTGCTTCCCATGGGCCAAACACTGTGTAGTAGAAATACAACTACTAAGGAGGGGAAAAACCCCTGTGTCCTGAAAATTCAAAATCTCCCATTTAAGTAGACACAGTTGCCATGTATAATGTGGTACTTTCTGTGAAAGCAGAGTATAAGACACAGATAATTGAGCATTTCTCAAAGGAAAAATGGTGCAGCCATGTCATGAAGAAGACTTATCAGGAGACACATTTTCTTCCATATGTAGAATCTACATTTGAACAAAAATACATATACAAACATGATGACCTGAAACAAGGGGACTGTTGGAGGGGAGGGGAGGAACAAACATTGTAGGTTTTCTGTCCTGGAGATTCTGGAATTATATATAGATTTATATATAGCAAGCATGTGTGTGCATTTATTTGTTTAACTGCATGTGTATCAGTTGACCTGATCAGAGGGTAGATGTCCAAGAGATGGGGAAGGGATCTAGTAGGAGAGGAGATAAGAGGGTTGGGGAGGTGAAAGGGTGATGTTGTCAGTAAAAGGCTGATGGGAAAGTAATTGCCAGTAAAGTCCATGACATACGTGTGTCAAATGTCAAAGCGAAACCCATTATTTTGTTTGCCAACTAAAAACAGTTGTAAAAAGGAAGTAATCTCAGATTATGGGAGGCTGAGGCATGAGACCTGCTGAGAGTTCAAGTCCAGCCTGGCCACATAATAAGTTCTAGGTTAGCCTGGGCTGCAGAGGGAGACCCTGTTTCAAGCATATAAAACCAAAATTCAAACAGACAGGTAACAGAAACAGAATAAGTCAGAGTAGTTTTTAGGAAGGAGCAAGCTGGCTGTTATCCCTTCTGTCCTGTGAAGCTCAGCTCTCACATCTAACTATCCTGCTAAGGGGACAGAATGTCCCAAGACATAGAATTTCAAAAGAACTTGGGTTTTAAGAAAAGGAAGAGTTCACTGGATGTTTGAAGTAGGGCAGGGCCTTGGATACAGTTGGAAAATAACCGCTTGCATGGAGTGTCTAAAGGATTGTGTTTTACTGTGTCTTGGAAAGCAGTCAGTAGGGTTTGTGTGTGAACAGAGTGGTTTTAGCAGTGATGCCTTTTGGATCTGAAACAGGCCTTCCTTGTGTGGATAGTAAACAGCACTGATGTGAAGAGCTTGACTTTCTGTTCCAGGCTGGTTATGGGGAACCAGTGGTTTGGACCCACCGGTGCCATTGTTTTCGAGTGGAGTACTGACGGAGCAGAAAGAGGAAAAGGGCATTGTGGGTAGGGTTATATGGCCATGCTGAATGTGAGTACTTTAACATTTCTTTTTTGTAAATAAACCACCTTTGTCTTTGTTTTTGGAAATTAGGGAAAAGTTTTGGAAGATTGGAAATAAGGAAAGAGATGGAGAATATGGGGCTTGTTTCTTCCCTGGAAGGTGTGCTGGGGGCCAGCAGCCTCTGATCTACTGCGCCCGCCCCGGCTCCAGGATGTGGGAAGTGAACTTTGATGGGGAAGTGCTCAGTACACACCAGTTCAAGAAGCTCCTCTCAATGCCACCGCTCCCTGTGATCACAGCAAGGTAGCCACTGCATGGGACTTCCTGGAGACGTTGGGTTAAAATGTATGGTATTGTGGGATGGTCGGTCAAGATTTGATACTACCTTTTAAGAGTGAGGTGGAATTTTTACTAAAAGATTCAGAGAAACCAGAAGAGTCCTTAAACAACTATCTTTCTTGTGAATAGAGTGACTTGAATAAGGGGAGATGCAATTTAGGTGTTTGAATTTGTCAAGTTGACCCTTTCTCTACATTGCAAAAAGTATGCTTTTAAGTTGTGATTAAATTGCTAGCAGGTGTGCTTTCCTTCTAGATCCGAGCCTCAGTATGATCACACAGTTGGATCCTCCCAGTCTTTGGCATTCCCCAAACTCTTGCATCTTAGGTAAGTTTCTTCTTTGTCCCCTTTCAGGCCATTTGCATTTATATTTAGTTTTCAATTTTTGTTGTTTGTTTTTCAAGACAGCATCTCTTCTGTGTAGCCCTGACTGTCCTGGAACTCACTTTTTAGACCAGGCTGGTCTCAAAATCAGAGATCCACCTGCCTCTGCCTCCCGAGTGCTAGGATTAATGGTGTGCACGACCATCACCTGGTTTATTTTTCAATTTTAAAATATGATGCTAAAGTTTGAATACAGGGCCTTGTGTAGCTAAGTTATTTCTTGACCCCCTAAGCTAAACTCCAGGGGTCAGCTTAAAAATTTTTTTTGTTGTTGCTGGGAATCAAACTGGGAGTCTTATGCATGCTAGGTAAGCAGTCTACCACTGAGCTGAACCCCAAGATAGAATCTTGCTATGTTGCTCAGGCTAACCTCAAATTCTTGGGACCAAGTAATCCTTTCTCAGTCTTCCACGTAACTGGGACTATTTTCAACTTTAAAGTGTGTGTGTGTGTGTGTGTGTGTGTGTGTGTGTGTGTGTGTATTCTTTAAAATTTTTTATCTTATTTTACACAAATGAATGTTTTGCTTGCATATATGTCTGTACACCATCTGCATGACTGGTGCAGAGGGCATCAGATCTCCTGGAGCTGGAGTTACAGACATTTGTGAGCCAGCATGTAGGCACTGGAAATCAAACCGAGGTCCTCCGGAAGAGCTGATGGTGCTTTTATCCACTGAGCTGTACCTCTGGCCTCATTACCAGTGTTTTAAGGTTGATTTTATGTTATCTTTGGGATGTTTGTAAATGACTGTGTTGATACAGTATTCGGTACATAAGAGAAATGAAGAGATCTCTTTCCAAACCAGTAGGAGAGTTTATAATTGTCAGGGAACTTTCTGGCCGTTAATACTCACTGGTAAAGGATCTCATTCTCTTACTCCCTACTGGGTGGGGGCTGTGGTGATCTAGTATGTCAGTGTTGGCATGTAGGACATAAACAGTTGTGGAGCCTGTTCTTGGAGGCTCAGTGGAACTTCAGCTCTCTGCCTTTTAGGTCCCCCAACAAGTAATTTGCATGAAAGATCTGCTCCAGGCTGGCCCGGCTCATCCTCATGCAGGGGTTAGCGCCACTCTCGGCACTGGTACAGAGTCAAAGCCGCTCCCACTGTCAGCTGCTTGTCCTGCATGGGGAGAGGGCTTTGAGCTTGGGCTCCACTGTACAGTGAGAAATCAGTGTCTCTTCTGCTAGTTAATGTAGCCAACTGAGAACTCAGAGAATGACTGTGGCTTTTATAGGTACCCTGCCATGTGGACACCAACTGGGTGTTTTCAAGGGGTAACTGCCTTAAAAAATATAGTAAAGATGTTAGCTTATTTCTCCCAAAGGTTAAAGTACTACATACCCATGTCACAATGTATATGGTGTCCCTTTCTTTTCTCCGACTTTGTTCTTGTTACTGTTAAGATTGCCTTCCTCTCCTCAGTGCTGTGATCAGAGGCATGTGCTGTCATGTCCAGCTTCTTTGACTTTTTTATTTAAATTTTTCTTTGACTTCTTAAATGATTCTCTAACCTTTGGTGTCTCAGTTTATTATCAGCGAAGGAATAACAACATGAAGAGTATATGAAGTATAAACATGGGCTCTTAAGTCTCCTTATCTCCTTCATTTCTTTAATATTCATTTTGCTTAGGTACACACACACTAACATACACACACACACACACACACACACGCACACACGCCCTGTATGTAGTAGGTCCTGGACGAGGTCAGGAGATACTGTGTTGGATCTCCTGTTGCTAAAGGTGGCAGCAATGATAAGCTGCCAGGCTTGGGTCCTGGGAACTGATTTGGGTCCTCCGGAAGAACAGAATGCTCTTACCCACTGAGCCATCTTTCCAGCCTCTAGGTTACCTTCCATCCTTTCTTTCTTTCTTTCTTTCTTTCTTTCTTTCTTTCTTTCTTTCTTTCTTTCTTTCTTTCTTTCTTTCTTTCTTTTTCTTTTACTATTTTTTTTTCTAAGACAGGGTTTCTCTGTGTAGCCCTGGCTGTCCTGGAACTCACTCTGACAACCAGGTTGGCCTCAAACTCAGAAATCCACCTGTCTCTGCCTCCCAAATGCTGGGATTAAAGGCGTGCACCACCACTGCCCGGCGTTCTTTTACTATTTTTAAAATGTATTTTTATGTGGTGTGCATTGGTGTTTTGTCTGCATGTATGTCTGTGAGGGTTTCAGATCCCCTGGAAGTGGAGTTACAGACAGTTGTGAACTGCCATGAACTGGGAATTAAACCTGGGTCTTCTGGAAGAGCAGCCAGTATTCTTTTTTTTTTTTGTATATTTTTTTGTTCTTTTTTTTTTTGGTTTTTCGAGACAGGGTTTCTCTGTGTAGCCCTGGCTGTCCTGGAACTCACTTTGTAGACCAGGCTGGCCTCGAACTCAGAAATCCTCCTGCCTCTGCCTCCCAAGTGCTGGGATTAAAGCAGCCAGTATTATTAACTGCTGAGTCATCTCTCTGTCCCTGGGTCATTATTTCTAAGGCATTTTGTAAATTGGGAGTCTGAAATGGCTCAGTGCATAAAGGTACCTGCTGCCAAGCCTGAATCCCTGAGTTTGTTCCTTAGGATCCATATGGTCAAAGGAGAGAACAGATTCCTGCAAGCTTTCTTCTGACCTCCACAAATGTTCATGGCGCATGCATTCCTGTACACATGGATACAAAATAGATAAAAATAGAATTTTTAGCCTGGTGTGGTGGCGCATACCATTAATTCCAGCATTCAGAAAACAGGCCAGCAGATCTCTCAGTTCCAGGACAGTTACAGCTACACAGAGAAACTTTGACCTGAAAGACAAAAGCAAAAGCAAAAACAAACAGAAAAATGTAATTAAAATAATAAATTTTGAAAGTTGAATATCAAACTTATGATCATATTTATCTTTACCCAGTGATTGTCTGGCTCTTAAAGGTTTTTTCCCCCAATTTTAGTGATTTTGAATTAGGACTGTTATCAGTTTCTTCATCTTTTCAATTGCTTTCCATTAGGGATAGAGATCTTAACTTTCACATTGACAGAATGTTTAATAATTATACATGCACTCAAATGCCGTGGCTATCACTGTTGCTTTCCTAGCCACTGAACCAGTTTTCATACTGTTGGGTATGCATAAAGGAAGCTCTGAGTTCTCAGGATTATAGACTTGTAGAGATATTTGTTTCTGAAAAACAAAACAAAACATCAACAACAGCAAAACCCCCAAAAACCAGTTCAGTGCATGGTGAAGCCGTGAGTAGGGTGGATAAGAAATAGCCAAGTGCAGGGCAGGGTGCTAGGCTGTTCTGGACTTGGGGGGTGGGGGGGTAGGAGGTGTGGGGGGCGGATCTGCTGATTCTTTGTGAGTGCCTAGAGCAGGAGATTTGCTGCTGGGCTGTGCTCTGACCAGGAGAAAGGGAGATGTGTGTGCACTGTTAAACCTGCAGCTGTGACACAGTGAATGACAGACATGAGATATATTCATACTTGGAAGAGAAAGATGGCAGGAAAAGAGAGGCCAGTGGAGGACCAGGGATGTGTCGGGAAGAAAAGGCCATGAACTAGGATCAGTCTTTGCCTGGGACCAAGGAGTAAAGCATTGTAGGTTGTGGTAGTCAGGGAGTCCAATACTTTTTGAGAATTCAGTAAAGTGGAGTAATCAGGGTTCCAGGAAACAGGGAGGGAGTTTCTGGGGATAAAGGAGGGAGAAAGGTTCTGTGCGGTTCAGAGGGAAGCTCCAACCATGGAGCTGCACACCTCAGTCTGTGGGAGGCCTGCTGCTTGCTGAATGGCCCTGCCGTGTTATTTCATCTCTGACAAAGTCATGCCTGTACCTTGATGGGGCTCTTAGGTTATATGGCTAGAGCCTTCATAATACTCCTGGCATGGAGCTGACCAGCTGTTCTCAGCCTTTGCCATCTACACACACTGAGAAAGTCAGAATATTGCCTTTCCTGACAGGGACTCCTGAGCTGATGCAATGTAAGTTGCTGGTCTGTTTAAATGGGTGTCTGTGTGTTATATCTGAGAAGCTGAGTAAGTGTCACATGAGTCCCTCTCTATAGGTATTTCTTTTTCCAGATACTACTTGTGTATGTGTCTGAATCTTCCCATTTGATGCTGTGTTTATTTGGCTCAGGAAGGAGATGGTAAGGTTTGTTCAGCTGGGTCATCGCTGAATTCTCTTTTACTTTAATAGCCCATGAGAGGTCGAGTCCAGGGAATCATAAAGTACTGTGCACTGGTAAACCTGAGGGCTTGTTGTTGTTGTTGTTTGGTTATTTGACTTCTTTTATTTTCTTACCCAGTGAACACTGTGTGCTGACTTGGACAGAAAAAGGAATTTATATTTTCATTCCTCAGAATGTTCAAGTTCTTCTTTGGAGTGAAGTCAAGGGTAATTATGTTTTTCTTTCTTAAGTAACTTAGTCTCATAATTATGTGTCAAAATTAATCGTATGCTGATTTTTTATAATGAGAGAAGTTGAAAATGCAGGGAATAATTGTTTGTGACTAACACAGAGAAAATGTACTCTTGGTTAAAACCAGACCCATGGGAAAGTTTGCCACTGCTGCTAAGATAGTTCCTTGATGTTGGCTTTTGGGGTCTTCTGAGAGAGAAAGAAGAGGGTCATCATTGATCCACATTGATTTCTTGTAGTTTCCCCCCCCCCAATTGAGGATGTGCCTTGCAAACTACTTTGTTAAATTCCTTCAAGGTGTTCAGTCAAGACAGATACCTCTTCATGTGTGATTAACTTTATTTACTATATTTTTAAAAGATATATAAATTTGCTCTTTTAAATATTTGTTAAAATCTGTTCATGTGAACATCAGATTGTAATTCTCTGCAATGTTCTCTGGCCCAAAGCATATTTCCTACTTTCTCACTCCCAGTTCCTTGTCATGGGGAAATAGTGTATTACCTTAAGATTTTTAGATCAGAGAGCTGTGGGGTTTTTGTTTTTCTAATTTCAGAAAAGTATCTAAATATGATTTCTTCATTGAAATACAAGTATAAAAAGAGATGAAATTTCAGTGAACCAAATCTTATTCACTTTATAAGTATGATTGTAGCGCATGTAAAAATGGTAGGATTTCCCATTTCACTGCTGGGAATCAAGTGTGGGGCCTGGTACGTTGTAGGTAAGTGCCCTGTCACAAGCTGCATCCCCAGCTGGGGCCTTACAAAAACAGTAAGGGGTGTTTGATTAATATCCTGTCTGTTCACCCTTGTGGGGTTTTTTTTCCCACCTTTGTTGTTTTTAGATATTCAGGATGTAGCTGTCTACAAGAATGAATTGTTCTGTTTACACTTTAATGGGAAAATCTCACATCTTTCCCTGTTGTCTGTGGAGCGCTGTGTAGAACGCCTGTTAAGGAGAGGCCTGTGGGACCTGGCTGCTCGCACTTGCTGCCTCTTTCAAAATTCTATTATTACCAGCAGAGTGAGTGAGAGTTTACTTGTGAATGTCAATTATGGGTTGGTCACACCATCCAAGCTTTCAGGATTGTTATAAAGTTGCTTGTTATTATTATCTTTCTATATGACTTACACATGTGAAGGTAAAGTCTCCAAAGAAAGCATGGCAGATGTATCTGGGGTGGGTGAAGGGAAATAAAAATGATGTGGTTCTGATTTTAAGAAAGTATCAGAGCTGGGCAGTGG
Organism: Tokudaia tokunoshimensis; assembly: GCA_036184795.1. NCBI lineage: Eukaryota > Metazoa > Chordata > Mammalia > Rodentia > Muridae > Tokudaia > Tokudaia tokunoshimensis. Next base: position 22,398,996 of record BTHU01000001.1, on the reverse strand, counting down.
TGGCGCATGCCTTTAATCCCAGCAGTTGGGAGGCAGAGGCAGACAAATTTCTGAGTTCGAGGCCAGCCTGGTCTACAGAGTGAGTTCCAGGATAGCCAGGGCTATACAGAGAAACCCTGTCTCGAAAGACCAAAAAAAAAATTATCAGAGCAGGGCACAGTAACACACACTCTTAGATCTAGCACTTGAGAAGTGAAGGTAGGTGGATCTACATGAGTCTGAGGCTAATCTAGTCAACAAAGTGAGTTCCAAGACATCCAGGGCTTCACAGAGAAATTCTGCCTTGAAAAACAAAACAAAACAAAAGTGAGATTAACTTACAAATATATTTAAACTGTAGAGCTTGTTTTAAGAGGGCTGAGTGTACATATATTAACTCTTAACTCTTAATATAGAGTATGTTCTGACTAAGTCTTGCTAGCTTACTCAGCCTTCTCAAAACACCTGGGAAGGCTTCTTCTAGTGGGTGCGCTTTTAGCCCTTTGGCTATTTGGATGTAAATGCAGTTGCAAACAGTAAGCTTTTTTGTTGTGGTTTTCTTATCCTTTTATTAGGCAAGAAAAACATTGACCGCAGATAAATTGGAGCATTTGAAATCTCAGCTGGACCTTACAGCCTACAGTGAACTAATTTCTCAGCTGGATGACTTGATGTTAAAATTTGAGCCTTTGGATTCAGCGTGCAGCAGTAGAAGAAGCTCCATCTCATCACATGTAAGTGCTTTTCTTTTTAACGTAATTATTTAGTATGTGTGTGTTGTGGGGAAGAGGCAGCATGCAGAGATGGAGATGGGGACAGCTTTCAGTAGTCAGTTTTCCTTCTTCCGTGTAGGCTCTGAGGGTTGAACTCAGGTCATCTTCCTTGGCTTCAGGTGCCTTCAGCCCCTGAGTCATTTGCTAGCTAAGTAACTCTTTTAAAAGTGTTGGATCTTACAGGGAAATGAGTAAGTCCAAGGATCATTTTCGCTTTCCATGTAGTACTTTTTTGGGGTGATGGTGGCATGGAGATGTCAGCTTTTTTTTTTTTGTCACTTTGACGGACAACAATGAGCTAAATAGTTTGTAAGAAGGGAAGGGTTATTTTGGCATGTGGTTTGAGAGAGTGTAGTACATGCTTGGGTGGTATTGTCCAGTTTTCACCGGGCTCCACATCCAAGGCTTCCTTCCCATGTCCCAGGAGCACTGTAGACTGAGCAGCACTGTGTGAGCACATTCACAGTCCGTCACGTAGCAGCGAGGCTCTTCCCTGAGGAGCAGTGAAGGAGAAGCAGCGAAGGAGTCTTGAAGCTCCAGTTGTTCCTGTCACTGTTCACTGCTTGCAGTTCCCAAATGCTCCTCACATAGTTTCCTGACTAGGCGAGGTTGTTTCCAGTTTGCGATTTCAGATGTTTTATGTCACCCGACGTCTCAGGACTGTCTCATTCCAGCGCCTTTCCTTGCTGCCTGCTTTCCAAAGACGGGACAGGCTGAACAATATGGTGGGTGACATGGTATCATTAGCTTATGTGACAGCCCCATGCAAGGTGCCCAAACTCTTTTTTTCTCACTAGTGTGTGCGATGAACTGTAGTTGTTGCTGTTGACCTTAGACTCTAGCATTGGTATTATTTGGGAAAAGCTGTGTTGTGTTACACAGGAGAACTTTGATTTTGAGGGGAATTCTTTTCATTTTTAGGAAAGTTTTAGCATCTTGGACTCTGGTATTTATCGCATCATCAGTAGTAGAAGAGGCAGTCAGTCCGACGAGGATTCCTGCTCCCTTCACAGCCAGACCTTCTCAGAAGATGAGAGACTTAAAGAATTTGCCTCACACCAGGAAGAGGAGCAGCCAGAGCAGGGCTGTGGTGCACACAGAAGTGAAGGTGATGAGTGTGTCACTGACAAGGAACAGTTGCTCTCTGTGAATCGACAGGATAACCTTATGCAAAGAGTTCCCATCAGGTCTGAGTGAAGTTTAGCATGTTAGAGACTAGCCACTTGCAGCTGTGCTGGTCATGAGAAGGTGGTGATACATAGGTGGTCTTTAGCCTCTTGTTTGAACTAACATTTGTAAAGTGCCTAATTTCTAATTTGACATCAGAAATGTCGGACAGGTTAAGCACAGATCATTAGCCAAAATAATGAACTTTTTACCCTCACTAACCACGTTATTTTCCACCAGGAATGAAAGATGGCTCCAGGTTTGGGAGCCATTGCCTTCCCTTTTCAATGTTCCAGCATTCCTGTGACTGAACTGTTGAGAAGAGATTAGTAGAAACTCTAAACTACCCTTGTGGCTTGTGGGGATTCAGAGTTAGTAGTTGGATGAAGGTACCTGGCTCAGTGTTTCATGTGGACCATCCATGCATCCCATAAACCCATGTTCTGTGCTCATTTGTATCTGGGTCAGCTATGATTTTGGGAGTGAATCCTTCATTTCCTTTGGTTTATTCATTTCTAAATTTGTTTAGCTTTTTAAAAGTCTTCCATGTGATTATATGCTTGTTTTTCCCTCCTTCTGTCTATCAGACAGTGCTTCCCACAGCCCAGTGATGTCTGAGGTAGACAAGAGTGAAGCTTTCCTGCCCTTCGGCCTTGCACTGCCATTCCGTTCTCCATCTCCCCTCGTGTCTCTTCAGGCTGTTAAAGACAGGTAAGCAATTTGGCTTTAGTTGTCACGTGACATACTGAGAAGGAAAAAAACATTTTAAATGATAAAAAAAAGATCTCTTATTTCTCTAGTAACCTGTTAATATCAACTACTAATTTCTCCTTTTAACCTTGGGAAACTGAGTGTTCCTCTTCTTTGCATAGCTGTATTTAAGTTGTTGTAGATGAGCCCCTACTTCCACCCCACACACAGCAAAATGGAATACTCTGGTCTCATCTCTGGTGTATGCTATAGTGTGTCCATGTAGAGGAAGAAGACCACCGTGTCTCATCAGTCCTCTGCTGCGTGGATTGTAGGATGTCAGTCATCTTGTCAAGCTTGGCAGCCAGTGCCTTTACCTCTGCAGTCCTCTCGCTGGCCCATTTGCCTTTTTCTGTGTATGTGAAGATTTATCTATTTGTATTTATGTGTGTGAGCTTTATGTGTACCATGTGTATGTGGGTGCCTGTTGGAGCAAAGTCATTGAGGATCCTCTGGAACTGGAGTTAGAGGTGCCTGTGAGCCTTCATGTGAGTGCTGGAAGTGAACTCAGGTTCTCTAAAAGAGTAGTAAGTACCTTTACTTGCTGAGGTGTCTTGCTGGCCCTTTAGTCCTTGATCCTTTCTCACTTAATGGGTCAGAATTGGAGGATTTTTTTCCCCTCCTTGAGGCATGTCCTTACCATGTAGCTCTAGCTGACATGCAACTCCATCTGTAGAATGGGCCGACCTCAAACAGAGGTCCACCTGCCTCTGCTTCTCTGAATGCTGGGGTTTAAAGTACGTACCATCGGAGCTGGAGAGATGGCTCAGCGGTTAAGAGCACCAACTGCTCTTCCAGAGGTCCTGAGTTCAATTCCCAGAAACCACATGGTGGCTCAAAACTATCTGTAATGAGATCTGATACCATTACATTATCTTCTGGTGTGAAGAGAGCAATGGTGTACTTATATACACTAAATAAATAAATTTTTTAAAAAAAGTACGTACCCTCATCTGGGAGAAATTGGAGATTTTTGAAAATTTTTCAGTCTTGGCCCTGAGAATGAGTGAGAAGGTATATCTTCTGCTCAGCTACTTGCCCGAGTTCTGCTGGGTACACATTCTTCTTGTCTGTCCTTCTGTATCTGTCGTGAAAAGTTGGGAGCTAAGTCCCATGAAGTAATCCTTGTTATTCTCCCACTAGAAGGTGGCTGACGGTCACATGTTTACCTTGCCTGAGTTGACAGGCATGGCATTGCAAGAACAACTGGATTAGAGACCTTCCCTTTAGCAGTGACTCACTGGTCTCAGGACAGTGGGTTGTTGTTGTTGTTGTGTTTTTATTTTTGAGACGAGATTTCTATGTGTAGCTTTGGCTGTCCTGGAACTTGCTCTGTAGACCAAGGTCAGCATGGTCTCAAACTCACAGAGATCCGCCTCCCTCTGCCTCCTGACTAAAGGCTGGGATTAAAGGCGTGTGCCACTACCACCCAGCTTCAGGACAGTTCTATAAACATAGCAAATCACTATCATAAGTTCATATGAGACTCGTGAAATGTGGTTGATTTAGAGAAATTGCTATGAGCAGAGTCTGTCTTGTTAAGTTCAAGCTGGCTTAGTAGTACTAATGCAAATGTAGAAACATCAGAAACGCCAGGCAGTGGTGGCGCACGCCTTTAATCCCAGCACTTGGGAGGCAGAGGCAGGTGGATTTCTGAGTTTGAGGCCAGCCTGGTCTACAGAGTGAGTTCCAGGACAGTCAGGGCTATACAGAGAAACCCTGTCTCGAAAAACCAAAAAAGAAAAAAAAAAAGAAAAGAAAAAAAGAAACTTCAGAAACAAGTATTGAGCAACTGTGATATGTAACTAGTAACTAGTGTGATATATCAACTCTTGACAGTGTTGATATAATTTCATGTTAGATTTTTGGTATTTGACTTCCAGTGTTTCTAGCTTTGTGCGTAAAACTACTGAGAAGATTGGCACCCTTCACGCAAGCCCAGAGCAGAAAGAGACATTTGAATCCAAGGATGCTGACCGAGCACATGAAGAGGAAGTGAGTGCAGTCACCTGCCCTCCGGAGGAGGACACTGAGTAAGCCTGGGTCCGAGTCTAGACGCTAGGGCAACTGCCAGAGCACAGAAGCCATAGACGGTACTGTTGGAGACCCTGTGTGTGAGATGCTGCTCATTGAAGACTGCTGCATAGTGCAGAATCTGCAAATTCCACAGTTTACAAAGAACTAATAACTGTTGAGAAGAACTTCAGTCTCGTATCTTATTCACCTTTCTCCTTCTCTGTCATCTTGTCACATTCCTGGAATGACAAAGGAGTGTTAGATTAAGAGGAGATGACTAAGATCAGGTTGTGTCCTAGCTTTTCTGACTAACTTGTAACTTCACATCCCTAGTGCTGTCGGGCCTGTCAGCTCTAGGATGTGCCATTGCTTGATGAATTACAGCAGACTATTTAATGAAGATACTGGGGGAAAGACTCTTTAAGGCAAAGCAACGTGTAACATACTTGCCATTTAGTAAGTAGCAGAAGTCTTGGTCTAAGAAAGTTTTGGTTGCCCCTATTGCCTGTGAATAGGTTTTTTTCTTTTTCATGCTTTTTCTAGGGAGGAAGAAATTCATCAACTTCCTGAAGAAGACAGGCTTCAAGAACTCACAGCAGCGACAGCAGAAGCAATGTGAGTGTGGAGGGTCTACAGTGCGTGGCCTTGTCCTTTGCACTGCATCCACACTGGTCTTGACTGTCTAAGTCAGAGGTAGCCTCCTTTGCAATGGAGTCAAAGTCAGCAACGTGCTCCAGAGTCGGTGTTGTCTGTCTTGTGGACTTATGGGATAATTGTCATTTAAAATACTCAAAAGCAGCATTTATCCCGATGAGTATGCTTTATCAGTTAAGTTTGTTTACATTTTTTAAAAAACAAATGAAACAACTTTACGTTCATCTCTTTTCTATAGGACCAAGTTATTGGACCCTCTGGTTCTGTTTGAGCCCAAGTTGCTAAGAATGGTTTTACATGAGTGGCTTTCACAGTTAGAAAAAACATTTGCCATGAAAGACTTTGCTGGCATTTCCAATACCAGCAGTCTACCCGTGAAATCAAACCTGGAAGTGCACCTCCATGGCGAGTCAGAAAAGAGAGGATTAGATGAAGAGAGTGGAGAAGAAAGAAGGGTCTCTTTAGGCACTGAAGAAACTGGAGGTCAGATAACCTGTGACCCCGTAAGCAGCCTTAGTGAGCCCTCGGCTGACAGTTTCCGAGTACATTCTCCACACACCATAGCAAACAGCCTTCAGAAGGACCTGGCAGAATTGACAACATTGTGCTTGGAACTGAACGTGTTAACTTCAGCAGTGGACAGCATAGGTGGACATGTGGATGGTGCTTTACAGCAGCTCTCTCCAGAAATCCTGGCTTGTGGTTTCCTAAAGAAGTACTTTTTCCTCCTGGACTTGAAAAGAACAAAGGAGAGTATCACGCTTACTTATGACAGCCCTTGTGTTTGGGATACTTTTGTTGAAGGACTGAAAGGTAACTATCAGGTGCCATTATCACATGTAGAGGTATTTTATAATGTGGGCGCTTGACAGACGATTTGGATAGAACTCTCCTCTGTCGGGCCAGACTCCCTTCTGGTTTCTACTCACTCTTTTAAAAAATATGTACTTGTATGTATATGTGTGTGCCATATGCATACAGGTGCATAAAGAAACCAGAGAACATCACATCCCTTGGAGCAATATTGTGGGAAATAGTAAAAAATGCGACCTGCCAATTCTTTGTCTCCACAGGGCCATCTCTTCGGTGAGGGTCCCGAACACCGCTTGCTTCCACACAACGCCCCCCACACCCCAAGTTCTGCCACCTCAACACCGTAGAATCAAAACTCTTAAGGCTTACTTAACCAATCAGATTTACATATCAATAAAATCACAATTTACAAGATGCCAATACAGTAATTTAAGAGCCAATTGATAATGATAAAAGCTTTATCCCAACATTTCTAACCTTGTGAAAACATAACTACTTGTGGCTGGTAAATGCCATGCATATACACATCTGAAGCCATCTTGGTTCTTTCTCCTTACCTTCTGGGATGCGCTCTCTCTCTCTCTCTCTCTCTCTCTCTCTCTCTCTCTCTCTCTCTCTCTGCGACTCTTGCTCCGCCCCCCCTTTTCCCTGTCCAATCACAGACCGCCTCTGCACTAATATAATTGGACAGGGAAAATCCTCTTCAGAGCAGGAGTTAGAGGTGGTTGTGGACCTCCTCTTGAAGGTGGATGGAAATCAAACCCATGTCCTCTTCAAGAGCAACAAGTGCTTTTACCTGCTGCTGAGCCATCTCTCCAGCCCTTTGCTCTTTCTTTCTCCCTGTCTCTGTCTCTCTCTGTCTCTCTCTCTCTCTGTACGTGCACATGCATTTGTGTACCTGCATACGTGTGTGTGTGTGTGTGTATCATGGTACAGTTGTAGAGGTCAGAGGACAACTTTGGAGTCAGTTCTCTCCGTCCACCTATGGGTCCCTAGGATTCAGACTTGGTAGCAAGCATCTTTTTCCACTGAGCCATCTCAATGGTCCTGTTTTCTACTAATTTAAGCTTTAATAGTTCTTCAAACATTCACTTACTTTGTTACTCTTAGTTTTATTTTTCTTAAAGTGACAGTCAGCAAATGACATAGCAATGCTAGAACAGTTGGGGTTAAAGTAAAATGTTTATGAGTGCAGATATGGGACGATAAGAAGATCCTTTGAGTGACTTGCTAACACCAGAGTGTTTGCTGCTAGTTGAGTATAGCATGTCCTGAGAAGTGTGGTGCATGCCTGCTGTATTGTAAGACTTGAGAGTAGATGGGGCTGATGCTTGTTCTAGATGAGGTGATGGAGGCACAGAGGCGGTAGCTGGGCAGGCTAAACGCACCGCTCAGCTCAGATAGAATATCTTAGTTCTTGCTGTGTAATACTCTGGGAGAGGTTTGATTCAGCCAGCGGACAGCTCTCTTTGCAGACTCCTGCCCTTGAGGTTCCTTGCAGTGTTTTCAGCTCTCTCCTTCCCTTCATGGCCAAGGTTGGCTGCTGTGTCTGGGGAGAACAGGCAGAATTGCACTGTCTGGTGAGTGCTACCTTGTAGTGGCTTGCCAGCCTTGTTTCCCATTACAGTGGCGAGACTCCCATCACCCAGTACTAGTGACTGCAGAGGGCATGGAGGAGCTGTCCTGTTGTGGACAGGAGGACAGGAGCCTGTAGGTCTGGGTGGCCATCCAGCAGCGTCTGCACAGGCTTGGCTGCAGCTCTCGCCAGCTGCCGTCCTCACAGACTCACGTGCGCTGCTCTGTGCTCCATTACCCTGTTTTTAAAGTGGTTTTTTCCCTCAGAATTCTGCTTAAGTAACAGATGCCATGTGAGACTATTTTTTCATTGTCCAAAGTGCACTGCCACAGGTAAGCAATTTTCCGTACTCTCTAACTTGAAGGTCTTTTAGCTTCCGAGACAGTGCATCTGAGTTACAGTTCTGCTTCAGCTCACGCATAGCAGCTTGAAAGCTTAGGTGTTCTATGTGAAATATGAAGCAAGATGCTTCTTTTCAAGTAGAGGGTCTGACAGTTCCTACCTTAAGTTGTCTTTTTTCCTTCTGTGATTGTACTCAGCCTTGATGCCTAGAAATTGGCAGAAAAGTCTGTGAGTGCTGGGGCGCTGTTACTGTGCCGCTGCCGGCTAGGGCAGGCAGGGTGCAGCTGAAGTTTGGGGTACAGCATGAAGCCTTCCTCAGGTCTCCAGCTCTTTAAGTTCTTGCCTGACACAGTCACACGAGAAGCAGTGTGAGGCAGATGCTTTCTTTCTTATGTAGATGATGAAGACTGGCTTTTAGATAGGCACCACCTTCCGATAATGTCTCAATTGTGAAGCATGTGTTGTTGTTGCTGCTGCTGTTGTTGTCGTTGTCGCTGTTTTAGGCTTTAATTAATTTTTGGGATTAGAGAGATGGCTCAGAGATAAAAGCACTTGTACAAGGCTGGAAATAAGAACACTCTCCACTACTCTAAGTAGTCGTCTTTTTTTTTTTTTTTTTTTTTTTTTTTGGTTTTTCGAGATAGGGTTTCTCTGTGTAGCCCTGGCTGTCCTGGAACTCACTCTGTAGACCAGGCTGGCCTCGAACTCAGAAATCCGCCTGCCTCTGCCTCCCAAGTGCTGGGATTAAAGGCGTGAGCCATCACCGCCCGGCTAAGTAGTCTTCTTACCTCCACAAGCATGACATTGCAACCATTCCTACCCCATACATGCAAACACACATTGATAACAAATAAAGTTATTTTTTACATTAACATAGAAAGTAAGGGGTTTCATCATGGCATCTTTGTATGTTACATACTTTTCCTCATTCATCCCCGGCCGCCTTTTTCCTCTTTTCAGCGGATGCTTTTCCCCTCCAGTTCTCCTGTTCTATCACTTTCTCTGTATCCACACAATAGAAAACATGGCATTCTGAGTCTTTCTGAGTTGAGTCTGGCTTATTTTGTTTACCATGATTCCCAGTTCCATCCGTTTCCCCACACATGTCATGATTTCATTTTCCTTTACGACCACATAAATTCTGTCTTCTTTATGTACCACATTGTTTTTATCCGCTCATCCTCTGATGGACATACAGGCATGTTCGGTTTCTTAGCTGTTGTGAACACGCAGCTAGCGTGGCTGAGCAGGTACCTTTGGTGTGTCGACTTGGGATGAATGCCCAGCAGTGGTGCACCTGGGTCAGATGGCAGATCTAGTTCCAGCTCTGTGAGAAACTCCAGCGTCATAGCGACTGTGCCAGCATGCGTTCCTGCCAGCAGTGGGAGCTCTTCTCTCCCACGTCAGAACCAGCTGATTGTTTTCTTGAGGGAAGGCAGGTTCTGAAACTTCTTTGGTGTATGTCTTCAGGACCATTGAAAACTACTATTAAAAAAAATCCCAACGGCTGCATTTTACTTAAGTTCAGAGTCATACCATTTTTGCTTTCTTTCTTTGTTTAGTTTTGTTTGTTTTGAGACAGGGTCTCTCCATGGAGCCCTGGCTGTTCTGAAACTTATTCTGTAGACCATGCTGGCCTCAAACTCATGAGATCTGCCTGCCTCTGCCTCCCAAATGTTGGGATTAAAGTTGTGTGCCACCACTGCCTGACCTTTTTTTAAACCAGGAAAGTGTTTTTGTTTTTTGTTTTTTTAAACTAAATTGCCACTCACTGCGTTCACTAAGTTTGACTGTAAATGATTTCTGACTGCTCCCAAAAGTCACTTCTTCCTTCTTAGGATGAAGATTTGCTTGATTGCTGGTGTTTGTTTTGGTTTTATTTTTTTAAAGGTCAACTATTTTTAAATCAGTTTTACTGAATTTAATTCTAAAAGATGATAGGGGATACAGGTTCTGTAAAAACTGAGCAGATTGCCTTTGATAAGAGAGATATGTGACCCATAAGCACACGCATACGTGGTACCCACCCAGCACACACATACATGGTATATACACACACAGTACACACATACATGGTATATACACACACAGTACACACATACATGGTATACACACACACAGTACACACATACATGGTATATACACACACAGTACATACATACATGGTATACACACACATAGTACACACATACATGGTATACACACACAGTACACACATACATGGTATACACACACACAGTACACACATACATGGTATATACACACACAGTACACACATACATGGTATACACACACACACAGTACACACATACATGGTATATACACACACAGTACACACATACATGGTATATACACACACAGTACACACATACATGGTATACACACATACATGGTATACACACACACAGTACACACATACATGGTATACACACACACACAGTACACACATACATGGTATATACACACACAGTACACACATACATGATATACACACACACAGTACACACATACATGGTATACACACACACAGTACACACATACATGGTATACACACACACAGTACACACACAGCCCTATAAACTTGTTTTTTCAAAGCATAATAGTCACTTCCATTGTCACTATTTGTTCTTTTGTCCTCTGACAATTGCAATATGTGAGTCTGAAGAGGAGGCTGAGAGGTTAAGAGCTGGCGCTTGCTGCGCTTGCAGAGGACCTGAGCCTGGCTCCCAGCACCCACATCAGATGGCTTACCACCCCAGCTCCAGGGGATCCTGTGCTGTCTTCTGGCCTCTGGGTACAACGGCACACACATACACAAAAATAAAAATCCTGGGGAGTTTTATTTCCCAGTTTAACTTGATGGTCTTTGAAAATTGAGCTTGTATCCTGGTAGGTTTTGTTTTGTGTCTCCTGCAGTGCTTGCCCAATCTTGGGGTCTTGTGCTTGCTAGTGGGTGGCAGTAGGCTGCGATAAAGGCTGCTGAGTGTTTGCAGCAAAGAGGTGAAGGGGAAGCCCTGCTTTACTTTTCAGAAATGGCAAGTTCCAATCCTGCCTATGCGGAGATGGAAGAAGGAGACCTCCCCACAGGGCTGCAGTTACTGGATGGCTCCGTCCCTTCCGATAGTCCCTTGTTGATTGCATTTGCTGCCCGGTAGGTTGACCTGAATGTTGTCTGTGGGAACCAAAACATCTGCTGTGTTTTTATGGCTTAGTATCTCAAGTTTGGCTCATTTGCATATTGTGCATCTTCTTATTAGAATATTTGGTTTTATTTCTAATGAGTCCTAAGTATAACCAAATCGTATTATGGCATTGAAGTTGGAGACTGACTTGCTCTGTTTTCAAGTGCAGGTTGTATGATAGATTTGGGGAGTCTGCCCTTCGAGCCTTCATCAAGTTTTATCCGTCCATCTCGCCTTCCGATGTCGCGCAGCTTTGCCGCCGTCATCCGGCCCAGTTCTTGGCCTATCTAGACAGTCTGGTGAAGTCCAGGCCTGAGGACCAGTGGTGAGAAGGCGTGTGTGGTCTCTGTCAGCACTTGTCATGTTTTCATTGTCAGCTTCTCTGGAAGATGAGGGTTTGGGGAGTTTTAATGCCCTTTCCCCACAGCACACACCACAGATGCACACATGCCACACTTTACCTCCTCTCTCTGAGAGGGTCTCGGGTTCTCTGTGGGAGATTAAGTCCTTTGTGCTGGCGAGATGGCTCAGCAGTTAAGAGCACTTGCTGCTCTTGCAGAGGACCCAGGTCCTATTCCCAACAGTCACATACAGCTCACAACAGTCTGTTACTCCAGTAATAGGAGATCTGAGGCCCTCTCAAGTGACCTGAGGGTAGTACATACATGTGGTGCACATATAGGTAGGCAACATGTACATAAAATAATTTTCAAAAAGAAAATAAGTTCTTGGCATAGCAGGGCTTCAGCTAGGGCAGACAAGCTTCTCGTCCCCCTGCCAGTGAGTGCTTTTCCCTGCAGTGGTCCAGCTCTCCTCGGTGACTCTCTCCTCCCAGGCTGGGCCACCACTTCTCCTCCCCATAGCAGTAAACTCCCATTTTGTTATTAGACTGCAAACTTGGCCTTTCCGTTTGCCACACTGACCTCCTGGCGCCCACCCCCATGCCCCTTTAGCTTTTCCTCATTGTCTTAGGGCATGGCTACTCCTTTAGCAGACTGGTACTCTCTCTCACTAGGGTTCCTAGCCGCGCGCAATAGCAGGTACCCCTAATCCTTTTCTTTACATCCCCACACTTTGTTTTCTCTCCAACTTGCTCTCAGGCCATCCTTCCTTGAGTTCCTTCTACAACCAGAATCTTTACGACTTGAATGGCTGCTCTTGGCAGTGTCCCATGATGCTCCACCAAGCTCAAGTACAGTGGATGATGAAGGACATCCCAGGTGAGCACGCTCACTCAGAGTGCTCAGCCTCACTTAGGAACAGCAGTGGGAAGGCTTAACCACATAGCAGGAGGAATGAGATCACATAGCCTTGGGAATCCTAGTGGTTCTGAACGCTTGTGAGCTTACAGACCCTAGAAGAATCCCACGGTTCCATTCAGGGAAATGCACTCTCATGTAAAAATTTGCACATCAGTTCAAAGAATTAAACTCCTTATCTGCAGCTCTTTTGTAGACCCACAGTGAACCCTGAGTTAGCCTCTCTTAAAGAAAAATGTGTGTGTGTTTGTGTTTTCTTTCAAAAGACATGTTAATTTATAAATGTACCAGTACAATTTGAAAAAAAATAGAATCTTAAAAAAACAAAACCAAAAACCCCACCAGTATGTAACTCAGACAGTCCTTGTATTTTCCTCTAAGGAAAGCACTTTTGAAAGGTCTGTCTCCTGCCAAATGCCTATTTTATTTGATTTACTCCTTGGCAAAAAACCTAGGAAGATATATAGTGGCTGTGAGTGATACACTCAAGGTTTTGATTGGTATTATGATTAAACTTAGTGCCTGCACAGTAGGCAGGCACCCCAACACTGAGTTATACCCCAGTCCCTGTTTCTGGTGTTGTTTGTTTCATTTTGTGATGAACAAGTTATAAGAAAAGTAACTATTGGGCTGGAGAGATGGCTCAGCGGTTAAGAGCACTGACTGCTCTCCTGAAGGTCCTGAGTTCAGATCCCAGCACCCACATGGTGGCTCACAACCATCTGTAATGAGATCTGACACCCTCTTCTGGAGTGTCTGAAGACAGAAACAGCGTACTTACATATAATAATAAATAAATCTTAAAAATGTAGTTATTTTTAATTTTTTTTAAGAGGAAGATACAAATATTTGGACATAATAGAATATGCTTCAACTGTATTCTTACCTATTAGATGATTCTAAGGTACTTTGTAGGGTTTATTTCCTATCTAATTGGCTGTATTTTTTCATTTCATAGGCCCCACTCACACTTGCTTTCTTGGGGTTATAGTCAGCTGATTCTTCTTCTGATTAAACTTCCTGCAGACTTTACAACCAAGGAGAAAATGACTGACATCTGTAGGTCTTATGGGTAAGAGAGGGTGTTTATAGATACTGGTGTGGAAATTGGAGTCTGCAGATGACCTCTCATTAAGATCCTGCATTAGGTGCTTTATTATGCAAGGATTCAATGTAATACTACAATGTAAATGCACCTTTAAAAAAAGTACTAACATTTTCATTTTCTGTGTTTGACTCTTTTGCCTGCATGAATGTTTGTGCACCAGAGACCAGAAGAGGGCCAAACCTCAACAAATTCTGGGGCATCTGACATTCTCTTCTAGCCTCCACAGGCACCAGACATACATGGGGTACATATTCATGCATGCAGATAGAGTAGCCATATACATAAAATAAAATTAAAAGCTACTTGCAAAGTACATAAAGCTTTGTTTCTTAAGGCTGTTGAATAGACGTTTGTGTGATAATGGAAATATTCTACTATACTGCCTACTACCACATGTGATCATCAATTTTTAATTACAAAACTGATTTTTATGGACTGGAGAGATGGCTCAGTGGTTAAGACGCTTGCTTCTCTTGCAAAAGACCCAATTTCTAGCACCTACGTGGCAGTTCACAACTGATATAATTTTAGTTTCAGAGGATCTGATGCCCTCTTCTGGCCTTTGGGAGTACCGGGCATGTACATTATACACAAACATACATGTAGACAAACATTTATTCATATAATATATAAAGATAAATCTTGGGGCTGGAGAGAGAGCTCGGGGATTAAGAGCACTTTCTAGAGGACCCAGGTTCAATTCCCAGCATTCACATGACAATTTACAACTGTCTATAACTCCATTTCAAGGGGGTCTAGTACCTGTTTCTCTCCCCACTTGGGCAACAGGCATACATATGGTGCACAGACATACATGTAGGCAAAATGCCATATACATAAAAAAATTAAAAATTATTTCTTTAATAAAACTTTAAAAAAAGGACATATCTCAAAACAAATGAAGCCTGCATTTTAATTTTTATTACTTTCACCCTAAGCTTTAATGAGCACATGTGGCTAATATGGGCAGTGCGGTTCACAGATACTCACTGTCCTTCCTCCTTTCATCAACTTCTGTCCCTTTAAGTTTCTGGCCTGGATATCTTACCCTCTGTCTGGAGCTGGAGAGGAGGAGGGAGGCCTTCACCAACATTGTGTATCTGAATGACGTAAGCCTGATGGAAGGGGACAACGGTATGTATATCCCACTGCTCACTCACTCCTCATCGTGCTGTTCCAAGCCTCTCCTCACTTTCAGGAAGCAGCTCTGAACATTTTAGTGGTTGACTACGTCATTGTGACAGCTGTTAAAATTGTCGGGGCTTTACCTACTCTTGGGCATATTCTGGCATCTTTCCTATTTAGCGACTCCTTACTGTTTTAAGCATTATATGCCATGTTTTCCATATGCTGTTGTAAATGAGACAACAGACTCTTTGGATAGGCGCTCTCATGCCTGCACAGCTGGCTTTTCATTCTTGCCCACTTTAAAGCTCAGTTTGTTTTAGCTGCCAGAATGATTCTTAAACAAACAAACAAACAAAAAGGACTGGCAAGGTGGCCCAGTGGGAAAGAGCACTTGATGTTCTTGCAGAAGACCAGAGTTCAGTTCCCATCACCCCCTGTTGGGTGGATCTTACTCGCCACAGCTCCAGCTCCAGGGACTCTTAACTCCCTTTTCTTGCTTCTCTGGACACCTGTGCACATGTTCTCACAGAAATGCATGCATCTTGCATGTGTGCGTGCATGTACACCCCCTCCCGCACAATAGTAAAGTAAGTCTTCAAAACAGTTAAACAGTGTGTCTTCCGTCCCGAAGGCCCTTGCACTGAACCCATACACAGTTCATACTGTTAGCTAGTCCTGTGGCCTTACCTGACCTGTCATCCTTACTGCATCGCCGTAAGCATCATAGACTGCTTTGTTTTGCTTTTTGTTTTCCAGACAGGGTTTCTCTGTGTAACAGCCCTGGCTGTCCTGGAACTTGCTCTGTAGACCAGGCTGGCCTTGAACTCAGAGATCCATCTGCCTCCTGAGTGCTGGGATTAAAGGCGTGTGCCACCACTGCCAGTTCACTGTAGGCTTTTAAGACATCCCCTTAACGCGGCTGGTTCTTTGCTGTGTCACATTATCTTCCATGTCTCCTGTGTCATAAGTGCAGACTCCCTGCTTGCCCCTGCTCCACGTTTGAATGTCATGCAGGATGCAAGCATGTGCCCGCTCTTTAGCTTTTGCTCAGATGTTGCTTTCTCACAGAAGCTTTCTCAGATGCTCTGAATGAAGCCCACAGTTCTATAGTTCATTACCCTTTTCCTTAGTATGCTTAACATGGTTTGTAAGTAGTGACGTGTGTATATTTAAGGCCTTACTAACCTGATTGTGGGGTTGTGTCTGTTTTAAGTGTTCTGACAGTTCTAATGGCTCCTGTATGGAGCCCCTGAGCTTTGTGGTCAGCCCCACTGTTGTTTCTGTGTGCAGGGTGGATCCCCGAGACCTTGGAGGAATGGAAGCTTCTCCTGCATCTACTACAGACCAAGAGCACGAGGCCAGCTCCTCAGGAGTCACTAAATGGGAGCCTCAGTGAGGGGCCTGCCCCCATCAATGTGGAGAATGTGGCACTCCTGCTAGCTAAGGCCATGGGCCCAGATCGGGCCTGGTCACTGCTACAGGAGTGTGGTCTGGCCCTTGAGTTGTCAGAAAAGTTCACCAGAACCTGTGACATCCTGAGGATTGCTGAGAGAAGGCAGAGGTAATGCCAGCCTGTCGTGCACTCTCTGTGATGCCTGGGCACACAGACTCTCACAGACTCACAGAGGTAGATAGATGGGAGTGCAGAGATCATGTTGTCTGGCCCCTCCCTAGCACATGAGGAGATTGAGATGCATCTGCTGACCATAGTGTAAAAGAGGCCAAAGTACAATTTACTCATGATCATGATCAAGATACTCTTCAAGTTAGTTAGTGTGAAGGCCCTAATACTGTGCGACCTCAGTTCTTTGAATGGTTTTGACATTGCCAGGTCTGATAGCTTGGGCCTGTGAGCTAGCTCCATCCAAGGCAGGAGAACCATGAGTTCAAAGACACACAAGGTGATTTAGTGAAATCCTGCCTTGAAAAGTGAGGAAAGGCTGGGGATGTAGCTCAGTGGCAGAACACTTGCTTATCATGCATGAAGCCTAGCTAGGTTCAATATCCAGTTAATCAACCAAGCAAACTATTTATGTATGTATGTGTACACACACACACACACACACACACACACACACATTTTAGTCAAGTTTTTCTTCTATTTGTGGTAAAATAGATATGGTGGCAACAACAAGAGCAAGCCAAGCACGCGGGTGCACACCTGTGATCTCAGCCTGGGGATGCTGAAACAGGAGGATCAGCAATTTCAGGCCGGCCTGGCAGCATCGCAGTAATTACTGTCTTGTGAAAAAGGAAAAAAAAGGAAAACAAATCCATGTGAAATTACTGTCTAGAGCATTTAGTCATTTGGTGTATGCACGCTTCTGTGTAGCTGATCTCCACTGTATTCTCTTTGTGAACTGGCGCACCATAGCTATGAAACAGGCCTTCTGTCCTATACCCTGGCTACCACTGTTCTGCTTCTGTTGAGTTTGAACATCCCAGATGCCCATCTGCATCTAAGTACACCGAAAACAGGATAGCTTGATGATCCCGTATCTGATATATCTGAGAACAGAAGTATTTCAACTTTCACAATGTTTTGGGCTTGGGAATATTTACTTAAATTTAAAAGTTTTAGAATTTTGCATTAGAGCTGCTTAACTGGTTTGCATTTTCCTAATGACTGTTGATGCTGAGTGATCATGAGTGCTTACTGATTTTGATAACATTTTTGGAAAGGTCACTAAGTTCGTTGACCATTTTGGAATCAGGTTGATAGTTTAGTTGTGGAATTCCACCACATTCGAAGTATAAGTACTTGTTACCAGGTAGGATTTGCCCATATTTTCTTCCATTCCAGGGTGCTGGCTCATTCTGTTGATCCCTTCCCTTTTTCCCCCAACACGGGACCTTGAGCCTCCCCTGTGCCTGGCAAGCATCCCAGTTCCCTGAGTCATGATGTCCCACCCACTCTACTGGTTTCAGCCTATATCTTTTGATCACAGAACCAGTGTTTTGAATCCTCTTAAGTCTACAGAGTTTTTAATTTTGCTATTAAGAATGAATGAGGACAACTGAATTTGCCTGTTTCTTTCTGTGGGATTTCAGAGCGCTGATACAAGGCATGCTTGAGAAGTGTGACCGATTCCTCTGGTCACAGCAGGCCTAGTGGGAGATCTGCTTTGACCAAGTGGAATCCTGCTCTAGAACCTCCAGAGGGCTTTGCCACAGAAGGAAGAGGACGCCCTGAACTATGCCGTGACCAGACGACCGTGCCATGCTGCTGCAGCTGCCGATGCCTCATCACCGCCTCGGCCCTTGGCTTTTGTGGCTCGGAGACTTCAGAATTTCTCAAGGAAAGTCTGCTTTTGGAAGCAGTGGGTTGTCATTCACTGGAAGCAGCACGGTGTGTGTGTGTGTGTGTGTGTGTGTGTGTGTGTGTGTGTGTGTGTGTGTGTGTGTGTGTGTGTGTGTGTGCTCCCTGCTGTGTGATATTCATTGTGTGCCCAGTGAATCAGGGAATTGCCCTCTACTGAGGCAGATCTGCAGGGTGCAGACGCTTCTGACAGGAAGACAGATAATGTTCTAAACTGGAGAACTTTTTCCTTTCTGTTTGTCTGACAAGGCTACAAATTACTGAGTTAAGACCTGGAACAATGACATCATTCTTGTTGGCATATGTAATAACTACTGAAGATCCAAACTAGAGTTTTAAGTAAGATAGCCGGCTGGAGAGATGGCTCAGTGGTAAAGAGCACTGACTGCTCTTCCAAAGGTCCTGAGTTCAAATCCCAGCAACTACACGGTGGCTCACATCCATCCGTAATGAGATCTGATTCCCTCTTCTGAAGTGTCTGAAGACAGCTACAGTGTACTTACATATAATAAATAAATCTAAAAAAAAAGATTGCGTATATCTGGACAATGGGCTGAACCTCTGAACCTGTAAGCCAGCCCCAATTAAATATTGTCAAAAAAAAAAAAAAGATTGCGCATATCTGAGTTGAGCTCAATTTAAAGTATTTTTCCAGTATTTATTTGATATTTTCTAATCTAAATCTATATATACTAACTAATCCCTGGAAATATCTATAACTTTTGAAGAGTGAGTAACCCAAATACTCATGCTGTCCTCTCTTTTATCTTTTTATTGAGTTATGCACTTTTCCTTCCTTCCTTCCTCCCTCTTCCTCTCTCTTTCTCTCTCTCTCTCTCTCTTTCTTTTTTTTTTTTGTGGAAACGGTCTTAATTTGTAACCCTTGCTAGCCTGGAACATATAGGTATACCAGGCTGTCTCGACTTTAAACATCTACTTGCCTCTGCCTCCTGAATGTTAGGATTAAGGGTGTGTGCCATCACACACATTTTTAAAATTTATTTTAAAAAGCCATAGTAAGAGAAAGCCACACACTAATAAAAATTATAACAAATGATTGTATTAGTCAAGTCATGTAACTAGATTGTCATTTGTGAGGTTTTATGTAGCATATTATATTGGTAATAAATGATGAAGGTTTTCTTTAAACAGAACTGGACATGAGACTTATTTCGGAGCAATGAGAAGGAATGTGTTAGGTAAATCCAGTGTGGAGTAGTGTAGATTCACTGAATGAGGGACCTGTTTATTTTTCCCAATTTATAACAAATCAGAGACAACAACGCGTTCTGCCTTGACTACCCATGGCCTTGGGTGTGGTTTGGCCTGGTATACTGAAGCCTTCACAGGGTGGTTTAGAGTTGTGTGGAATGTGGCAGCTGTGGCAGTGCTTCCCACCGCAGCACTTGGGTTTTGGGTGTGTGGGCTGAAGCTGATGGTGAGACTGGACTGAGGTGACAGCAGAGAGCTCTGCTTTACTTCCAGCCTCAGCCACTAGGCAGTGACTAAGAGATGGCCTATAGCACACCTCAAGGCAGGCAGACCCCGGGAACTGTCATGGCTGCCATCATGTCCTCATATCCCCTTCCAGGGCAAGTGACCACATGCTCATTTCCCAAACAGTGTTCCTAGCCCACACCCACCGACTTTATCTTCTAAGTCAGAGAAAAGAAAATCCTCTTAAACCAAACATTCCCATTTGAACCATCTGAACACGAGGCAGTGTTTTCAAATACAGCTGCCATTTGCTGAGAAGTTCCAGGCACACTTGATGCGTGGTTGCCTCAATTTTGTGTTGTGTCCAGATCTGACCTCTGACCATGACGGAGTGATGGAGCAGCCTCGGGGTGCTAAGGAGGCCGACTGCTTGGGTCTGGATAACTCCCCCCACCCCCACCCACAGTGACCTAAGGGAAGGTACTCTTTTTTTTTTTTTTTAAGTTTTTGATTTTGTGGGTTTAAAGGTAGAGAGCTTTACCCTAGGACTGGCACCTTGAAACTGAGTGTGAAGCCACCTGCCCGTGAGTAAGAGCTGACGCTAGCATGCGGGACAGGTGGATGGGTCTGGAATATAAGTGTCTCCCCTAGCAGTCACCAGACCAACAGAAATGTGTTTAGGGAACTGGAGGGGGTGGGGGGAGTCGAACCCTGAAATGAGTAAGTTCTTGTATGTGTGAGACTTGTCATTGTGTAAAGCCTTGTCCCTGTTCCCTCCTCCTTTCCCCTAGCCTCACTTCTAATGACATTAGTTAAACTCTGATTGTCTGTCAGTGCTGTTCACCATCGGTCATCCCCCCTTTTTCTGCTAATGTACAGCCCCACTACTTCCTACCAAGCCACTGGGGTGGTGCAGAGCCTTTTGAAGGCCATCCTTGCTGCCAGTAGACAGTCTCAGCACATGACTAGGTAAGCAGCGTTGGTCTCAGCCTAGCAACAGGACTGTCATCCCAGCAGCTCGGATGCTGTCCTGACTTGGATTCTGTACTATGGGGCGTATTTAACCTGCTTTCACCTGTTTACGTCCTGTATCATTCCTCAGTTCAGATACAGCATTGTTCTAGGGGTTGGTTTATGGAGACAGGGTTGCTCTGTGTGTAGCTCTGGCTGTTCGGGAGCTTGGTCTGTGGATCAGACTGGTCTTGTACTCACCAAGACCCACCTGCCCCTGCCTCCGTAGTGCTAGAAAGAAAGAGATGCACCACCGCTGCCCTGTAGGTGTTTTTTTTTTCTTTTTAAGATACATATTTTTAAAATATTATGTGGATCAGTAATTTATCTACATATGCATCTGTGTTACCAGATGTGTGGGCTGCAAAGGAACCTTTGGATATCCTGGAACTAGAGATACAGGAGGCTTTGAGCCACAATGTTGGTCCTGGGGATTGAACCCAAGTTCCCTGGAAGAGCAACTAGTGTTCTTCCTATCACTGGGCTACTTTATTGTAAACCCAGGACAATGGTTGCCATGGAGATGTTATAGGAAATGCACAACTTGAATCCTGGTCCAGTAACGCCAGCACTGGACCCTCAGTGGAGTGTGTCCTCTAGGGCTTGTATGCTTTATGCATGTTGACATCCCTGGGTAGATTCCTACTCAACTCTGACAACTCTTTACCTTATAAGTCACCAGCTTTCACTGTCAGGATTCTGTCATGGGTTCTCTATGACAAAGACCAGAAGACTGAAATCTCTCTTTTACATCAAGGTAACAGGTAAATCTAGGCTTTACCTAGATTTTCCTAGCAAAGAAATGCAAAAGGCCTGCTTGGTAGTTCTTCGAAAGGGTTCAGCACCACCATGTTTTTACTGCAGAGGACTTACCCAGTCAAAATCGTCCCATATGAGTGACTCTGCTTATTGTCCATCTAAATACTCTTGTTGGAAGGGTTTGGTGACACAAGCCTCTAAACTCCATACTTAGGTGCATGAAGCAGGGATATCACCATGAATTCTGTACCAGCCTGGGCTACATTGTAAAATTCCTTCTCAAAAACAATTTTAAACTCTCAAGTGTCTGCATTTCTCTAGCTATCTGGGCAGCCAAGTCTGAGTTTTACAGGATTTCCAACCCCGCTGCTGTGGTAACTTTTCAGAGTGAACTGTCCCATTTTATGGGTGTGTGAGACCTGTGGAGTCCCTCAGAAGGAGTTTGGGAATGCCTTGGGGCTCCATGGACTTCCTCTGTGCCCTAGGAAGACCCATGTGCACCCATAAGTCTTGCTTGGGAAAGGCAACTGCTCTTGGCCTACTGTTTTCTCAGTCATGAACTTCTAAATAGTTTCTGTACCCATATTTCTGGTTTTCATGGTACCCACAAATTAGGCGATCCTAACTGACACAACAGATCTGGTGGGGAGCCTGAATTTTTGCACACCTGACAAGAACCAGGGTGACCCTGAGGCTTCTGATCTTCATCAGGTCCTAGGACCCTGTGGGTCCAGCTTCCCAGTGACTAAGGGAAGTGGTAGCCAAGGGGTAAGGCCTGGGAGCTGAGCAGGGGATGACATGATTGGTGGATTGGGTGGGAGCCATGAGCTCTGAACACCGGTGTGAAAATAGCCACAAACTGAATGCACAGACCTCACTCAGTACAACAGAGTAAGAGGCTGCTGGGTGGGCCCTGGAGGAATTCGACCTGGGTTGCCAGAGATGGAAAGTTAAAGAGCTCTGGGAAACCCTTCTGTCAGTGAAGGGACAGGTGTAGAAAGCAGACAGGATTTTACACTGGGAGGAATCCCAGAACAGGAGATGCGCAGCTGCAGGGCAGACAAAGCAGGAATGAGTCGGGGCATGCCTCAGAAGGATGAGGGTTCCAAGCATGTGACTGAGGGCCACTGGTCAGAGGTCAAGCTTGTTAGGGGTCATGACAACAAACTGGAGAGCCCTCACGGAGGTGTCAGTTGACTCTTCCCAGTGGCAATCAGCTAGGGTTCCAGCAGCCTCTGGACAGGACACTCTGCTTGCTTTGGCAGAGAGCACCAGCCGTGGAAAGGTAAGACAGGTAATTCTGATTCCCTTTGGTATCTAGCTGGCCTACTACCGAATCTGTGGAGCAGACGTGGATTTTGTTACTCCTAAAAATCAGATGAGGGATTCTGAGGTGTCTCAGCAACACCATCCAGAAAGAAGCCAAGTATACAAAATGGGTCTTATTCAGGTTTGTCCTAACCAGGCCCTCTGCTGGCAAACCAGCTGGATTACAGCAGGGCCCAGGGCTCAAGATAAACAAGTTGGTAACTGCTTTTCCACCTGGAAAGTGGAATTGAGGAGAACTCCTAAAGGGAGGAGATTGGTGATGAAGTCACATTTACAGAAGAAAGACAAATGAGGAAAGGAACCAGGAATTGTGACTGCCTTTAATCTCAACACCTGAGAGGCAGAAACAGGCAATCTTTGAAAGGTTGAGGCCAGCCTGCATTACATAGTGAATTCCAAGACAGCCAGGGCTACACAGTGAGTCCTTGCCTAGAGAAAAACTAATGAACAAACAAGTAAATGAATGAATAAATAAATAAGGAAATCTGAACACAGAGCAGGTCAGGTCTGAACAGAATGTCTGCAGTTCCTGTGAGAAGTCTCAGAGCTGTGGGAGAGGGAGAGGACAAAGGAATTGAGGACACAGTCAATGGAAGAGAGGAGACAGAGGTGCCAGGATGGCTTCTGAGAGCAAGCTCAAACCGCTGGTCTTGAGGGAGTGTAGCTCCTTCAAGTGGACTCGGCTACATAAGACTGTGCTACTGAGGGGAAGATCCGCGGTCAGTTTGCTGTGGTAGAGTCAGGAGACAAGTAGCTTCTAGATTTTCATGATGGGAAAGAAACCAAAGGTCAAACAAAGGAAGAGCTGTGAGGCTGAAATCCAAGATTTTATACATATGAGAAAATTTAAAGTCAGTGCATTGCGGGAGAAGGTGGCTCAGTGGGTAGCGCTTGTCTGAGAAGCATGGAGATAGAGTTAGGATCTGCAGAGCCCACAGAAAAGCTGGGTCGGTGTGGTAGCTGCCTGTAGTCCCAGTGCCCAGGAGCAAGGGCAGAGCCAGCAGGAGGAGGCAAGCTGCAGTGTGAGAGAGACCAGCCTCAGTAAACAAACCTCCTGGGTCACGTAAGATACCCAGGCTGGTTGGCTTTGTCAACTGTACACAAACTATAGTGCTAGGAAACATGTTTCTCTGTGCTGTGTTTCAGTGGCTGCCTCGAGGTTCCAGCCTAGGCTTCCTTTCCCCACTACTAGCCTTAGTGTTTATTACAGCAGCCTAGAAGCCAAGTAGCCGAACACCCAGCATCAACAGACAGTCTCCTGCTCCACACACTTGCCAGCAGGAAGCTCCACACGCCTTAGCTGGGGCTGCTACTGCTGTGAGGAAACACCATGACAGAAGCAAGCTAGGGAGAAAAGGGTTGGCTTGATGTACACTTCCACATCACAGTCTTTCACTGAAAGAAATCAGGGCCTGTCCTGACTCAGGACAGGACCTCGAAACAGGGTGGGAACCTGGAGGCAGAAGCAGATGCAGAGACCATGGAGGGCTGCTTCTCACTGACTCGCTCCTCATGGCTTGCTCAACCTGTTTTCTTTTAGAACCTGGGATCACCAGCCTAGGGATGGCACCACCCACAGTGGCCACCCAACACTCCTCAATTACCGCCACCAGTTACTAATTAGGAAAATGCTCTAGAGCCGGATCTTACGGAGGCAAATTCTCTATCGAGGCTCCATCCTTTCAGATAACCAGCTTGTGTCAAATCCACATAAAATGAGCCAGCAAAGTATGTTCTCAGACAACAGACACAGGTAAAAATATTAAAAAACACCTGATGTGGTGGCACAGGCTGGTGACCTCGGAATTTGGAATTCTCAGGTGTTGCATTTATCTCCTGACACAGTTTGCTCTGGGATATTTCTCTGGATGCAATGTGAGTCAAACAGAAGTGTGCTGGCTGGTATTGTGCCAACGTGACTAGAGGTAAGATCATTGGGTAAGAGGGAACTTCAACTAAGAAACTTCCTCTATAAGACCCTGGGGCAGCCAGGCCTGTAAGGCAAGTTTTTCCTTCTTTTTTTAATTAATTTATTTATTCACTTTATATCCCAATCACTGCCCTTTCTTCAGCTCCTCTATCACACAGTCCCTCTTCCTAATCATCCCTCCCTCTCTCCTCTGAGAGGGTGGAACACCCTCTTCATTATCTCTCCATCTTGGCACATCGAGTAATGCAGGGATAGGTGCATCGGATCCATTTCCTTCATTACTGATTGTTGGGGGAGGGCCCAGGCTGTGGTGGGTGGTATCACCCCTGGCCTGGTGGTCCTGGGTTCTATTACACAGCAGGCTGAGGAGGCCCTGAAGAGAAAGCCAGTAAGCAGCACTCTGTCTTCTGTAACCTCTGCACCAGCTTCAGCCTCCAGCTTCCTGACCTTTGACTTCTGTCCTATCTTTCCCCAGTACTGAACAGAAGCACATAAGTCAAATAAACCCTTTGCTCTCCAAGATGCTTTGGTCATGGTGTTTCCTCACAGCGATAGCAATCCTAAGACAAGAGGAAAGTCCTCCTGGGTATTTCTTAGGATGGAGAAGTCGTGTGGCTTTGGAATTGTGTGTTGTAGAGGCCTGAGCAGGATCATAATGACAGCTGCAGCTCACCAGGCATGAGGCCTCCTGTGGGTGTGTCCCTGGTTCCTAGAGACAGCATCACTGAGAACTAAGACTGGGGGCACCGGAACAGGTAAGTGAACATGCTAGACAGGGAGTGAGGGCCTGGACATTGAAAGACACAAAAATAACAACAAACATGCACAGGCCCAGGGCCCCAAAGAAGGAACTAGAGTGATCCACGTCAGACTCTGGAAGAGTGGCGTCTTCCCCGAGTGTTCCCAGAAACTTCCTTCAATGACAGATACACAGACTCAGCTCCACTTCCAAGTTCCTGTTTATTACCCTCTCCTCTAGCAAGTAGTTACTACTGCAAGAGTATCACAGTTCTGAAACCCCTGTTTGATACACATGTGAGATGTACGCTGTGTTGTCCCAAAAAGCAAGTTCAGTGTTCCAGGTCTGAACCCCAGACTCTGTCCTCAGGCTCCGCAGCACAGCCTCCTGAGCTAATAGGAGGATGTTCAGTATTTGTCAGGCAGGCCAGGAGTTCTGTAGTAATTGGGGTCCTTGCCACTGCGGCCATGTCTGTTGGCTTCCTGGTCAGCCTCTGTGTCCTCATGTCCACGGCCGAAGAATGATTGAAAGCCTTCTCTTACATCACTAGGAGAAGACACACAGAATATCAGTCACCAATCTGTGTGGACAGTGTATCCTCCCAGGTCCCCCATTTGCATGTGATGGCTTTAGGAAGAACCAGAAAGTAACAGGAATGGGAAGCTGAGACAGTGATCAGCCCAGGCTGGTCACCTCACACTAGATGAACATAGCCAGAAACCCAAGGCTGAGAGTCACTTCCTGTCTACATTTGGGAGCAGGCTCGCAGAGCATAGCTGTGTGCTGCCTCTGAACAGAGCCCAGGACATATACTGGGCATAGGTGGAGACACCAGCCTTGTGAGCAAGAGGAGGAGGGACCTCAGAGTGTCATGGTCTTCTCCAGAGCTCACTTCTCCAGAGTGTCACTGCTCTCTCCAGAAGAGTCAAGCCCTGCTACCCATCCATCTGTGTTACCTGATTTTCTCAGCAGCCCAGGCTCCCCCAGGACCTCTTTCGGCAGCATCATAGTTCCCCCGAGCATGGAAGTATTTGTCTGAGTTTTTCCAGTTAGCTTCCTTCATGTCAGAGTAGGCTCGCCACATGTCCCCAGCCCCTAGATGGGAAAGACCACAGGAACAGGAACCTGAACACTCTGTCTGCCCCTGCCTTTGAAAGAACAGAGGCATTGAAAGTACTTCTGGCGCCGGGCAGTGGTGGTGCACGCCTTTAATCCTAGCACTTGGGAGGCAGAGGAAGGCAGATTTCTTAGTTCGAGGCCAGCCTGGTCTACAGAGGCGAGTTCCAGGACAGCCAGGGCTACACAGAGAAGCCCTGTCTCGAAAGACCAAAAAAAAAAAAGTACTTGTGGCTTGAGCCTGTGCTCTGTGCTCAGAGCAGCCTGAGGGCATGAACTGGGAAGATCCTTGCCTGGCCCCCTCTGGCTTCTCCAAGTAACTCAGGAGAGCCATCAAGGCATCCACCTGGCCTGTGTTAGCTGTTCTGCCCACAGTGCTGCTGTGAGCTGCCCCTCACCCTGCTGGGAAGCAAACCATGGAGGCAGGGCAGTGTCATTACCTAGCAGGGCCTGTCAGCACTGGGGAGCAGTTTACCACAGGCTAACCACTTGCTTGCCTTCCAGCTCCTACCACAGACCCCACAGCACATTTCTCTAGTAGAGTAAGCTCTACTAGCCATTGAAAATGTCCCCTGGGCGCACACTGCCTCCTGGTAAGGAACAGTGGATGTAGCTCTACTAATCTAGGAAGTTCCATCTTGGGGGGTGACCAAAGGCAGAGGAGGACTGCACACAGGGAAGAACTGCTCTGATCCCCAAGAATCTCTCCTGACAGAGAGCATGGGCAGCGCCGTGACACTGCCGACTGTGCCCTTTGAGTAGATGGTGTGGGTCCTGTGCTGTCTTGCAGAAGCTTAGGAGCAGGATCTCAGCTGTGGGAGCGAGTTCTGATCTCCCGAAGAGACACCAAGAGTCTCCATGCCAGGTCGCATGCAAAGCCAGACCTGGGACTCTAGGTGCAGGCAAGACTGGACCTCTGAGCTATTACAGTGATGCCACCAGACACTCAGATTCTTCACAAATGAATTTAGGAATTGTCAGGCCGACCGGTCAGTCAGACCGGATTGGCCTCAAGCACTTCTGGGTCATAATCCTGCTCTGCCTCCTGCTGGGTGCAGTGCATAGCAGGAAGTCTTGCAGGAATCCTGGTCCTTCCAGCCAAGCAGAACAGTGAGTCCAACCCCCCTGAGTGCTCAGGACACCCCTGAGATGGTGTCTGTCAGCTTACCTTGGACAGCCTCACTGACAAATGAGAACCAGCTTCCACTGCAGACTCCCAGGAGCAGGAAGCAGAACAGGCAGGTGAGCAGCTTCATCCTGCTGCAGTGAAAGGAGAGGCTGAGGGGATGCTCACAGCCTGGCGCCTCCCCTCGGCCTCTCATCCACAGGCTCTGCTCACTTCTGCTTACTGCTGTCCATGTGTGTCCTAGCAGTGCCTCCTGAGACCTCTCCGCAGGAACCCCGCCCCACCCCCCTCTGAGCCACAAGGCCTCAGTTCTGATCCATCCATCCTGCCTGCTCAACTAACTCTGTGTAGGAAGGCAGCCAGGCAGCAGTGAGGGAGCTGGAGGACAGGGACCACCCAGGTTGCCACTTCCTCCAGGAGCCTCTGATCCAGTAGGAAGCATTTCCCAAGTGTCCCCTCAGCCTGGCACAAACCCCACAAGTGAGCAGAAGCCAGGAGGTTCCACTGAGAGCCTAGAACTCTTGCCGAAGCCCAGCAGACAAGAAGTCCGTGTGCTTGGGTCTGTGGCTCACCTGGGGCTGTGGGCAGAGCTGGTGGCCTGTGGCTGGAGGTGAGGGGAGGCAGGTATTTATGCTCAGCCTCCCTGCTGAGGTGAGGGGCAAGGGCAGCCTGGCAAGGTGCTTGGGGAAACTCCCAGCAGGTCATTTCTTGTAAAGCCTGCAACAGAAATCTATCCGGTGCCCAGTGAGTTCTTCATCCACAAGTCATTTTCCCTAATTGTGCAATGTGAGCACACAGGACAGTCTTCCGTGCTGTGGCAGTCTTCTGGGGCGTAGTCGACTGGGGTCAGTACTGAGGGAAGAGAGGGTGCCAAGGGGAAGGCAGTGTGCATCTCTGGAGAGGAACAGGGCTGCTAAGAAAGCAGTCAGAACTGTTACTGCAGACAAAGCTTGCTTTTCCAGTCATTGCCTCGGGCTCTTGCTGGTTTTTATTTATTTTTTATTTTTTTGGTTGTTGTCTTTGTTTTTTTGTTTGTTTGTTTTGGACTGATACTTTAAGCATTTTGTTTCTGTCTGTCTCTCTCAGTCTGTCTCTGTGTTGCCCTTTCATGGGACCTGAGTTTTGGATTTTTATACAATAAAATGACTGAATACCATCCACCTTATTACTAAGCAATGAGCTCCTTAATGAACATTTTGTGTACAACCCACACTAATATGGAGAAAGGGAGCTAAAGAAATCTTGCAATGATACAACAATTAAGCATAATAAATTCCCAAAGTGAATAAAATTAAACATGAGTATAAAACAAACATTTTATTTATTCATCTATTCATTTATTTATTTAGTTTTTTTTTTTTTTTGAGACAGTTTGTCTGTGTAACCGCTCTGGCAATCCTGGAATTGTCTTTTAGACCCAGTTGCCCTCAAATCCTCAATAGACTTTCCTGCTTCTGCCACCCAAGTGCTGGGATTAAAGGTGTGAGCCACCAGGCCTGACTGATTTTATTTATTTATTTATTTATTTATTTATTTATTTATTTATTTGTGTTTTGAGATAGGATTTCTCTGTGTAGCCCTGGCTGTCCTGGATCTAACTCTGTAGACCAGGCTAGCCTCAAATTCAGAAATCCACCTGCCTCTGCCTCCCAAATGCTGGAATTAAATATATGTGCCACCACTGCTCGGCTGCCTGGCTGATTTTAAAATGATTTTAATATAACCTAACATATATACATTTCAGAGATGGCCAAGGGAAATGCATATGTAGAGTTTGCTGCTGTTCGAAGTGAGTATTCACTGTTCTTCGCACAGAGGTGCCTGTGTTCCAGGGCCCAAAGCTGGAGGTGTCTCAGAACAGGTACCTGTGGGTCATTGGTGTGTGGTGCCACTCCTTATAACATGACATCATGCTTGTGTGTCCAACAGACTGTAATGTTTCATGTGGATAACATTCTGAAATAATGGGTCACCTCTGTCTATGTGAATCAAAGACACAGAAGGGGAGGGTAGGCCTGAAGGAATGGTGTGGACAGAGTCTGGGAAGAAATACAGGCAGGCTGGTGCCTGTGGTGGGGGCAGCCTTTGTAAGTGCATGTCCGATGGTTTCCTTTCCCCCCTGAAATAGGAAGCAAAGCTGTCTGCTGAGAGGAAGGCGAATGGTGGTTGGTATGTCAGGAAAGAAGGGAAGAGAAATTAAAGATCAAGAAGGTGGGGGGCTCAGTGGTCCGAAGTTCAAATCCCAGCAACCACATGGTGGCTTGCAACCATCTGTAATGGGATCCGATGCCCTCTTCTGGTGTGTCTAAAGATAGCTACAGTGTACCCTCATACATTAAATAAATCATAAAAAATATTAAAATTTAAAAAAAAATGAGACTATGAGATGAATGAGCTGAATGAGCTGGAGGACCCTGGTAGGTCTGTGGGGCAGTTTAATGTCATGATTTTACAGTGCGACTAGGCACTGGGATATTTTTTTTCTGATGTCTTTCAGCTGCTACACTGATGATTAAGGACAGGGGAACTGGGCATGGCTGCTGGGT
This sequence comes from Tokudaia tokunoshimensis, assembly GCA_036184795.1. Lineage (NCBI taxonomy): Eukaryota > Metazoa > Chordata > Mammalia > Rodentia > Muridae > Tokudaia > Tokudaia tokunoshimensis. The sequence goes on along the minus strand of BTHU01000001.1, from coordinate 22,368,937 downwards.
AAACTCTTGAATTAACGATTCATGCAATGGTCAAAGGGATCCATTAAGGGTGAGTGAGGATCATGGGATCTAGAGGGATTGTAGCATGAACATTCAGGTCTGGGAGCACTGGGAGGGAGCCCTGCTCTACTGGGTATGTGATTACCACAGGACAGCAGGAGCAGGTTTTTCTTTTAGACAAGAGGAAAAAGACAAGGAAGAGGCATTGTGAGACAGGAGCTAGAAGGCCTAAAGGAAACTGAGAATGCCTGTCCTCTTGTGGACCCCAGGAGGACCTGTTCACATTGGTGGTCCATGGGGCATACACAGTAACCAGGCAGACTTTTGGCAAGTGATCTGTTTGGATCACCTAACACAGTACCCCATCTCTGTCACATGTCCAGTTGTTCCTAATGGTCAAATGAGACAAGTGTGAAGGAGGGGGGAACGTAGGGTGTATAGACTGGGAGTTTCCAGCTCATTCAGAAGGATGGAGATGCCATAGAACCAGGAGTATAACATTAGCCAAATAGATAAGAGAGTAAGGACTGTTAACATGAAAAGGTCCCAATCTATTTGAAATGGTTAAATGTATATTTAAAAAAAAAATCAGTGGGATCACCTCAAGTGCCCTTAACTGATGAATGGATAAAGAGAAATGATTTGTATACAGCCAGTGGAATATCACCTCACCAGAAATATACAGAACTAAGACCTGCTTGTAAGATCAAGTCAGACTCAGAAAGACAGTTATCAAGATCTCTCATCCATGTGTAGAATCTAGAGACACAAATGTCGTGGAAGTTGGGAGTAGATGTGTGGTTGCCAGAGGCTGAGGAAAGGCTGGTCAACAGATACTAAGTGTTGTGTTATATTTTAGTGGATCCCAGCACGGGGTTACTACCCATCTCAATGGTTTATGTTCCCGAATGAAAGACACACACAGAGACTTTATATTTTAGTATATCTTAAACAGCACAGTAGCTGGGCCACTGCCTAACCTCCATGCTGTTAGAATCTAACTCCCACCGAGAACTCCGAATTACTACTGAACTAACTGCTGGGTTCCGTCTTGGCTGCTCTTGACCCAGTCGAGCCTCGTTCTCTTGGCCCCTCAACATGGCGGCTCGGCCTCTCCCTCCTGCAGGTTCTTATCCTTCCATGACCGCTGTCTTCTCTTCTCTGCTGCACACACTCCTAAGTCATGGCAGCCTCTCCCTCCTTGGGTCCCAAGCCTGGGAACCCTAAATCCCACCTCTGTCTCTCCTCCCCAGCTACTGGCTGCTGGCATCTTTATTTACTAGTCAGAATTAACTGGGGGCAGGTTTCCAGAAGCTCTCATGGGAAGAATTTTGGGAGACCCAAATGGCATTAGAATACAAGCAGCTCCAGCTAAGCATGAAGTAAAAAGAAGGGCCCAGTGCTGTGGTGTCTCAGGAGGATTTGCATACAAAGCTGTAATAAGCTGAGTACTTCTCAAATGCTAGAGGAAAGGATCTTGAATTTTTTTTTAATACAAAAGACATAATAAACATTGGAAGAAGTAACTATACTTATCCTGATAAAAACGCACAGTGGCCACGGATTGTGAAAAGTCATGTGGCTCTCCATACATATTGCGACAATTGTAATAGTTTCAAGAAGACAGATGCAGAAAGCAAACCCTTGTCTGCCTCTGCCCTGTTTCCACCTGCTCACAGACACCATCCTCAAGATCTTTAGAATTCCTCAGTGGCTTTTGAGATTCCTCCTTTGCTCTCCACCAGTCCTTCCAAGGAGGAGTAACAGCCAACTGTGGAGACCTGAGGCAGGGATAACACTGAGTGTCAGGTCCCGGATGAGGAGGCGGCTTCCCTCACAAGCAGCACCCAAGCCTTCATGGTGGCTTCAGAGGCTGTTCAAGTCGCTCCCTGCACTGTCTCTCCCCACTCCGAGTTCATTCTACTCATCCTCCTAGCTCCATCCACACTGCCTTCTTGTGTGTTCTGAAACCCCCGTCATTAGGCACACCTTACCCAGGGGCCCTTGGCCTAGAGGCTTCTTCCCCCTGGAAGATGCATTCCCTGTGTATTTTTGGATCAGGGCTCTGAGCAGAGCCCCATCAGGCATTCTAGGTGTTGGAAATTCCAGAACTGCTAACATGGTTAGGATCGTTTGCAGTATATATGTTGGAAGGAATTTTTCTGCTTTTCAGTGAAGGTTGGGCAGCACTAGAGGGTTTTGTCTACAAATTGCAAACAGAGATGTGTTGGTCACCATATTCTACCGAACAGATGTTCAACATCAGAAGTGCATGGTAAGTTTATCAGAATATAGATTCTTGGGCCAGAACTAGAAGGTCCTAGGTTGTCATGTTTGGTGGTCCCCAGGAAGGTCTGAATCTGAAAATGTGCTTTATAAGTTGCTTCTAGGGGGCTGGAGAGATGACACAGCAGTTAAGAGCACTGACTGCTCTTCCAGAGGTCCTGAGTTCAATTCCCAGCAAACACATGGTGGCTCACAACCATCTGTAATGGGATCTGACACACTGATCTTCCAGTGTCTCTGAAGAGAGCAATGGTGTACTCATATACATTAAATAAATAAATAAATCTTTTAAAAAGAGTTGCCTCTAAAGAGAACATTAGCATAATGGGAAAGAAGCTGGTAAAGAATTTGTCAGAGAATCAAAATAGGTCAATTCAAAAAGACTATTTACACTCTGTCAGAAGGGGAGCCCAAAGTGGGAGGGAAAGGCTGTTTAATTTTTTTTTTCCTCATAGAGGAAATAGATAGAAGTGAAGAAGAACTTCACACAGAGCCTCCAGCGTTGGTGATATGGTAACAGTAAGACGTAGATGAGCGTGACCCTGAAATAAATGAGTGCTGTGCAGGAAAGCATGGTTAAGATGAGAGGCCAGTGAGATAAGCAAAACAGACCTTCAGCACACTGGACAGGGGCAGCAGCCTGGCCTAGGTGGGAGCTGCTAGCAAGGGTGGGCAGACACTCAGGGAGCCATTGGATGTGAGATGAAACCGCCTGATGCCTTCTGATCTCCCAGGAGTGTTCAACCTACCATGCACAGAAGGTTAGAGACCATGGACAGAGAGAGAGACAGAGAGACAGAGAGAGAGAAAGAGACAGAGAGAGATAGAGACAGAGACAGAGACACACACACACAGAGAGAGAGAGAGAGAGAGAGAGAGAGAGAGAGAGAGAGAGAGAGAGAGAAAGAGACAGACAGACAGACAAAAAACAAAATCTTTGGGACTGGTCAGATTATTCAGTGGTTAGGAGCACTGACTGCTCTTCCAAAGGTCCTGAGTTCAAATCCCAGCAACCACATGGTGGCCTTTCAACCATCCATAATGAGATCTGACGCCCTTTTCTGGTGTGTCTAAAGACAGCTACAGTGTACTTACATAAAATAATAAATAAATTCTTTAAAAAAAGAGAAAGAAACAACATCTTTAAAGTGTCAGCTCAAAACAGAAAAAAAATCAAACAAAAACAATAACAACAACCAAAAACAAAACAAAACAAAACAAAAAAACCCGGCAAGAGCCCGAGGCAATGACTGGAAAAGCAAGCTTTGTCTGCAGTAACAGTTCTGACTGCTTTCTTAGCAGCCCTGTTCCTCTCCAGAGATGCACACTGCCTTCCCCTTGGCACCCTCTCTTCCCTCAGTACTGACCCCAGTCGACTACGCCCCAGAAGACTGCCACAGCACGGAAGACTGTCCTGTGTGCTCACATTGCACAATTAGGGAAAATGACTTGTGGATGAAGAACTCACTGGGCACCGGATAGATTTCTGTTGCAGGCTTTACAAGAAATGACCTGCTGGGAGTTTCCCCAAGCACCTTGCCAGGCTGCCCTTGCCGCTCACCTCAGCAGGGAGGCTGAGCATAAATACCTGCCTCCCCTCACCTCCAGCCACAGGCCACCAGCTCTGCCCACAGCCCCAGGTGAGCCACAGACCCAAGCACACGGACTTCTTGTCTGCTGGGCTTCGGCAAGAGTTCTAGGCTCTCAGTGGAACCTCCTGGCTTCTGCTCACTTGTGGGGTTTGTGCCAGGCTGAGGGGACACGTGGGAAAGCTTCCTACTGATTCAGAGGCTCCTGGAGGAAGTGGCAACCTGGGTGGTCCCTGTCCTCCAGCTCCCTCACTGCTGCCTGGCTGCCTTCCTACACAGAGTTAGTTGAGCAGGCAGGATGGATGGATCAGAACTGAGGCCTTGTGGCTCAGAGGGGGGTGGGGCGGGGTTCCTGCGGAGAGGTCTCAGGAGGCACCGTTAGGACACACATGGACAGCAGTAAGCAGAAGTGAGCAGAGCCTGTGGATGAGAGGCCGAGGGGAGGCGCCAGGCTGTGAGCATCCCCTCAGCCTCTCCTTTCACTGCAGCAGGATGAAGCTGCTCACCTGCCTGTTCTGCTTCCTGCTCCTGGGAGTCTGCAGTGGAAGCTGGTTCTCATTTGTCAGTGAGGCTGTCCAAGGTAAGCTGACAGACACCATCTCAGGGGTGTCCTGAGCACTCAGGGGGGTTGGACTCACTGTTCTGCTTGGCTGGAAGGACCAGGATTCCTGCAAGACTTCCTGCTATGCACTGCACCCAGCAGGAGGCAGAGCAGGATTATGACCCAGAAGTGCTTGAGGCCAATCCGGTCTGACTGACCGGTCGGCCTGACAATTCCTAAATTCATTTGTGAAGAATCTGAGTGTCTGGTGGCATCACTGTAATAGCTCAGAGGTCCAGTCTTGCCTGCACCTAGAGTCCCAGGTCTGGCTTTGCATGCGACCTGGCATGGAGACTCTTGGTGTCTCTTCGGGAGATCAGAACTCGCTCCCACAGCTGAGATCCTGCTCCTAAGCTTCTGCAAGACAGCACAGGACCCACACCATCTACTCAAAGGGCACAGTCGGCAGTGTCACAGCGCTGCCCATGCTCTCTGTCAGGAGAGATTCTTGGGGATCAGAGCAGTTCTTCCCTGTGTGCAGTCCTCCTCTGCCTTTGGTCACCCCCCAAGATGGAACTTCCTAGATTAGTAGAGCTACATCCACTGTTCCTTACCAGGAGGCAGTGTGCGCCCAGGGGACATTTTCAATGGCTAGTAGAGCTTACTCTACTAGAGAAATGTGCTGTGGGGTCTGTGGTAGGAGCTGGAAGGCAAGCAAGTGGTTAGCCTGTGGTAAACTGCTCCCCAGTGCTGAAGCTGACAGGCCCTGCTAGGTAATGACACTGCCCTGCCTCCATGGATTGCTTCCCAGCAGGGTGAGGGGCAGCTCACAGCAGCACTGTGGGCAGAACAGCTAACACAGGCCAGGTGGATGCCTTGATGGCTCTCCTGAGTTATTTGGAGAAGCCAGAGGGGGCCAGGCAAGGATCTTCCCAGTTCATGCCCTCAGGCTGCTCTGAGCACAGAGCACAGGCTCAAGCCACAAGTACTTTTTTTTTTTTTTTTGGTTTTTCAAGACAGGGCTTCTCTGTATAGCCCTGGCTGTCCTGGAACTCGCTCTGTAGACCAGGCTGGCCTCGAACTAAGAAATCTGCCTTCCTCTGCCTCCCAAGTGCTAGGATTAAAGGCGTGCACCACCACTGCCCGGCGCCAGAAGTACTTTCAATGCCTCTGTTCTTTCAAAGGCAGGGGCAGACAGAGTGTTCAGGTTCCTGTTCCTGTGGTCTTTCCCATCTAGGGGCTGGGGACATGTGGCGAGCCTACTCTGACATGAAGGAAGCTAACTGGAAAAACTCAGACAAATACTTCCATGCTCGGGGGAACTATGATGCTGCCAAAAGGGGTCCTGGGGGAGCCTGGGCTGCTGAGAAAATCAGGTAACACAGATGGATGGGTAGCAGGGCTTGACTCTTCTGGAGAGAGCAGTGACACTCTGGAGAAGTGAGCTCTGGAGAAGACCATGACACTCTGAGGTCCCTCCTCCTCTTGCTCACAAGGCTGGTGTCTCCACCTATGCCCAGTATATGTCCTGGGCTCTGTTCAGAGGCAGCACACAGCTATGCTCTGCGAGCCTGCTCCCAAATGTATACAGGAAGTGACTCTCAGCCCTGGGTTTCTGGCTATGTTCATCTAGTGTGAGGTGACCAGCCTGGGCTGATCACTGTCTCAGTTTCCTATTCCTGTTACTTTCTGGTTCTTCCTAAAGCCATCTCATGCAAATGCGGAACCTGGGAGGATACACTGTCCACACAGATTGGTGACTGATATTCTGTGTGTCTTCTCCTAGTGATGCAAGAGAAGGCTTTCAATCATTCTTCGGCCGTGGACATGAGGACACAGAGGCTGACCAGGAAGCCAACAGACATGGCCGCAGTGGCAAGGACCCCAATTACTACAGACCTCCTGGCCTGCCTGATAAATACTGAACATCCTCCTATTAGCTCAGGAGGCTGTGCTGCGGAGCCTGAGGACAGAGTCTGGGGTTCAGACCTGGAACACTGAACTTGCTTTTTGGGACAACACAGCATACATCTCACATGTGTATCAAACAGGGGTTTCAGAACTGTGTTACTCTTGCAGTAGTAACTACTTGCTAGAGGAGAGGGTAATAAACAGGAACTTGGAAGTGGAGCTGAGCCTGTGTATCTGTCATTGAAGGAAGTTTCTGGGAACACTCGGGGAAGACGCCACTCTTCCAGAGTCTGACGTGGATCACTCTAGTTCCTTCTTTGGGGCCCTGGGCCTGTGCATGTTTGTTGTTATTTTTGTGTCTTTCAATGTCCAGGCCCTCACTCCCTGTCTAGCATGTTCACTTACCTGTTCCGGTGCCCCCAGTCTTAGTTCTCAGTGATACTGTCTCTAGGAACCAGGGACACACCCACAGGAGGCCTCATGCCTGGTGAGCTGCAGCTGTCATTATGATCCTGCTCAGTCCTCTACAACACACAATTCCAAAGCCACACGACTTCTCCATCCTAAGAAATACCCAGGAGGACTTTCCTCTTGTCTTAGGATTGCTATCGCTGTGAGGAAACACCATGACCAAAGCATCTTGGAGAGCAAAGGGTTTATTTGACTTATGTGCTTCTGTTCAGTACTGGGGAAAGATAGGACAGAAGTCAAAGGTCAGGAAGCTGGAGGCTGAAGCTGGTGCAGAGGTCACAGAAGACAGAGTGCTGCTTACTGGCTTTCTCTTCAGGGCCTCCTCGGCCTGCTGTGTAATAGAACCCAGGACCACCAGGCCAGGGGTGATACCACCCACCACAGCCTGGGCCCTCCCCCAACAATCAGTAATGAAGGAAATGGAGATGATGCACCTATCCCTGCATTACTCGATGTGCCAAGATGGAGAGATAATGAAGAGGGTGTTCCACCCTCTCAGAGGAGAGAGGGAGGGATGATTAGGAAGAGGGACTGTGTGATAGAGGAGCTGAAGAAAGGGCAGTGATTGGGATATAAAGTGAATAAATTAATTAATCAATAAAAAAAAAGAAGGAAAAACTTGCCTTACAGGCCTGGCTGCCCCAGGGTCTTATAGAGGAAGTTTCTCAGTTGAGGTTCCCTCTTACCCAATGATCTTACCTCGAGTCATGTTGACACAATACCAGCCAGCACACTTGTGCTTGACCTACATTTCTTCATTGTCCCTGGAGGCAACATGGATGAATTTCCACATTGGGAATTTGGATAAGAAACGTCTCTTTCCGGCTGGGATATTGGACCACTTGGTCCCTAATTGGAAGTGTTCTTGGGGAAGTTGTGGAGTCTTTGAGAAGTGGAGCTTTAAGAGGAAGTATGTCACTGGGGTTGGGAGTGAGTTTTTATACTCTCATCCACTTCCTGATTACTCTCTGCTTCCTGCCTGTCTTTGTGCTTCCGGCTCCTGCGGCCATGACAGCCTCGTGCTGCAGTCCCTTCCCCACTGTAATGGATTCTTGCTCCTCTGGAACTGAAAATCAACAATACAATTTTCTTCCATAAGTGTCCTTGGTTTTTGTATTTGTCAAGGCAACAGAAAGTAACTAAGCATCTCTCAGAATACATTCCTGTTTTTTAACAGGTCAAAGACCTTGGCACAACTGATGGTGGAAATACCATTCAAGCCATAAAACTCAGCACATATACAACATCACCTTCCAAGAGGAACACAGAGACCTAGTCAATAGAAGTCCATGGTTCTGGGAAAGACTCTAAATGCACTAACCTTGTTTTTTGGCCTTTCTAAATTGCATCATATTAATTGTTCTGGTTAACTGAAGTATGCCAACCAAGCATATGGTCTTTCTCCTCATAAGCTCACCGTAAGAAATGCTTGGGGTTACACTGGGATCCTAAAAACCAAGTGTACTTGCTGGAAATCTGATAAAGATTTTTTTTTAACTTTGTTTTCCATGGGACAGTGTCCCACTATCAAGACAGAGCCTCACTAAATGGCTCTGTAGCTCACTATGAAGTCTAGGTTGGTCTCAAACTCACAGAGATCCCCCTTATCTGCCTTCCAAGTACAGGATTAAAAGCATATCCCTGGCCAAATTCTGATTTCATAGTGAGGTTTTATTGGCTTAAACTTATGTGTAGTTCATCTTCTCTGGTGGGCACCCCATAACAGTCTTAAAGTAATACACAAGTGTAGGTGACTATGTCCCTGGAGACAAGGTGAGCACCCAGGAGAATAGAAGCACGAATTCATTGCTGCACAATTTCCTAGGTTGCTAATCGCAGTAGGATCATGGCTAAACATATGGGGCCACGTTCCATCCCACCTTCACTGGAAGGCATTATCTCTTTTACTCTAGGACATTGAGTGTCTTCCAGAGCTCCAACGTGGGGCACAGCAAAAGCCACTCTAGATCTTATAACCCAAGGTGGCCCTTCACCTCAAGACCACGCTGTTTTCAAGTCTAAGTGCTTAGACTTTAAGATCTTTGATGGGAAATCAGGGCTCTGTTACAAAACGCCGGAGGACACACCCAGGCCTGTCCTGGACACATTCTCTGGTGTTTTGCAACAGGTTCTTCTCTTCAGGATAGCAAGACTGGGTATGTTAGGGACAATGTCAAAGATCTTTTGTGCCAGAAATCGGATGTCTGTGATCCATGGCCTGTTAGCAATCTAAGGCACCCATCCCAAAATTCCCATAAGCCAGCCACCCTTGATCTTTCCAAGGGGTGGACCAATTACCAGAAAAATTCATTTATGGAGCTCTGAGGTAGAGAGCTGGAGTAGGGAGAAGACTGGCTGGGGTAGTATTGCTGTGTCCTGGGTGCTGATCCTTGATTGACTCTTACATACTCCCTTATGCCTCTGTAGACTCCCTGAGGGATCTTTGACAGACTGGATTTTGAGATAGATTTGTTTCTTCTTTCTGTATAATAACGTCATACCTAGGACAGGTTGTGCTCATGATAAAAGTAATGAGTTGACGGTGATTCTCTGGCCCATAAATCCCAGTCCCTATAGTGAAACTATTTTTAATTTTATAAATATATACATATATAATTGTTGTGAGCCACCATGTGGTTGCTGGGATTTGAACACAGGACCTCTGGAAGAGCAGTCAGTGCTCTTAACCACTGAGTCATCTCTCCAGCCCCCCTATGGTGAAACTTGAACCCTCTGTGCTGTGTTTAAGCATCTCTGAAGGCCGAACTTCCCTGAAATCTCTAAAGTAAGTGTTTTTGTTCTGTTTGTGTGTGTGGTTTTAAACTCCTGGGGACTTGAAACATACAAAGCGACACTATACCACTGAGCCATGTTCCAAGCTCTATGACCACACTTGCATGCTGGGTGTCATCCCTCAAAACAAAATCTTGTTCATCAATACTTGCTGTTAGAGAGGCTTCGAGAATGTATCAGAGCCACGTGTATCCTGCTAGCCAGCCATTCTCAGCCTTTCTCTTTTCTTCACTCTGGGTCCTCCATTCCCTCCAAACTGCTTTGAAAAGTAGTCTGAGTCCCATTGGAGAAAACCAGAAAGGCATCCTCATGGCTTTATCTTACAGTCTATCTGATCTTAGGAGGAAGAGGAGGTCAGCCTGGCTTCTGAGTGTCTGCCTCTTTACGGAGGCCTCAGACTGTGAAGAGGAAAGGCAGGTGCTGCCTCTCTCCAGAGTTCTAAACATTCATTTCCTTAACCCTCTTCCTTGCATTGGCTTTCAGTGCACATCCCTTAATCAGAGGCCAGAATCAGTATCCCTGCACCCCCTCCCTGGTAACATGATCTCACTAGTTCAGCTGTCCCTGTGAACACTACTAACGTCAGTCAGTGTCCTTAATGCTTCTACACACAGTTTTGCAAGTGTTCTATCCAAGGAACACCTCGGGGCTTCATCAGAACTCCCTGGAGTCTGTCAGACAGCACTGGCTACTATGGGTGGTCACTACAGTTCTGAAGCCAGCACCCTCGCCCATTCTCATGTGCTCTTAGGTATCTCAACAGCTTCAAAAACAATCCCTGCTACATCCAAACACAGCTGGCCGGTGTGTCATTCATTTCTCCACTAGTCTGTCCTACTGGGTGTCTCTTTCCAAGATAAATGCAGTAAGACCCCTCCTCACCATGAACTCAGCGTCTGCACTGTAACTGGACAGTGAGAAAAAAAATCCGAAAAACTAGCAGTTAGTCCATCCTGCTGACTGTTGTGAGCGCACCATCTCCTTACCTTTCTACGCTGGTCTTTATTCCACCTCTATAAGATTCTGCTCCACTGTACGTACACATCACCATCTCCTCAGCCATGTCTTCAAAAACACTTCTTATTTGGTGATCATTTCAACCAATGATAACAGACAATTGTACTAAAAAGAAAGAAAGAAAGAAAGAAAGAAAGAAAGAAAGAAAGAAAGAAAGAAAGAAAGAAAGAAAGAAAGAAAAGGAAAAGAAATGGCTGCAGCATCATTCTCAAACCAGTTACATCCGCAAGCCAGTTATCCGGTTATCATACAACCTAAACTTCAAGGCCTCCCCAAGACTCTAGAATTTGTCTTGATTGAACTAAGTCCCAGACTGTTTCAACAAGTGCGAAATGTTGTCCTCAATATGGATCATATTTTGTAGACATCTGGATTGTTTCCTGACTAATAAATTTCTAGCAAGGGCTTCTAATTTTTTCTGCTTTTTAGTGAACTCAGAACTACATCCTAATCTTGCTTCATATCTTTGAAAACTTTCCCATGTTGTGATCTCTGCTGAAGAGGGGAAAATTCCTTACACCCCACAGCTTCTTCTGAACTCTGTTGCCATGTTGACTCCACAGACTGCAGGGCACTAGCTGCAAGTTTGGGCATCTGTGAGGGTTGCTTTGAACATGAGATTCATGTCCCCACATCCTGGGTGTGGGCTATGAGGTTGCTTTCCAGTAGCCAACTATAATTTGCCTCATTTTCTAACATCAGAGTGATTTTGCTAGGAGCAGATAGCTTTTTGAATTGTGTGATGTTTAGAATTCTGGAGACGTTTTACAGGGTATATAAGTGGCAGGGCCCTGGGAGAGAGTTGGTGGGTTGTTGGTGGGTGGTTGATTGCTGTTTCTTGCAGTTTGTTAAGCAGATGAGAACAAAGAACAAACAGGAAGAAGAAACTAGACATCTTGACAGCAAAGATCAAACTTGCCCCAAGGGACTCGATGCCTCTAATCAGCAAGAAGTAGTCTAACAATAATGTCAGCCCCTTCCTTTCAGATACTTGGCTTTATTCAGGAATCTCTTTCCTTTCCTCTCTATCCCTTTCTCTTTCTTATCTAGTGTTAGGGGACTTGAAAGGGTTGGGGGGGGGGGATGAACCAGGTAAGTAGCTAAAGAGCAGCTACACATCTACTTTAGTGCATTTCCAACATCACAACAGCCTTCAGACACACTGCCTTTGTGAGCTACTTCTCTTCTTCCTGACTGTGAGCAACAGCTAATCAGCCAGTAGGATCAACTCTTCCTGAGATGTCGCAGATAGGAACATCGTTAGGAGTCAGTGATTCAACACATCTGGCTTTACCCATAAAGACCTTCATAGGTCAGCAACCAAGAAAGCTAGATCCTGGATAGATGATGATACCTCTCATGCTATACCTCAAGCAGCTAAGGAATCCCTTTCCCTGATGAGCTCTTCCTAACACAAAAACTAACCAAAGAAAATTAAAGCTGTCCTGTGTCCTCTAGTTGCATTATCGGGTGAGCTGACCTGTGAATAAAGAGTAGAGTGGAGTCCAGAGAGATTTCTTTGGTAGTCTTTCACAAGAAATTACATGGTGGGACTTTCCCCAGGGACCAAGCCCGGCACCCGGGTCCATGGCCGCAGTGAGGGAAGTGTCTCAGCATAAATACCAGCATCCATCCTCTTTTTGACAGCCACGGACCATCACAACTCTTCCAGAACTCAGGTGAGAGATGCCTCCACACAGTGACTTACACACACGTTTTTGCTCTTTCTGCTTTCCCAGAGTGTGGTTTCCTCTTAAAGAATACTTGTCTCCTATATTTATACGGTTTGAAGTTTGAGCTGGGCTGAGGGCACAGGTGGGAAATGCTTCCCTGTGACCTGTAAGTTTCTATAGTGGGTGGCGATCTGGTCTCTGTTTGTCTTCCCGGGATCAGAGCTGATCCTTGTGATTTTGAGGAAGGTCCTGCTGCAAGGATGTCTGGGTGTCCCACTAGGATCCTAGTGAGCAGCACTGGGACTGGACAACCTTTGTCTCCCTGGATAACAGATGCTCAAGAGGACGGTGCAAATCTGTGCATGTCTCCTTGAGCCTCTCTTTTCATTTTAGCAGGATGAAGCTTCTCACCAGCCTCATTTTGTGCTCCCTGGTGCTGGGAGTCAGCAGTTGGTTTTCATTCATTGGTGAGGCTTCCCCAGATAGGGCTGGTGACTGAAGTATGGCTTGCAGGGTTCAGCTAACCCTTTTGAAGAATGGGGACCACCAAGTTGGGATGCGATTTCCTTTGGTGTGTGTGTGTGGAGGGCCATACAGATACACACCTGGGACTTCTTGTAATGGTTTGAATGCGGCAGCAGGTGGCAGAGCCGTGGTTTAAACCTGGCTGTGCCTGAGACCAGTCTTGCCTGGTTGATGTGTGGGCTCACTGTCTCACTTGTGAGTTTGTTAGGTGTATGTGACATCCCCTGGTAGGCATCAATACTGCTAAAGCCTGTGCCCTCTTACTCCTAGAGTCTTAGGAATTGGTCTTGGGTGTGGCTTGGCCTGGGGGCTTTCAGTAGCTCCCTAAGTGATGGAATCTGGAGCCACCACTGAGGACGGTGGCTCTACGGCCTCCTCAAGCAACCACAACACTGCACAATCAAAAGGACCAGCTGCGACATTTACACTGATGCACAGCATTCTGTCGAGATGGAGTGCCTAGGAGTGAGGATAGAAGTCTTTCCATCTGCAGCATTTCTCTCCCTTTCCTGGGCTTCCTCACACCTGGAGGTCCCTAAGAAATGTAAATTCATTCTTGAACACTCATTCTGGATCAAGGGTGATGTGACAGTGGCTCAGTGGATATTTTCAGTGTCTGGAGATATGTTAGATGACCCACTAGGGGATTTTGCTGTGAAAAATCTGTTGAAGGCATCAGGGATGCAGGAAAACATAGTGGTCAGATCAGCCCTAGAAAGAAGGGGCCCAGCACTCCAATAGGGCTGACACTGTGAAATCGTGTTCTGTGATGACATCTGCTGTCTCTCCACCCCACATTTCCATTTGAGGAAGAACAGGCAGCTCATGGGTGCACGGTGATGGTCATACTAACACAACACAGGAGTACCCCCTAATGAGTTTCGGCAGCAAACTGGAGAGACCATGTAGAATTAGACAATGTTCTTCTCTACCATGGTCTCAGGCTGCTGTGACCACAGGGGTCAAGCCATGAGTGCTTTTTATATTTCTCAACCTTTCTAAGACATGGGCAGAGTCTTTAGGTTCATGTGCCTGTGGTTTTTCCCATCCAGGGGCTGGGGATAGGTGACAAGTCTACCCTCACATGAAGGAAAGTAACTGGAGAGAATCAGACAAATACTTCCATGCTTGGGGGAACTATGATGCTGCCCAAAGGGGTCCTGGGGGAGGCTGGGCAGCTGAAGTCATCAGGTAACACAGATGGCTGGGACATAGGGCTTAGTTTGCAGGGTTGACTCTCTTAGGAGACCAGATGAGCCCCAGAGAAAGTCTTGCGAGTTTGTGCCCCGCCCCCTCTTGCTAATGCAGATACTTCCTCCATCTGTGCTGAGTGTAGATCCTGTGTTGTGGGCCGAGCCAGCACAGGGCTCATGCTGGAAGGCCTTCCTCCAAATGCAGACAGAGAGTGATTCTCAGTCCTGCCTATCTGGTGATTCACAATAGGGTGACCAGCCTGACCTTAGTAGGACTGTGCCTGGCAAGATCAAGGTTTCAGCCCCTCCTTCCTGGCACTTTCTTGCTCCTCCTAAAGCCATCCCCTGCAAAGGGGGGCGGGGGACTGGGAGCATAGACTGTGTCCGCACAACTTGGTGACCAAACTCCTGTGTGTCTGCTTCTTCTAGTGATGAAAGAGAGGGCTTTCAGAGACTCTTCGGCAGTGGACACGAGGACACCACAGCTGACCAGGAAGCCAACAGACATGGCTGCAGTGGCAAAGACCCCAATCACTACAGACCTGTTGGCCTTCCTGACAAATACTGAACATTTTATCTCAGAAGGCTGTGCTGTGGGGCCTGAAGACACAGTCTGAGTTTTATATCCATAACACTTATTAGACAACACATAGTAGGTGTGTAATAAACACATATAAGAACAAATAACTTGCAACTGTGTGATTTCTCATGCAGAGGGGAGGGGGATTGTCTAATACAAAAGCATATAGAAGAAACACCAGCTTGGGTTCAGCCTGTGCCTGACACAGTAAATAGGTGACTTGTGGAAATGTCACAGGGGACTGGTGCAATGATTCCCCCAGGGGAATCAGACCTCAGGGTCTGCCCTGTTACTTTTTGTATTTTCAGTGTTTTAGCCTGATTATCACTAACTGAGGTGACAGGGGATACAACCACAGGAAGACTACACTGTAAAACCTTCTTAAGGCCACTACTACTGTGTGTGGTCTTCTGTCTCCTTGAGCTTAGAAAGCCAATTATCTACCAGTTTGTATCTACCAGCTTATAATGTATGTATATACATGTATATGTATATTTATACCAGCTTATATCTTAAATGTATTATATATATGTATATATTTATACCAGCTTATATCCGAAACATATTTTATATATGTATATGTGTATATATGTATATACCATATATATGTATATATATATACCAGCTTATACACCACCAAGAGAGTCCTTCAGTCTTTCCCTCCCTGTCATTTTGCATTTATTTATTTGCTAAGTTAGCTTATGATTCTTTTGTTGTGTGTGTTTTGGGGAAGGGATTTTTCCTGGTCATTGAATACAGGGACTTGTCCAAGCCAGGCAAACAACTATATAATTGAGCAACACACTTTGTATACTCTTGCTTTCTGAGACAAGATCTCACGAGGCATTACAGGCGTGTCTTCAACTTGCCATATATAAACAAAGCAGGCCTCAAACCTGCCATCCTCCTGCTTCTGCTTGCCAAATGGAGGGATTACAATGTATATGAAAATATCTGGATAGGACTCTATTTTTTATTGCTTCTTTGAAGTGTAAGTTAAGTGCTATCTAGCTATTTCCTCTGTACTGAAACCTGTCTTCCTGGAGGGAGGAGAAAGTAAATGAAACAACAAGGCCCAGGAAGCTCCTAAAACAGAGCATTCACAAGTCATCACCAAAGCTATAGAAGCAGCAACAGTTGCTGCAAAGAGGCAACCCTCCCATACTACCACGACCTTGACTCTACCCTAACACCAGATTTTGCTTTCAAAGAAATGACACTGATTCTGATTTTTGCTTTTTTCATGAGACAGACTCTCACTCTCAAGACAGGGTCTCACTCTATGTCTCTGGAACACGCTATGAAGAGCAGGTTGGCTTCAAACTCACAGAGATCTGACAGACACCATTGGGTAGCACTATAATAGGCAAGTGGACTTCCTGGATATGGCCCACGATCTTGCACGGCTGTGATGGGTGAACCCTGGAAAGGCATGGCCCCAGGGATTTCATGTCAGGATTGTTCTTGCAGCTGATATGCCTTCTCATGTTTGTCATTGCTGTAGTCCTCATTTTTCTCATATGGTGTGATTGGGCAAAAACACAAACACAAAAACAAACAAACAAACAAAACAAAACCCCTTCTGAGACTGGAGAGATGGCTTAGCGGGTAAGAACACTGGCTGCTCTCCCAGAGGTCCTGAGTTCCCAGCAACCACATGGTGGCTCACAATCATCTGTAATGTGATCTGATGCTCTGTTATGATTGGTTCTTAGGTTTTAGCCTACCCTCCTTTGGTCAACAAGAAGACGAACAAGTTGGTGAAGAATGGTTTTATTTCAGCTTACAGCCTGTAGTGTATTATTTAGGAAAATTGGGGCAGGGAGATAAAAATTAGAAAAACTTGCCAAAAACACAAACATTTTGGGTAATCTAGGAAAAAAAAACTATTACTGACAAAGAAATGCTTTACTCAATCTGCTAGCTTTTTCTTTCTTTCTTCCTGGTGCTGACTATTGAAGTTTAGGGTCTCACGCGCTAGGCAAGTGCTGGCCGCTGACCTATAGTTCCAGCCTGTAGCTGTTTATTTACCTGGAAGGATTGAGCAAGAGGGATTCTGCCAAGGCTTGTTCAATTTAAAAGCACCCTTCTTATTAATGTTAAAGCCAGGAGAGGAAAAGCGGCAATTGCTCCATGGAGAGAAGGTCCTGGCAGCCCTAATTCCTCTGAAACTTCAGTCAGAGAAAGGACCACAACTGTCACACGTGTCATACGAGCAGGGGAGGTCTTGCTCATGATTTACTCCTGAGATTCATTTCATATAGAGTTGGTAAGTTCTAATTGGAAAAGTTATGTTTTCTGATTTTTTTTTTCCCTTCATGGAGATAGGGTCTTATGTAGCTGACGCTGGCCTGGAAGTAGCTTTGCAGCCATGGAGGATCGTAAACTCCTGATCTCTCCTAGTGATGAGATTACAGGCATGTGCTTCTAGGCTTGGTTTTGTATGGTGGTGCTCCGTGCTGGGAACGATACCCCGGGGCCTCAAACTCATTGAAAACGCATACCACCAACTGACTCCCAGCCCCAGAACTTTCTGCATCGTTGGGGGTCCAAGCTAAGTGCAACAGAACACTGAGGAAAGGCTCGTTGATCAGCTTTGGTCAGCTCTATAGGCGAATGGTATAAGCCAGCAACACCTTGGAAGTCTTTATCCAGCGATCCAGCCGGCCAAGATTCCTAAAGCCCATTTCTGTTGTCTTTGTAGTAATAATTCAAGGATGAACGCATGGTCAATGCAGGACTACTGTCTTGTTTGTTTGAGACAGGGCCTCACTACGCAGCCCTGGGTGGTCTGGAACTTGCCGTGTAGACCAGGCTGGCCGTAGAAACAGAGATCCACCTGTGTCTGATTCTTGAGAGTTCTGGGAATGGAAGTGTGTGCCACCACCCCCGGCCTGTAGGTCTGTTTTGACGGCTCTTTCTGTTCCTACAGCACCATGAGACTTACCACGGTCATTGTCCTCTGTTCTTTGTTCCTGGGAGTCAGTGGTGATGGCTGGTATTCATTCTTCAGGGAAGCTGTACAAGGTAAGAAGTCAGGAGGAGGGCAGGCATGTGTAACTGACTCCCTCTGAGCAGAGGCCGCATGCCTGTCTGGCACAGGGGCCCCTTTAAGAAGCTATAAATGAGTCAGGGCAGGATTTAGCTTTCTGTGGTTTCCCACTCTATACTGTTCACCTGGCACCTTCTGAGGGATCTTCAGACATGGTTCACAAGGTCCAGCCTGTATTTCTGATGCTGATGCAGGGGGATGAAGATTTCCGAGTCAGCGTATTCCCCAGTCTTAGAGTGTAAGCGGGCACTCAGTGTGTCTCCTGAGGCACATGCGCTTAGTAAATGTGCACATGCCTACAGACGATATTTTCTCGGAGAAATCCCATCCTGTTCCAGACAAAGAGCCAAGAGCAAGGATGCAGAACGCCTAGAAATTCGGCATTGCCCATCGTCATGTATTTTGACACCAAAGTTTATTTATTCATGCTACATGTGTCCCATCTTTTCATTTGGGGCCATTTCAGGGAACTCTAAGATGAACTTCATGAACGTGTGCCTTGGTGATTACTCATTTCTGTTCGTTGAGGATAAACACTCATTTCTTCCAGGGATACGCATACAGGAGCAGAATTGAAGGGTTGGGAGGCATGTGCCATTTAAGGGTCAGTAGACTCCGGCAAGCAGTGTTCCGATGTTCTACTATATTATAACTCCATAATTTGCAGTAATAAAGTTCCAGCTTCTTTATGCTCTTGTCTGCATGGATGTCAGTCATCACCTGACTGGTGACATAGGTCTTTGTTACCCCTCAGTAATGGAGGGGGGGTGCAACCTCTGCGGCGATCTACTAGGCGTTTCCTGCAGAACACCTCATCCTCTCTTCTCTTAAATCTACTACGAGGTGTGTGTAGCTCCCCAGCTGAAGGGACCAAAGTTCAGAGCCTGTGGTGGTTAATCTTCTTTGCCAACTTGGCTGGATTTAGAGTCATCTAATGGACACACCTCTGGATCTATCTGTGAGGGTGTTCCCAGACAGGTCTAACTAAAGACGGGAGAAAGATCCATCCTATAAATGAATACACATGGCACCATTCCACAAGCTGGGGCGCTGAGACTCGGGGAAGGATCACATTGTGACCAGCCCCCTCATGCCACCGCCACGTGTTCCCCTTAAACTAAGCCAAAATACGGCCCTCTTCACTAAGTTGCTTGTCGAGGATTTTGTCCCAATGACAAGAAGTAGTTAATACACTCCTTGTTGTACTTTCTTAGGGACTTGTGATAAATGTCCATGCTCCACCTGCCCTCACTGCACAGCTATCCCTGGATCTTCCCCCTGGGGTGTTATTGTCTGTTGTTATCTCTCTGAGAGGACAGTGCTGTCTCTTCTTGGTGCAGAGCACACACATATCCATATAAGACACAGCCCAGGACACTGCAACTGTCAATCAATCCAACCCAAGCCAATCCGTGGATGAGCGCTCTCCTTATGGTCACCAGGGAACCTATCCCCAGCGAGGAACATTCACTTTCATGGAATCCCCATTTCAAAGAATTATTCTGTCAAGGGCTGAAATGTAGAGATCCACAGAAAGCTTTCATTCCTCTGTTTCTCCAGTGAACCACAAGGTTTGTTTTTGTAGCCTTCCTTCCTTTGTAGGGACTTGGGACTTGTGGAGAGCCTATCGGGACAGCCTAGAAGCTAATTACCAAAATTCAGACCAATACTTCTACGCTCGTGGGAACTTCGAGGCCCAACAAAGGGGCTCTGGGGGCATCTGGGCTGCTAAAATAATCAGGTAATGGTCCTGGTGCTTCGTACCTTTCACTATTCCTGCCTGTGGCCTCGTCTGCTGTCTATGCCTCCAGAGTCTGTGTGGCCTGGAGAGTGGGAGAGGGAGGGTAAGGATGGACGCGGAGGATCAAAGTCCCCCACAAAGAAAAAGTGAAACCAAGACAAGGGTCCCAAAAGCAGCCTGTAACAGGATGGAAAAGACCAGGCGTGGGAAGTCCTTGGCCAAGAAACTAATATTTCCTCTTTTCTGTGCCTTAGCCTTTACTCCTCTGGTATTTTCTGGGCCATTCTTTGGTAGGAGAGGAGGAGGGACTTCAAGGTCAGCAGTCTCAGTGTGGGATTCATCTCCTGTCTCTCTTCCTCCGATTTCAGCACCGGCAGGAAATACTTCCAGGGCCTCCTCAACCGGTATTACTTTGGAATCAGGAACCACGGGTTGGAAAGCCTGCAGTCTGCCCAGAAAGCAGAGGAATGGGGCCGCAGTGGCAAAGACCCTAATCACTTCAGACCCAAGGGCCTTCCTGAGAAGTTCTGAGGTGGCCACTCAGGTTGCCACTCAGTGGACCAGGCTGTGAGCCACGAGCCTCTCTCCATCGAAAGGTTGTCACTCGGCTTGGTGTCCTGTCCACACGAACCACAGAGAAACTAGAGACGCCCAATAAATACTTTGCAGATTGAATTTGTCGATAGAAACAGGGAACTCTCAGAAATATTTTCTAGGAAGAAAGTGTTACTGTGGATCACAGAAGATAAGCAGAGGAGAAGGTGTGACCAGCAGATAATGGCCTGAAGCCACGCAGGCCCCTCACACAACCCCACCAGATCTGCTCTCGCCTTTAGCCACACCAACTTCTGCTAAGAAGGCCTGAGCTAGCAAAGCATTGCCCACCATGCAGGGCATCTCTGTAAAGTGGAGTTTGCTCTGAGATGAGCCACAGGCACCCGCCCATCAGTTTCCTCCTTGACACTGGTCAGGTGTGTCCCTCCCTACCCCACCATCTTCTAATCATAATCAGTCTCTGTTTATTTTATTGTTGTGCCCATGTGTTTCTAGGTACTTATGCAGCTCTGCCTTATCAGTCATGTCCTCTCCACTGACTGCAGGCCTTGTCCCTTGTGACCTCTTGTCAAATAGAGAACACTGTGTTGAGAATGCCTCATCCTAACCTTAGGAGCCCTAACTTAGAAAATGCACCGGGGACCAGGGATATAGCTCAGTGGCAGAGTGCTTACTTAGCGTGCATAGGTAGATTCCCAGAACTGCATAAACCTGATGATGGTATATACTTATAATCTCAGCACTGGGGAGGCAGAGGCTGACAGACTAGGAGTTCAAGGCCAGCCCTGGTTATATATTGAGTTTGATGCCAGCCTGGGATACATGAGACCCTGTGTCCCCATAAATACACACACACACACACACACACACACACACACACACACACACACACACACCAGTGCCTAACTAGTCTTGGCCCATGCTACCTAAGAAGTGGCTATCATATCACTACTTCTGGGCTTTATTCTCATTGTCTTTTGATCTAGACAAAAGTCTACTTCCTGTTCTAGAAGGGAAGCAAGATACAACATCACTGAGCAGGAATAAATGAATTAATTTACTCATAAGCAAAGGCATTCTTTTAGTGAAGATCAATCTGGTTTGTAGGAACAAGAAGGCTCTGATGAAGAGGGCAATTCTGGTCTTAAGGGAATGACTCCTATGTCAAAGCCAGGTCCCTAGGTGGAAGATTAACTCCAAAGGAGTAGAAACATTGCTTACTCAGAGAAAGAAAGGTGGGGCTGATGAATGGAGTCTGTGGGATCGAGGATGAGGAACTTGGGGATTCAACCTGTTCTTGTCACATGTAGCTACTATCAGAGTTTGGCATACTTCCCTATATTGGCCTATCTGCCTATCTGTCTACAGGGAAAATATGTTAAAAAAGCCAAAGGACAAAAATATCTGTCTCGTTGTATGTCATCTTTGTGCCCTTACCTGTTATAACATCTGCCCTGAGTGGGTGCTCTAGAAACATGAACTGAAAAAAAGAGAATGAAATTGCCTGTGTTCCCCAGAGGTCAACACTCCTGGAGAAGGATCTACAAGTAGGCCAGATTGTACAAAGCACGAATGTTCTACGCAAGTGTTAGTCTGCAGATTGTGGTAGTGAGTCACTCTGAGATGACTGCAAATCTATCCCCAAATCGATGCTCAAATGTCAGCTCAATGATAAAGTCTTGCTGTGCCATAGAAAATATTTAATTTTCTCAGCAATGCTGTGCTACTCTCATAGAAATGGAAAATATGAAGTATAAATAGACTATGAAAAGCCTTAGGAGGAATCAATTTACATTTCCATTCCAAGTGTGTGGTGGCACATTCCTATAACTTCAGCACTCAGGAGGTAGAGACGGGGATCACTGCAAGCTTGAGGTCAACCAAGGCTACATGGCTGTATAGCAGACCTTGTGTCTGTCTCTGAATCTGCCTGTCTCTGTGTCTCTCTCTCTGTGTCTATCTGTCTCATCTCTCTGTTTCTCTGTCTTTCTGTGTCTGACTCTCTTGTTTCTCTCTGTCTCTGTGTCTATCTGTCCGTCTCTGTCTCTCTGTTTCTCTGTCTCTGTTTCTGTCTCTGTCTGCCTGTCTGTCTCTCTGTGTCTGTCTCTCCATGTTTGTCTCTCTCTGTGTTTGTCTGTCTCTGTCTCTTTGTGTCTCTCTATCTGTCTCTGTCTCTCAGTGTCTGTTTCTCTCTCTGTCTGTCTCTGTTTCTCTGCCTCTGGCTGTCTCTGTGCGTGTGTGTTTCTATCTGTCTTTGTGTGTCTGTCAGTCTCTGTCTCTGTCTCTCTGTTTCTCTGTCTCTGTCTCCTCTCCCTCTGTATCTGTCTGTCTGTCTCTCCTCCCACTCCCTTACTAAAGTACTGTTTTCTCACATGGCAGGTTAGCAGGAAACACACCATGTGATGACACACTGTATTTATTTTAAGTGTGAAACACAATAGCTTGAAAGATGCAGTTATGTATATACTTCCCAGAAAAACACTTCCAATTAAACTAAAATAAGGATCTGAGTTTCTTATCACTCAGATCCTTTCCATTGTACTCAGTGAGAAGTTCCAGACTTACTAAGACGAGAGGTTTTTGTCTCAATCATCTTTGTGTCTGTTCACAAAGAAGCAAATATATTCATTTCTACAGGAGTGGCAAGTTTCATCAACAGTGTCTGGTTATTAGTAAATGTAATGTATATCCTAATTTAGGAATTTGTAATGTAAATGTGTGTCTGAGATGTGACAAAGCATGAAATTTAAACTTAAACAATAAACTTTCGCTGGGCAGTGGTGGCTCATGCTTTTAATCCCAGCACTTGGGAGGCAGAGGCAGGCGGATTTCTGAGTTCGAGGCCAGCCTGGTCTACAGAGTGAGTTCCAGGACAGCCAGGGCTACACAGAGAAACCCTGCCTCGAAAAACCAAAAACCAAAAAACAAAACAACAACAACAAGAAAAAACCAATAAACTTTCAGTTATGGTGATGGTTAATTATGATTATACTTGACTCAACGCAGATATGCACTGGGGGCAGGGACCAGGAATATGGCTCAGCCTGTAAAGTGCCTTCTGCACAAGTATACAGACCCGATTGTTGGACCCACAGCATCCACACAAACACTGGCCATCTGGCAGCATCTATAACCCAGAGGTGCTGAGGAGGGGAGATGGAGACACGGGCAGGCACACTCCCAGCACTGGGAGGTGGGAGGAAGGAGAGAGAGAGGGAAAGGGAGAGGGAGAAGGAGAGGGAGAGGGAGAGGGAGACACACTTATGTACCTCTCACATTAAAATAATAATAAAAATAATAAAAATTAACTTCTAGGGTACTGGAGGTGTAGTTCAGTTGATAGAATCCTTGCCAATAAGTGAGAAGCTCTGAGTTCAATTCCCAGCATTGCATAATTTGGGTTTAGTGGCTCTTTGGATGTGGAGACAGGAGGATCA
Organism: Tokudaia tokunoshimensis; assembly: GCA_036184795.1. Classification (NCBI taxonomy): domain Eukaryota; kingdom Metazoa; phylum Chordata; class Mammalia; order Rodentia; family Muridae; genus Tokudaia; species Tokudaia tokunoshimensis. The sequence continues at coordinate 22,345,573 of BTHU01000001.1, read as the reverse complement.
GAAGTTGGAAGTTTTCCTTGGCTACATAGTGAATGGGAGACTAGCCTTCAAGATTTATTTATTTATGTATGTATGTATGTATGTATGTATGTATGTATGTATGTATGTATTTAATGTATATGAGTACACCATTGCTCTCTTCAGACTCACCAGAAGAGGGCATCAGATCTCATTACAGATGGGTGTGAGCCACCATGTGGTTGCTGGGAATTGAACTCAGGACCTCTGGAAGAGCAGTCAGCGCTCTTAACCACTGAGCCATCTCTCCAGCCCTAGACTAGCTTTCAATACATGAGACACTGCCTCAAAAACAAAAATTTCGCCGGTACATGGATGGAGCTGGAAACAAGCATCCTGAGTGAGGTAATCTGGAATCAGAAACACAAACACCATAGGCATCCTCTCTTCTGTGGCTGTTAGCTTTGAATTTGTAGATATCTGTGTTTCTCTTAGAATTCCCACGGAGGGTAGGGATTACTAAGGAGCAATAGGAGAGAGGGTAGCTTTCAAGGGAGAGGGGAGACTCAGTTTTCTCTTAGGGTGTGGTTCCAGGTAGGTGGATCACACTCTTGTGGAAGGCCATCCAAGACTTGGACGGCACAAATTGGACTTGATGAGTTTAAAAGGGACAGCAGGAAGCTGGGTGTGCAGGAGGGTGGGAGGTAGAGATGCGAGAAGTTGGGGTGTGTGTGTGTGTGTGTGTGTGTGTGTGTGTGAATATGATCCAAATGCACTGTATGAAATTCTCAAAGACTTAACAAAAATATTATTTAAAAACGAAGAAGCAAAATGGAGAAGAGTGGGTGAGATGGATATGCAGGTGGAGGTGCATACAAGTCTGACAGCCTGAGTTCGAGCCCCAGAGCCCCCACATAAAGGTTGAAGGAGAGTACTGAACGATGCCACAGAGATGTCCTCGGATCCAGAGGTGTGTGGTGTTATGTGCCTGGACACACACTGAGCACCAATAAGTAATTTAGGGGCTGGAGAGATGGCTCTGAGGGTAAGAAGGCCTGCTCTTCTTAAGACCTGAATTTGGTTCCCAGCACCCACACTGGGGGGATCATAACCACCTGTAACTCCAGCTCCGGAGAATCTGGTGGGCACCTGCACGCCTGTGTACCACCCGGGAGGTGGGGGGGGGCATCCATACCACAGTGGTTTCTTTCTGTCTCTGTCGGGATTCTGGCAGGAAAGAACTCAGTCAGAAGAGGTGGTAGGAGCAGAGCAAAGCAGGCGGCACCAGGTGCCAATGCAGGGTAGGGAAATCAGATCACATGGCTTGAAAATTACCTGCGGGTGGATTGGCAGCATCTCCTCTAAGCCCCAATGAAGAGTGGTTCCTGAAAGCAATGTGGAGGACAGGGAAGGGGGATAACAGACAGGCAAAGGCAGACCTTTTGCGGAGAGGGGTGTATGGTATGAAGTTAGGACCTTTGGATAAGGGATAAGCCAGTCTGTAGTGACACATCTCTGAAGGAGCTATGTGAACAAATCATAAACTCTCCCTTGCCCCGACCCTGACCAGGGCTCCCCATTGGCTAAACTAAATGGGAAGGGGAACCCGGCAACCAGTGAGTGCAGTGCGTGCGTGCAGGCCGATCTTCTAGGGCAGACAGGCGGGGGATGAGGGTGGAGGTGGGGGAAACAAGGGGGAAATTCTCTCAGACTGGGGCAGATTGCCCAGTGGAGTGCTTGGCCTAGCTAACCACAGCCAAGTGTTGCTGAAAGACTGAAATAGTGACCTGAAGGGCACCACTCTCTCCCAGGTCTCAAAGTCCACAGCTAAAAAATGTCTCCATGCTGTGGGACACTAGGAGAACAAGATTGTGTGTGTGTGTGTGTGTGTGTGTGTGTGTGTGTGTGTGTGTGTGTGTGTGCTTGTGCACACACAGGAAAGCAAGAAGTCTGGTGAAGCTAGAGGAACAGACTGAAACTGAGTTCCTCCTTCCTTTTATTATTTCTTCCAGAGTTTCCAACAGTGTCCTTTATCATACTTGTGCCCATCCTGGTTGGCTTTCTGTCAACCTGCTACAAGCCAGAGTTACCTGGGAAGAAGAGCCTCAATTGAGAAATCTCTCTCTCTCTCTCTCTTTCTCTCTCTCTCTCTCTCTCTCTGAGGATCTGGGTTTGGCTATGGCTATGTAGGCCAGGTTGGCCCCAAACTCCCATGGGGACAGTGCCACCTGAAGGAGAAAGTGGGGCTGAGCTAGCCACAGAGAGGGAGCCAGCCCATAAGTAGCATTCCTCTGTGGCCTCTGGTTCCAGGTTACTTCCCAGAGTTCCTCCTGCCTTGGTGTACTCTGATGATGGGCTGTGTGGAAACTATGAGCCAAATAAACTCTTTCCACCACAAGTTCCTTTTGGTCATTGTCTTAGTTACTTTTCTGTGGCTATGACAAACGTGCTTCCACTATGTTAGGGAGCAAGGCAGCAGGCTGCCTGCATGGTGCTGGAGCAGTATCTGAGAGCTTACATGTTGAGATAACCATCATGAGAAAGAGGGAGGGAGGGAGGGAGGGAGGGAGGGAGGGAGAGAGACAGAGAGAGAGAGAGAGAGAGAGAGAGAGAGAGAGAGAGAGAGAGAGAGAGAGCTAACAGGAAATGCTGTGGGCGTTTGAAACCTCAAAGCCCACCCCCAGTGACACACCTCATCCAACAAGGCCACTCCTACCAATCCTTCCCAATCAATTCCCAACAACTGTGGACCAAGTATTCAATTATCTGAGACTATGGGGCCAGTCTTATTTAAGCCCCCCCTCACACCCAGCCATTGTGATTATTATTACAGCAATAGCAGCCATGATAACGCCTTCTTCTCCAACTCCTCCCAGATCCAGATCCCTGCCTTCTCTAGCAACCCAACTTTGTGTGCTCTTGGATAATTTTTTAAATGCACCAAGCCTCATTTGCTCTGTGCATATTCCCTTGAATGTGTGGCCTTGTGCCGGAGCATGGTTGACTAAGTAGGGATAAACCCATAAAGAAAACCCACTCCCCCTCTCCCAGCCACTGTCAATTTCTTCTCCTTGGCTAGGGGTGGGACTTTTTGCCCACCTCCCCTCTCCATGTTGGAATTTTGTCTGGCTTGAGCCTGTGCAGATATCGTGCATGCTGTCACCATTGCTACACTCGCTATGAGTCCATATGTGCAAGCAGGGGCTGCATGCATGCTGTTAGAATTACTATGCTATGAATCCAAGCATGCAAGCAGAAACTGCATGAGTGCTGTCACAATTGTTACACTAGCTATGAGTCCAAATGTGTAAGCAGGCACTGCATGCATGCTGTCACAATTGCTACTCTCGCTATATGTCCAAACACGCAAGCAGCATGTGTATGGAAAACAGTTTCTGTGTAGACTTCCGCCATGTCTGGCTCTTACAGTCTTTCTGCCTTCTCTTTTACAATGATCTCTGAACCTTGCATGGAGAGGGTGTGATACAGATGTCCGAGGTGCAAAGGAACTTGGTCCTAAACAACACAGCCAGTTTTACAGTGCTGACTTAGGAGGTTTTACTACACCAAAAAACAAACCTTTGTTTTCCCCAACTCTGGCTTGACTCTGTGGCAGGTCTGCTTTAAGGTGCCCCTCCTACATCATGGGCTAGCTGGCTGTTGGGACCCATGGAGGAGTGAGGGCTCTGATCTTCCCATGCAAGTGACTTGGAGGAGCCTTTCCATCAGGCCTCCCAGCCTCAGGACTGGGGAGTGCTGTTGGGAGGTAGTATCATACAGTCCCAGGGGGTCTGAGGCATTCTTAATCACACCAGCCTACTCTGTTGGGCCTGTGGGGGGTGGGGATCTCTACAGAGATGGTGCCAGTGGCTGCTACTGAAAGGAATTTCACCTTGCTGTCAGCCTCTGCAGCAATGGAGGCTATCCCCGGAAGGAAAGAAGGGCAGCTGCACCCGCTGCCTCCTGGGTAGGGTGTTGCCTCCCTTTACTTAGCCAATGCGTTCACTTGAAACTCAAGTGGTCTTACCAACCCAAGTGTTCATGTAACAGAGATGAGAAAGACATCACCCCATCTGTCTGGCACCCTCTGCCAGCACGTTTCAAACCCTGATGGCGTGGGCTATCCCATCCTTCCAAAATAGCAAGATGGGGGAGCAAGCAGCGAGGCGTCCAGGGGCTTCCCCAAAGAACCCCCTCGCCACAAGCCCTGTCTGCAGGCAGGATATGGGGTCAGCTGGCAGGTTGTGCAGACTGCTATGAGCCCTGCTGAGGAGGCTTGTCCTTTTCTTCTGGGCACCTGAAGCCCATGTGAAGAAATTTAGCTCCTCAACTACTTTTTTCTTCACAGAAGGACAGCTTTGTTCCTGTTGACTACTGAAAGTCACTGCGGTCCTGTTTCCACTTTAATGACTTTAAGGAGCCCCTCAGGCATTGTGGGTTAGCTGTCCCATCCACTTCCACACGGGGAAGGTTAAGGAGTGAGGTAAGGAGAGGTTGGGACTGAGGACTGGGCACGCCTGCCTCCTCACAGACCTGGGGGGTGGGGGGTGGGGCGGGCAGCTCTGAGGTCTGGCTCAGCTCCTTACATTAATTCTCCAGGATATGGGGCAATTGGAGGCTCTTTAACTTCTCAGCTGTCGGCAACAGGGAAAAGGGATGAGTCAGCAAAATTCCAAAATTCCAAACCCGGTGCTAAAGAAGGCATTGTGCAATTCTTGAATTTCCAGATTCACAGTTTGAAATTTCTAGTTATGAGGAAGATAATTCAAGCTCACGCTCAGAGAACATGCTGTGCTATATTTAGACCCACGGGTTTATTATTTGCAGAGTCCTTTTACTTTGCAGGTAATAATTCAATGCTATGAAGTAATCTTTAGGAAATGGAGGTTGGGTACATTTACTGTAAGGCCATGTTGGGTCTGCTTGCAACTTGTTCCTGGATGCCCCGGAGCACTGCAACACCCTGTGGTCAGTCTGTGTTTACTCAATGTGGTGCTAGGCTCAGTCCCATCCAAATTGGCAGGCTGTTCTCAAACATGTAGAGTCCTTTGGAATATTCCTCCAGTTTGACCACTCAGCAAATAAGCTCCTTGTATTTATTCACCACCCTTCTTAAGGAACCAAGAGAAGACTCTGTGTGACAGTGGGACAGAAAGCACTGTCCTCACAAGATCCCAACCCACAGAGACACATTATCAATGAGCCCACAGAGACACAATATCAATGAGCCCACAGAGACACACTATCAATGAGCCCACAGAGACACATTATCAATGAACCCACAGAGACATATTATCAATGAACAAAGGGCAAACTTGTGTGATAATAAAGATGAACAACAAAGAAAAAAATATTCTTGGACACACCATCACACCCCTTCCCCAAGGTTCAAGGGTCCTTTTGGAATAGGGGGCAGAAAGAACATTACGTGGTAGCATACAGGTGTCAGTTGACTTCAGGGAAACTGTTTCCCAGGGAAATTCAAGACTCAACAGAGTAGCTGCATAGGTGGACTCACAATGACAGTGACAGCGTGCATAAAACCCCCGTGAGCTCAAAGCTGACAAAATCTTAGCACAGATGGTGTGGGGTGGGCGCAAAATCCCACCCCGGTGTGAGAAGCTATTGGCATTTGATAGCTGCTAGCAGAGGAAGGGTCGGCTGTCTTTAATGACTGACCCCTTGTTGACTCCCGGGCAGGCCCCATCCGTAAGAGCTGTTGGCTCATACACACTGCAATCGATGGAGGGGAAAGAGAAAACAGAACATCAAGTTGGGTGGCTGAGGATGGGAAGCAAAAACGTGCAAAGGATAAAATTCTCAGCATCCCCCTGGCAGTGGGCAGAGGCACCATGACATTGGCGTTGTTCTTATGTCAGTCAGGGGCAGGGCAGATGGCAGTTCTCTGTTCATCCTGGCTTGCTGCCTGGCTTGGTGGCCAAAGGTGTTTTATGCCTAGGACTCATAAACATCAAATCGAATCAAATCAAATCCAGGCAGCACAGTGCTGAAGGAGGAAGATAGACAGATGCCTGAAGAGCGCCATGCCATGAAACACAGATGGAGGATGTCACCCAGGGGCTCACCAGCCACACTGGAGTGGCTCCACCACAGTGTGTGGCGAGTCTGTGGTGGTCAGATGAGAGAGAAAGAGAAATGGAGCAGCTTGAGCAGTATGAAGAGAGATGGGGCTGGAGACTCAAGGGTGACGAGGAGTAGCCTGTCCTGAATAGCCAGCCCGGCCACCTGGGGTCATGGTGAAGTCCCAGCCTGAGCGGCTCGTGAAGGTCATGCCTGGGTCTGTGGATATGTAGCTGTAGGGGTCATGCTATCCCTAAAGAACATGGAGCAGCCTTAGGGGACCATGTGGATGTCCAGGGTCTAGGCAGATCTGGCCTCACACCTCACTGGTTGCAGCATTCTGGAGAGCCGGTCCCACCTCTCACCACCAGCAGCACCACCACCAGCAGCAGCAGTAGCAGCGCTCAGGAGAGTGGGCCCTGTGCATTGTGGAGCTGGCTCTGGTGGCAGGGGTGTGGGAGAGCTGACTCATCACTTGTCTGCCGTGGGGTGGTGCTGGCACAGAGGTGATGTTCCCCCTTGCCCTCCGCCACTTCTGGCAATCAGGAAAGCTGTCCACAGGGTCATGAGCTCGGGAGGGCTAGTCCTGCATCCCACCTAGTCAGCACAGTAGAGCTGGTCCTGATGGAGGGAGCCCACAGCTGAAGGTATGAGCTTGGGAGAGCTGTTCCCTGCCACTCATCACAGGGTGATGCTCTTCTACTTCCCCCATCTCCACTGTGGTCGTCAGGGAGTTGAGAGGTGAGAGCTGGAGAGCTATCCCTGCCCCTCACTAGCTGTAGCACTCTGTAGAGCAGGCCCTGCACCTCACCAGGGCAACAGAGTGGAGCTGGCCTTGGTGACAAAGGCTGAAGGCACAGATGAGACGGCCTTAAGGACATGAGAACAGGTGAGCTGGCCCAGTCCCTTGCAGGCTGCAGCAGTTGCGAGAGTGGGTCCCAAGCCTTGACTGGGCAGCACGGTGAAGCAGGCTCTGCAGGCATGGGTGTGGGTGAGCTGACTCTTCCCCCTGCTGATGGCAGCACTGGGTGGCCTAGGTAGAGCGGTGCTGGAGAGCTCGCTCGCCCTGGTGGTGTGAATAAGAGAGCTGGAGAGCTGAGTAGCTCAGCAACCACCCAGGCCCAGATTCAGGACTCCGCGTTGGCCCAGCCCACAATCTATATCATCGGTGAATGGCTGGGATTCACGAAAGGGACAGTCCTGCTGATCCAAAGCTGCAGGATCTCCATGACACAGGGCAACAACAGGATAACTGGGAAAATCCCAGAAAGGATCCAGCGTTGGCGCTGGCGCAGAAGCCAGAGATCTGGAACCAGACCGATGGACTTGTTACAAGGAACATTTTCAAATGAAGCTGTGTGGACAGAGAAATAAGTGGTGAGGCACACAGTGACGCGCTATAGCTTCGACGATGAGACCCTGTACTCTGTTGTTGTTTCTGTGTGTTACTTTGGGCGAGGCTGCAAGGGTAAAGGGTGGATATGAGGGGATGCAAGATGAGCAGGACTCCGGTGCGTGATTTGGATTTCACGAAGAATCAACAAAAAGCTTAAAAGAGTTCTAAACGGATTAAACTATTATCAGTAAAGAAAAAAGTGCATGTGAAGAACTCTTCTTAATGTCTAGGAAAAATACCCACTTGTCTTCTAATAGAAGAAGGGGGGTTGGGGCTGGAGAGATGGGTTGGCAGTTAAAAGCACTGGCTGGTCTTCCAGAGGACCTGCGTTTAATTCTCAGTACTCACATGGTGGCTCACGACTATCTATAACTCCAGTTCTAGGGGTGCTGACGCCACTTTCTGACTTACACAGGCACCAGGCATTCAAGTGGTTCATATCCATCCATCTAGGCAAAATACACATAAAATAAAGCCGGGTACAAAAGGAAGGAGAGGGAGGAGGAAGGGCAGGGGAAGGGAGGGGAAGAAGGGGAAGGGAGGGGAAGAAGGGGAAGGGAGGGGGAGGGGGAGGAGGGGGAGGGGGAGGAGGGGAAGGACGGCAAGGGGGAGGAAGGGAGAGGAGGGGAAGGGGAAGGAAGGGAGAGGAGGATAAGGGAGAGGGAGGAGGGGAAAGGGAGGAGGAGGAAGGGGAAGGGAGGAGGAGGAAGAAGGGAAGGGGAGGAGGAGGAGGGGAGGGAGGAGGAAGGAGTTAGGAGGAGGAAGGAGGGGAGGAGGGGAAAGGGGAGAGAAGGGAGGAGAGGGAGGAGGGGGAGGGGGTTTGAAAAGGTGGATACTCAGGAAGTGAGTTTTGAGTCTACAGTGACTGAGGAGGTCAATACACAATCACTGCACTAAACGTTTATCCCAGGGAAGTCAGAACAGAAGAGGCAGCAGGTTTCATACACAGTTCTCCATGAAGCACTTCCCCAAAGAGGTTAGCAACCAGGGCTTGTGGGACGTTGTAGCTGCTGATCACTGCTTACTGCTAGGACAACAACGTGAGTCAAGCCAGCCACGGAAGAATCCCTTTCCTAAGTCAAATGAGGCTGGGCAGTGCCTCGGCTAAGGACCAAGGGACCAAAGCTTTGAACAGTTTTTTCTCTGTTTAGTCACAGAGCTTGAAATAACTAAAATAAAGGCCAAACCTAGGAAGAGGCGTGTCTCTTCAAGGCTCTAATGTACAACAACAATTCTCCAACCTAGTGTCCACGCTTGCCTGACCGGTGCCAATGTCTTCACAGCACCACGCCACCCTCTGGCTTGTAGTACAACTGAAAGTTCTGCCTGCCCATTCTCCTAGACTGTTCCTTCTTCTTCTCAGCTATTATTCACCATACGTGGTTTATCTACATCAGTTCATTTCTCCAATGAGACAGACACAATTTTCTTCTTGTAACAAACAATTTAGGAAACACCCCTGGCTATTGCTTCCTGGGTGTGCTCTTTTTAGCCCCTCTCCTCTCCCCTGGCTTCCTGTCCGGGGCCCTTAGAACAGAAGGCCAATGTGGCGCCTTGTGTCTCGGCTATACCACCCTTCCTTCTCTAGGGAACCCGATATGCCACACCAACCCCAGTAGGATCTGTGTGACAAGTTTCACAGACTGAAAGCCTTAAATAAATAAAAAAAAAGTTAAAACAGTTTAAATTTATGCTTTGAAGATTTACAGAAAATCAGGAACTAGAAGTTAAATAGTAACTGATCATAAAAATTTATTAACTTGTTCTTGAAAACTTGCCACTAGCCTTAGATGACCTTTTATATTTTATTGTGCCGAATGATTATAATAATATCTGTTTTACCTGATTGCTTCATTGAATACACTTTTTCAGAAGTTGTAATATTTGGATGATTTTATATTTTACGGTGCCAAATGATTATAATAATATCCATTATATTCGACTGCTTCACTGAACATATCTTTTCAGAGTTATAATACTTTATTATATATATATATGTCTATATATATATATATATATATATATATATACCCCTGTTTGAGAGCTACGAAATACACTCAGATTTAAACTGCATCTGTGTTTGTTTCTGTTTGTCACTGCCAAACAGAACTCCTCCTGTCTCAAAGACCTTCATCCCAGGAACCCCCATACCCGACTGGGGTAGTCTGTGACATCAATACATTTAATTTTTTTTTCTTTTGCGTAAAGGGGTGGGGATAGTAAAGGGGAGAAGACCGTGGTCTGAATGGCTTCCTCATAAGATAAACTCACATGGCAAAACCTAGTGCTGCTTTTCTGGCTCCAATCACTGTTTCCTGATGTAATTTCCCAGCATTCCTGTGTCACATCTTGCCACTTTCTGCCTGAATCCACTGTTAGGATAATTTAGCATCCAGAGGGCCTTCCTCACGCGTGTTAATGATGTGTTGTTTCTTCGTGACTTTGACGCAAATTGTTCTATTGTTTAGTGTTCCTGGTTTATCAAAGTCTCTAAATTTAGTCTGGTCTCTTACCTTCCATAGCAATATGGAATATACTTGAGTCTGCAGAAGATCTTTCCCAGCATCGAGTCTGTCCATGTGGGTGCTAGACGCCAATTTCTGCCTTCCTTCCCCCTGTTCCCTAAGGCTCCAGCTTAAATCTGAACTATGCTTTGAAAGGGCATTAGCTTAGCTTTTGGATTGGCTCCCATGATTTATTACACATTCATACTTCTCTTTCTAATATTGCTTTTCCTCCCCCAGGAAATTGGATGCAAAGCATTCATCCTGATTATTTCCAATCAGGATGGGGAAGACTCAGAAATGTAGCTTGCCACATTTCTGAAAATGGCTAGATTGCACAATCCGGGGAAAGAAGATGTGCATGAAGGGAAAGTCATGTTCTGAAAGATACCTTATGGGCAAGTGAGATTATGCAAGATCAAGCAGGGATTGCTCCATCAGTGGGGTGACAGTATATATAGATATCCCCAGCCACATCTCCTCAACAAGGGACAGCGGCCACTCATCTGGGGTCCCAGCAGGAGCTCACAGCACAAGGTGAGTTGCCAGAATTTTCCAACATTTGCTCTTTGCAGATTCTTTTCCCCCCACCAGCGTTTGGTTGTTGTGTTTAATGCTTCGTTTCTTTCCTGAATCCACTAGATGGTTAGAATCCACTGGACCTTGTGCTTTCTGCATGGAACTCGTAGTGTGCTTCTGGGTGAATTCAGGGAAGGCTGCAATTAACCTTCTACAGATACACTGCAGGGAGCTATGCTGGTTAAAAAGCCCCCACATAGCCCAATGGAAACTTCCTTGACAGTTGGGTTTCAGCTGGCATGATTGGAATGCAATGTGCTCTATACTAATGGTCCATTTGCAAACCCTCAGACAGTGGGATTCTAATGAAACGCACGGGAATGGAGAGCTAGAGAGCTCCCTGGAATCCCCTCTCCTATAGTCTTTGCTCACACGTGTGTGGGTTTGTTACCAGAGAGCTCCCTGGAATCCCCTCTCCTATAGTCTTTGCTCACACGTGTGTGGGTTTGTTACCGGTGTGCAAGGATAGATAGCTCAGCATTGCAGATACATCCTCCACCCCACGGAATGACATGCTCATCTTTGTTTTCCTGGCTCTACAGCACGATGAAGCTTTCCATTGCCATCATTTTTTGCTTCTTGATCCTGGGAGTTAACAGCCAAAGATGGGTCCAGTTCATGAAAGAAGCTGGTCAAGGTAGGCTTAAAGGATGGGGCCAGGAGGCTGTATTTATGAGTTTTAAGAATTTACCTGAGCAGGGACCACATAATCAAGGGGCCAACCTGCTTGTGAAATCCCCATGGATAGAGTGGCGGTGTGGCTTTTCCTAAGTAGTTCGGAGCTTTTTTGCTCAGTGTTGACCTTTTTCTGTGAGGATCCCAAGCCTCGGGGGATCCTGGGACATTTGTACAGCAGTCTTTCCTCAGGAATGTAGGAGCAACCTGTAGGTGAAAGACGTAAACTCACCAATAGAAGTGAGGTTCTATTGCCACCTTGTGGAGGGTGATGAATAGGTCACGTCTATCTGGTTGCAGGGGAGGTGCAGGAGAACTTCGTGCAGCCCCAACCCACAGTGACAACAACCAAGGCTAATTGAGTTTTCCACCCAGAGTGGGCATTGTCCAACGAGCATTATGTATGGAAATGAATTCGTTTTTTAAATTAATCTTGTGATGTAGGTGCCACTATTACCCTTTAAGGAAACCAATGCATAAAGAGTATACATAAGCCATCTTAGAAAACCCCTGGAAGAGCAGAATTTAGCCCAGGTTGGCCACTATACAGCTCTGAGCACACACTTACTTGTTTACCTGAGAAGGGGCAGATCATGGCACGGGTGGAAGGCAGCCCCACTGTCAACAGGTGACAATGACTTACTTACCTGGAACATACATACGTCTGTCGGGGCTGAGGCATGGACAAGAAACTGTCACCAAGGGAAATACAGCCTACCAGTCATAACACAACAGAAGTCAGTTATTTATTTATTATTTATTTATTTGAGATAGGATTTCTTTGTGTAACCGAGCCCTGGCTGTCCTGGACTCACCTGTTAGACCAGGCTGGCCTCACATTCACAGAGATCCGCCTGCCTCTGCCTCCTGAGTGCTGGAATAAAAGGTGTGTGCCACCACGCTCAGCCTCACAATGAAAGTTAAATGAACCTAGATATTAGGCTTCCCCTTTCTCCCTAACTCGTTATCTTTGATATTTCCCATTTATCATTAGCTGGATCTGATTCCTTCAGGGTGCAGCTCACTCTCCTGTCTGCAGTTTAGATCTTTGTCTGTTTGTGGCACCTTCCTGAGGAGCAGGGAGCAGGGCAATAATAAAGAGCTGTTCTACAAACATTCCATGTGCGTTTCCCTTAGCTTTTCCGCATAAGCGCTGTGGTGGATAACGCTCTTCCCCATTACTGAAGAGGAGGTAGGGGTTTTAAACCTAGTGCGTCCATTGCCGTGCAGCGTCTCAATCGTCCAGCTTATGCCAGTCTGTAGCGGAGACATCCCCTTTGTTGCCTGCCGATGGAGTGATGAGAACTGCTCGGAGTGAAATAGATCCTGGACATTGGGTGGACTCAGAACCGAACTGCACTCACTCTCTCTGCCTCGAGAGCAGTCTCTCCCATTGCTCGTGCTAGGCAAGAACTGTGTGGCTGCGGTGGTAACTGTCGCGCCTGGGAGGCCGGGGCAGAAGGATTGTGAGTTTCAGGCCATCCAGGGATACACAGAGACACAGGCTGTCTCTAAAGGAGAAGAGATCACAAGAGAAAGAAAAGGATAGGACGAAGAGGGAGGGGAGAGGAGAAAGGGAGCGATCTCATCTCATGTCTTAGAAGTTTCCCTGGACCATTTCAGAAACAGCTTCATCTTACTACCATTGTCATATGACAAAGCACTCCCTAGAGATCACCTCTCCTCTTCTTAAGTGCTTTTT